>JANHMN010000009.1:53617038-53655191 GCA_030674055.1 Rhabdomys pumilio | reverse complement strand
CCCCTCCCCCTTCTCTTCCTCTCTCTCCACGTGGTCATGGCCGGCCTCTACTCTTCCTCCTCTCTTCTTTCCTCTTCTTCCATCCTCTTCCCCCCACCTTTGCCCTATCTCCTGAATAAACCTCCCCCCCTTGGAACCGTGTGGTCTGGAGTGGTCTGTTCTCAGCTTCGGTCGGACATCTAACGCTAACATCTAACAGGCAATGTGAATTAGGAGCAATTGGTAGAACAAAACTCACCCACAATTCTCTTTCAAGAACATGTCCCCACCCCAATAACCCAAAGACTCCCCTCCCCCCCGCGGACTCACTTCTGATTTCCACCACCTCCCCTCCGATGCCAAGCTGGGTACTCTGGTGGTTTTAAAATATTGACAGGGTCTCACTATGTAGCTGTAGCTGGCTTGGCACTCAGTAAGTAGAACAGGCTAGCTTTGAAGTCAGCTGTGCCTGCCTCTGCTTCCTGGATTCTAGGATTAAAGGCTACATCGCCATGCGCATCTGATCAGCTTTGTAAACCTAGCTATGAGTGGGCAAGTACTTAGCCTAACTTCTGTAATTCTCACATGATACAATTTCCTCTTAACTTGGCGGTTTCCAGAACTCAAATACCTCCCGACCCTACTTCTTGCTTCTGCTGGGCTGGCATCCATGAAAGCCGTTGCTGCTGATTGCTTGCTACTGTTTCGTTTTCCTCTTCAGAGGAGCAGGACCGACCAAGGCCACCCAGCTCTCCGAGACTGCTCACACTCTAAGGACTGCTTCTGAACCCAGCTTGACTACCCTGCCAACAAAACGCTCCCTGCTTAGACGGTTTCATCACCCTCCTGTCGGGTTGGCAGAAAGCTGACCTCCTACAAGGACAGAGCACCAAAGGGACTCCCTATGTGGGAGGCACAGCTGAATGGTTGGCAGTAGCCATTTTGTGGCCATTTGAGGTACAGGCATGCCCCAGAATAGCCTGCATCCCATGGGGTGGACAGGGGCTCAAGTCGGTCTGGGAATTCCTGCAGTCCGGGACACCAGTTTGAGTTTCGGTTCGGATGGGTCTCTGATCGGAACCGAAACTCAGGCAGATGGGCAGCTGAGTCAGCCTCCGTGAGGGCGGGGCGGTCACCAAGGCGACGCCAATCCTGGGCCGCGCCTGCGGTGGGTGTCCATGAGTCCTGGGTCCCCGGACTCTTTGAGGCGGAAGCGCTCGCTCCGGTCATGTTGTTTCGTGGTACCCTCTGGTTGCTACTGCTACTGCCGCTGCGCCCCCCTGGAGTGCAGGGCCGCCACGGTACCACGAGCTCAGGGCAGGAGGCCGACGAACCCACACTTTGGCCGAGCGTCCAACGCCTGCAGGAGCAGCTGAGGACGGCCGGGGCCCTCTCCAAACGGTACTGGACGCTCTTCAGCTGCACCTTGTGGCCCGAACACTGTGAAGACCAGGAGACCCCGGTGCCGCCGCTGGGTAAGAGCGATCCTCGCCGCCAACCCCTCGCTCAGCTGCCAGTCTCACTTTTTTTTCTTTTAAAGATGCATTTATTTATTTTTATGCATGAGTACTCTATGTGCATGTATACCTACCTGCCAGAAGAGGGCATCAATCCCAGTACAGATGGTTGTGAGCCACCACGTGGTTGCTGGGAACTGAACTCAGAAACTGTGGAAGGGCAGATGGTGCTTACCGCTGAGCCATCTCTCCACTCTTAAGCACTGCATCCTGCATATAGTCAGAGGCCTGCACTGTACCCCACCGCTGCACATCTCCTGGCGCAGCCTCTAGGGACTAGAGGTCTGGCTGCTCTGCCCCTTCCCCCCCCCCCCCCCCCCGCCCTGATTTCTCTATACACTCAAGCCTCCCCGTTCTTGCCCACTTTATTGACGATGCCTTAGGGGAAGTTCTTTGTAGACACACTTGGTGATTGTCCCAACCCCAGATACTTTCAATTCTAAGAGGAATAATAACTTAATAATAATTTAATATAATAATAATTATTTAATTTAATAATAATTTAATTTAATAATAATTAATAATAATTAAAAATAATAATAATTTAATTTAATAATAATTAATAATAATTTAAATTCTAAGAGGAAACGCTGGTGCACATAGGGAGCCTGGCTGTGAGTTGGGACCTGAACTCTGGTTTGGGCGCTGTCACTGAGAAACCTCAGGACTGTTTCTCTCATCACTATCTTGCCATCTCATAGCATTTCCTTTCCAGGCTGGAGCCTTCCTCTGTGGGGCCGGCGGTCGCTGGATAAGCTCACTGCATGGATCTGCCGCTTTCAGGACTGCTGCAGCGGTGGGGATTGCAGGATCTCCAACAACTTGACAGGTTAGAACTGATTTTCAGGGTTCAGATATCTGGGGAAGGGGGTTGATGACTGTGGAGAATCGACTGGTAAGAAACCTCCCTCTCAAGTTTCCTCCTCCTTCAGTAACAGGAAAGTCGGGTCTGCAATTATTTGAGGGTCTCTCTGACAAGACTTTGAACTTCATGATTTCTAGAAAAGACACTCTCCAACAATAGGAACGACAGGACACCAGCATTGATAGTGTCCTTAATTCACACTACATCTAATGCACATTACATCTAATGCACATATCATCTAAGAACAAGTGTGCCCAAATACTTGCTGTGTGGCTGTTTTCATGACACTTGTCCTCAGGAGAGCTAGGCAAGTGCTCCACTCCCAGCACTCCTGGGTTTTGTTGTTGCTTGTTTTGTTTGTTTGTTTGAGTATGAAAATACTTAGATCAAGAGCAAGAGGCCCTTTACCTTACTCCCAACACCCCCAATCGTGGTTCCCCTAGTGCTGGGGACATTTTTTATCTTCAGTTTAAAGGTGCAGAGCTTCTTGGGATCAGTGGGACCCGTGAGCATGTTACACCCCGCTAAGACAGCTGGCAGGAGACACTGACGTGCAGGCTATAGATCACTCTCTGTTCTCAGCTGAGACTGAAGATGTCCCTACACTCGTGCCTGAGGGACATCTGAGGAAGAACTGTTCATCTCTGTTGGCTCCACTGTGTACCAGGCCCTGAGCTAAGGGCTCTGCAGTGACTGAGTCAGAATCTGACACAGTCTCCTTCCTTTCAGAAGTGTTAGAATCAGAACAGGAATAGGAAGCAACCTCTCGGATGGTAGGCGAGATTATGAAGCCAGAAAGCTGATCAATAATTGTGGTTAAAACGTCCTTTAGGGCTGGAGAGACGGCTCAGTAGTTAGGAGCCAGCACTACTCTTACAGAGAGCCCAAGTTCTGTTGCCACCAATCCACATTAGGCTTCTCACCGCTGGCTACAACTGCACTTCCGGGGGTCTGACACCCTTTTCTGGCTTCTGCAGGTGGCTGCACTCAGCTACAGAAACCCAAGACTACATGCATATATTTATATACATAATTAAATAACAAGAATTTTTAAAATGGTATGTTCTAGGGGTTGGGAGATAGGTCACTGACAAAGTACCTACAGGGTAACCATGAGAGTCTGAGTTCTTCTCAGCACCCACATAAAAATTGAGCACAGCCCTGCACATCTGTCAACTGCAGTGTTGGCAAAGACCGGTGGCTCCTTGAAGTCTGTTAGGCACAGCCAAACTGATGAGCAGGTCCAGAGACAGACCATATCTCAAAAAAAAAAAAAAGAGGGGGGTCGTGATTAAGGAAGACGCTTAATGTTGACACCGGGTGCGTACACACATGTGCACCCACATGAACACACACATACAACACACAGTGTTCTTTTCTAGTTGGGTGTGGCGTCCTGTGGTCTAGCACTTGGGAAGTAAGGTGGGAAATTAGTGCATACCAGCTCAGAGCTCAGCCTAGGCTACATAGAAAGACCCAGTCTCAATAAAAGAAGCATCTGTCTCGAGGGTTTAAGCAGCAAAGCATCTGTGGGGTATGATCTGGGCTTCTTGGTTTCTGTATCTTGATAGAGTAAGGCTATGGCGGAGGAGGAGCTCCTGTACCCTGAGAGAAACAGAAAGTTGTTTTCCATTAGAAATTAATTCATACCATTTCATGCATAAAACTTGCCCTTCCAGAGAGTTTGTGCACGACCCAGTGTGGCTGCATGCATATGAATCACTGCTGCCTAACCCTCCCCTTCTGTATTCTTATCGCATCAGCTGGCCTAGTGAGTGTTGTAGGTGGTTTGTGTTTTAACTCTCTAGTGTGGTATTTAGCACCAATCAGAAAACCTGTTCTGACAAAGGCCCAGCGGTTTAGTCCTTCATGAAATTTACCAGTTTCCCCAGAAATAGTTTCTCACCTGGAGTTTGCCTGTCCTGCCTCTTGCATCTCGGTCACACGGAAGCACAAACTAGACATCAGGTTACTTACTTACTTAAAAAAAGGCCGGTGGGGCTGGGGAGGTGGCTCAGTCAGTATACTACTTACTACTCAAGCATGAGGTCTGAATTCAATTCCTAGCACCTATGTCAAAGCCGGGTGCAGTGGCACACTCACGCCCACCCACTGGGGTAGTCCTCGGGCTTGAAAGTCAGTTTAGCTAAACCGGAGCTCTGGGCTCAATGAGAGACCTTGGCTCAAAGAACAAGGTGGTGATGACCTGATGTGAAGCGCTGGCCTCCACAGTAGTGTGCACATGCGTGCGCAACCCCTACACATATACAGGAACACGTACACACCCACAAAGAGAAGGAAGGAAGGAAAGATGGGCAGACCATCAGTGACTCTGAGTCTGGAGGAGGGGGTAGCACAGTGCAATCTCAGGCTATATACAGGTCAAGAAGTCTAAATGAAGATTTGCAGCAAGACTCCTCTCCCTCTCTTTTCTGCTTTTTGTTTGTTTCTTTGTTTTGTTTTTGTTTTCAAGACAGGGTTTCTCTGTGTAGCCTTGGCTGTACTGGAACTCACTCTGTAGACCAGGCTGGACTTGAACTTTCAGAGATCTGCCTGCCTCTGCTTCCTGAGTGCTGGGATTAAAGGCGTGCACCACCAACACCCGGCTAGCACTGCTCTCTCCTTAGACTACCAGCTGCTCTTCAGACCTGGATATCCAAATCTAAAGCAGCCTGGTTCTGACAACAGGGACACAGCTGCAAGTGCCAGTTTTGTGGCACCAATGGTTTTGAAAGGAAGCAGAGTGATGGCAGCATTTTAATGTAGTCTGTCATCCGCTAGCATTCCAGAATTCCCTCTAGATTGGCTCAAGGTACCTAGCCAGTTGGTTTTGATAATAGGGTAATAGCCAGTGCCTTACCCGAACTGGCAGCACAGCCTCCCTGCCTCCAAACTGTGTTTCTTCGATGGGGAAAGGAAAGCAGGCCTGGCTTTGGGAAGCTTCTCTCAAGTCTATGCCAGGTTGGAATAGAATGACAGACAGAGAACATGAATTCCGGAAGCAGAGGTGGGAGCTCCTTGAAGTCTGGCGGGTCTGTCCACACTGGTCTGTGTGTCCATTGTTTTCCCAGAATTCAATTTTTTTTTTTTTTTTTTTGGTTTTTTCGAGACAGGGTTTCTCTGTATAGCCTTGGCTGTCCTGGAACTCACTCTGTAGACCAGGCCAGCCTCAAACTCAGAAATCCGCCTGCCTCTGCCTCCCAAGTGCTGGGATCAAAGGCGTGCGCCACCACCGCCCGGCCCAGAATTCAATCTTGGTTTCTCAAATTCTTCTAAAACAGTTGTTTAATATTACTGCGGGGCTTATATTACTTGTGGTTTAATAATAAAGATGCATTGCCATCTATATAGTTTAGGGTGTTGGCCTTTTTGCTGGGGCAGTCTCTCAGCTACCTTCTAACTAAACCAGACTTCACGGCCATTGCGTTGGCTCCCGCTGTTGATTGAATCAGGTGGCTGGGCCAGAGTATGTATATATGTCTGTATATACAGAGTGTGTATAAATGTCTGTGTCTGTTGGTCGGTCTGTCTGTCTACATGTGTGTACACTTAAGAGTTAAAAGAGCCCAGAGTTTCTCACTGAGCATTCTTACCAGCCCCAGATAATTAACTATTGTTCTGTCAGAAGTATTGACCCCAGAAATCACCCATCACTATCCTGGGCCTGTCTGCTCCCCTATCCTCTGCCTTCCAGATCTGGAAACCCTATAGATAGATGCCAGGAAGGTCACTGGCACAGCAGAACCATGTCCAGCCCATATCTTAAGTGTTGCTTTTTGGCCAGATGGAGGGCAATGTGACCTTCCGTGACCTCCCCCATAGCAGCTTCCTTTTTCCTTTTTGGGCAGGAAGTGACAAACACATACAGAAAGCAGATAATGGGCCATAGAAATGACAATACCAAATACCCTGCCAGCACTTAGCACTGCCTGCACAGCAATTAACAGCTGAGCATCCAGAGGCACACCCACCTTTTGATACAATAAGTGTGAGTGTAGGTCATCCCAACAGAATGTCATCCGCTGTGAGGTTTGCCTTCTTGCTTCTTGCTCTGAGGCCACAAGGAGACTGTAGAAATCCTGGGGTGTGGAGGGGAGGTGGTGCACTTGCCCCTGTGCCTCTCACTGGGACCTCTTTTCTCCTAGGCTTAGAGTCAGACTTGCGTGTGCGACTTCATGGCCAGCATCTCGCTAGCAAGCTGGTCCTGAGAGCAGTAAAGGGCTACTTAGAGATGCCCCAAGTAAGCAAGGCCCTGGCTCTGTCATTCCATGGCTGGTCTGGCACAGGCAAGAACTTCCTGGCACGGATGCTGGTGGACAATCTGTATCGGGACGGAATGAGGAGTGACTGTGTCAAGGTGTTTATCTCTACCTTCCATTTTCCGCACCCCAAGTACGTGGACAAGTACAAGGTGAGGCTGTGGTACGGGGGTAGCTTCACTGACATGGCATGGGTGAGGCTCCTGGGCTGAGAGGAGATCCTGACTAAAGGAGGTGGACTCTGGAGCAGCCTAGCACAGGATGGGGACAGGCAGCTTCAGGGACAGAAGCTGTGACAGACATCCATCCCCTTCCCTTCCACAGAGGCAGCCCAGAGCTCCAGGAGCAAAAAAAATCTATGTTTCCAGAACCCTCTCGAACTGTTTCCATGACAGTTGCACACTGGAGGCAAGGCACAGCACCAACAGAATCAAACAGCGGGGCTGGGGAGGTGTTGAGTGTATTAAGAGTAGTGAAATGTGACTGGGTGTAGCGGCACATGCTTATAATCCCAACACTCATTGACTAAGGCAGGGAGATCTTGAGTTCAAGACTAGCCTGGGCTACACAAAGAGATCCTGTCTATATCTAAGGAAGAAACTCTACCATCTCCTCCCCAAAGGCCACAGCTACACAGCTAGCCTTCCGTACCTCTGCTACTGAGAGACCTCTTTCAGGATGGCCCAGCCACTGTAGTTTTTTAGACAGAAAGGGGCACATTCTGTGCATTTCTGTTTGACTTTCCCTATGTTTATACTGGGCTGGGATGCGTGGCTGGGCCTTACCAATGCAGTTGCCTGGATTCAAACTGGAAAATTTGAGTAATGAAAGCAACGATTTGAGGGTTTGTTTTTCCTTTTTTGGTTTTCAAGACAGGGTTTCTCCGTGTAGCCCTGGTGTCTTAGAACTCAATTCTATAGATAAGGCTGGCCTTGAACTCAGAGATTCACCTGGCTCTGAGGGTTTTTTTTAAATGACAGTTTAACCCTTTGACTTAGCCTCCTGAGTCTTGGGATCATAGGCATGTTCTATGCTCATTTTTAAATATGAACTGAAGGGCCCCAGCATGCTAGGCAAGCAGTCTAGTGCTTAGCTACAGTGCAAGCCGTTTTTAAAAGGCATGTCATATCATCACATCATATTGCATGTGAGTTCCCAGTTCTCACAGTTACACACCAGCAAGCCAATGGATTGAACCCTCCTTTGTTGTTTTACTGTTCGGAGGTTTTTTCTCACTTACACAGGTAGTAAAATTAGCCTGAAAATGAGCAAATAGCTGTGACCGCACCCATGTTGGCTCTCAACTGTAGTACTAGAGAGTGTATAAACTGGGAAGATTAAGTCAGCCTTGAGGGCACAGTTTGCCTGAGTCACCTGGTAATTTTAGTTTGGCTTTGGAGGGCAGGGGCTGGGCCTCATGAGATAAGCTAGTGTCAGACAGCCGCTGAGCTTTCCCAGGAAGAATTCTCTGGTCTTGGCTGCTGCAAAACCACTCGAGGATATCAGCTTCCCCACTAGAAAACCGAAACACACACACACTCAGCACACACATGCTTGAGTGTTGAAGGGGCGCAGATGCCAAGGAGACTGAGATGGGAGTGCAGGCTTGCCGAGCTGCCCCTGAGAAGCAGCTGTGCCCAGCTCCGAGAGCACCGTAAAGCTCATGTTCGTGGAGAGCTCATGTCTTTTGGTCGGTGCCCCGTGTGGTAACCCTCGAGTTACATAGAGTCTGTGCGCCAAGAAAGAGCAGACTGGCTGTCTTGAGATGCCGCCCAGTGTAGACGCTCTGCTTCTGAGAGGCCAAGGGAAAGTAACTGGCAGCCTTCTTTCTATCTCCCGTGTTGTTGAGCCCATGCCCCTGGGGAGGGTGAGGTGGTCCTTAGCTCCAGGATGGGACTTATTTATAAAGTCCTGGAGAAGGCACCTGGCTGGTGCTTGTTCTTGGGCAGGTGGGCTTCTCTCAAGAACTTTCCGGCACTGATCTTCATCCCAGGTGGGGATGCTGAGCCAAAGAACAGGGAGCACCACCTGGGAAGCTTTGCAGCCTGGTGGGGCCGCCCAGAATTAGGTGTTCCACAGCACCAGGGCTGAGGAAACAGAAGACCGCTCTCCTTCGAGGTCTGCAGCTCCCCATGTTCTGTGCAGGAGGAGTTGCAGAGGCAGATGCAGGAGACGCAGTGGCGCTGCCACCAGAGCACGTTCATCTTTGATGAAGCCGAGAAGCTGCACCCGGAACTGCTGGAGTTGCTTGAACCCTACCTGGAACGGAGGAGCCCCGAGGCCCATGGAGCTGAGTCGCCACGAGCCATCTTCCTGTTTCTCAGGTGAGGTCTGAGCAGGAGGCGGGGAATGGGGTACTGACTGGCAGCAGAGGCCTTCCCCAGCTTGGAAGCAGGCAAGGGACGCTGAGCACAGCCCCCTCCCCCGACCCTGGCCCCCTCTGAATTCTCCCAGGGACTTTGGCAGGAGCTAGAAAAGACTGGCTGCCTGGCTGTGCAGCCACCTCAGGCCTTAGCAAAGAGCATCGGAAGCATCGGGATTGTGTTTTTTTTGTTTTTTTTTTTTTTTTCCCCAGTGTATTTTGATCACATGCACATCCCAACTCTAGATCCATTCCTCACCTTCCTATCCATCCAACTTTGTGTCCTTTTAAAAAAAAATCCATCAAAACCAATTTGTGACTCCCAGATATTCTTGTATGTGTGGTCTTCCACTCGGAGCATGGTCAACTTACCAAGGGCGACATGAAAGAAAGTTCCCTCTCCCATTAGCTAATAACTGCCTCTAGCTCCTTAGCTAGCGTGGGACATACTTGGTGCACAGCTCTCCTTTCTCTCTGGGATTTGGTTTATTTGGAGCTTGCACAGATCTTGAGTATGATGTGACATCAGCTGCCCTGCTGTGTCCAGGAAACACTGGTTCCTTGTGGTCCTTCAACAGCCCTGGCTCCCATACTTTTCCTACTTCCTCTTCCGAAATGATCCCTGAATCTCGGGAGGAGAGGGTGAGGTATTTATGTTTCATTTGGGGCTGGGCACCTTGGTCAGTATGGGTTTCTGTGTTAATCACAATCTACTGCAAATAGAAGCTTCTGAGAGCTGGAAGACACATTAATCTATGGGTATAGTGGTATGTCATAAGTCTGTTTAATACTCTGTCAGTGCAGGGGAATAATATCCTGTGAGGCTTGACCATTGCCCTATAATGGTACAATGGAGTGAGACTTAGAACCAACCAGAAAGTGAGTGGTTACTTCCATGCTTTTCCCCAACATCTTTTAATGTTATTTATCCATCCGTACAGTCCCTCCTTTACTCTGCCCTCCTTTCCCTTACCCCAATTTAACACTCCTATTATTCTCCATTAGCCCTTTAGACTACGGTGCCCTATCTCTCTCCTTTGGAAATCTCTCCCTGTGGTAATTTCCTGACCTCCATGAGTAATTTCAAACAAAACACACCTGTCTGAGAGTTCCAAGCTAACACAAATGAGAGGAAACTTGATGTTTGCCTTTCTGTGTCTAGGTTACCTCAGAATGGTTGTTTCCAGCTTCACCTACTTACCCATGAATTTCATTTCTTTTTTTTTTTTTTTTTTTTTTTTTGAGACAGGGTTTCTCTGTGTAAGCCTGGCTGTCCAGGAACTCATTCTGTAGACCACTCTATAGGCTAGCTTCGAACTCAGAAATCCACCTGCGTCTGCCTCCCAAGTGCTAGAATTAAAGGCGTGCACCACCACTGCCTGGCTTCATTTCACTTTTCTTTTTTATTTCATGGTTCCAGTGGGGGGAGGTTTATTCAGGAGATAGGGCAAAGGTGGAGGGAAGAAGATGGAAGAAGAAGAAGAGAGGAAGAATAGAAGTAGAGGCCGGCCATGACCACGTGGAGAGAGAGGAAGAGGAGGAGAGGGGACAGAGAGGCTAGAGGCAAGAGGGTAAGAGAGTAAGAGCCATTTCACTTAACAGGTGAATGATATTCCATCGTGTAAATACATTTCATCGTCTTTATCTGTTCATCAATGGATGGACATCCAGGCTTTTACTTCTTAGCTACTGTGAGTAGAGCAGCGTGTATCTCTATAGTAGGAGGAAATACAGTTCTTTGAATATATGCTTGAGTGGTATATCGGGATCATGTGCTTGTCCTTTGGTTTTTTTGAGGAGTCTCCACACTGATTTCCATAGTGACTCCACCAGTTTACTCTCAACAGCACTGTTTCCTTCCCCAACATCTGAGCCTACATCTGTCATTGGTTGGTTTTTTGTTGTTTTGTTTTATTTTTAATTTTTTAATCTTAGCCATTCTGAGTAAGATGGAATCTCAAAGTAGCTTTAATTTGCATTTCCCTGATGATTAAGGATGTTAAATTTCAGAAAAAAACTGTTTCTCAGTCATTTTCATTTTGTCCTTTGAGAACTTTTTCATTTCATATCTCATTAAAAAAAAAAGATTTATTTATTTTATGTATATGGGTACTTGTTGCTGTCTTCAGACACACCGAAGAGGGCATCAGATCCCACTATAGATGATTGTGAGCCACCATGTGGTTGCTGGGAATTGAACTCAGGACTTATGGAAGAGCAGTCAGTGCTCAGAACCACTAAGCCATCTCTCCAGCCCCCTCATGGCTTTATTTTCTTTTTTTTTTCTTCATGTTTAGTTGTTTTGAGTTATTTGTATATCCTAGACTCCAACCCTCAGATATGTAACTGGTAAATATCTTTCCCCCATTTAATAGGCTGCCTCTTCACTCAAGTGATGGTGTAGTTTCATGAGATCTCATTTTTTTTTTCCCCCGAGACAGGGTTTCTCTGTGTAGTCCTGGCTGTCCTGGAACTCACTCTGTAGACCAGGCTGGCCTCGAACTCAGAAATCCGCCTGCCTCTGCCTCCCAAGTGCTGGGCTTAAAGGCATGCGCCACCACCGCCCGGCTGAGGTCTCATTTATTAACAGTGTGTTTCAATGCTTGTTTTTCTATATTCAGTAAGTCCTTTCATGTGCATATGAGTTCAAGTGTCCTTCCCATTCTGTCAGATTCAGGGTGTCAGGTCTTGTTTAAGCCCTTGATCCATCTGCAGTTGAGTTTTGTGCAGGGTAAGAGATGAGGATGAAGTCTTATGTAGCCATACCATTTGACCAGCCCCATTTTTTTGAAGATGCTGTCTTTTCTCTAATGTGTATTGTTGGCATCTTTGTTAAAACCCTGTGGGTATGTAAGTTAATATTTGGTTCCTTAATTGTCTCCCATTGATCAGTGAGTCTGTTTTTAGCCCAGTACCATGCCAGCTTTTTATTACCATGACTCTGTGGTATAACCTGACATCTGGGATGGTGGCACCTCCACAAGGTTTTATTGTTTAGGGTTGTCTTGACTGCCCTGAGTTCCATGTTTCCATATGAAATTTAAGATTCATTTTTCAGTTTTTGTGAAGAACTGCAATGGAATTTTAATCGAGATTGCGTTGAATCTGTAGATTGCTTTTGGTAGAATGGTCATTTCCACAATGTTAATCTATTAACATGGGAGGTCTTTCATCCTCTGGTATCTTGTTCAATTTCTTTCTTCCTTTCTTTTCTTTTCTTTTTTTTTTTTTTTTTAAGCCTTTTAAAGGTTTCATATTCATAGTACAGGTCTTTCACTTCCTCAGATTTGTTCAATGTATTTTTGGAGGCCACTGTGAGTGGGGTTATTTCCTTGATCTCTCTCTCGGTGTGTTTGATATTTGTATATAGGAAGGCTACTAATTTTTGAGTGTTTTGTATTTTACTACTTTGCTGACATATCATTTGTAATTTTCCAGTGGACTCTTTAGGGTCCTTTATATATAGAATCACATCCTCCTTCAATAAAGGTATTCTGGTTTCTTTCTTCCCATTTGTATACTCTTAGTTTCCTTCGCTTGTCTTACTGCTCTAGCTAAGATTTCAAGCCTCGTGTGAAACAGAACGGTGAAGAGTAGATATTCTTGTCCTGATCCTGACTTTAGTGGAAATGCTTGAGTTCTCCTCTGTTTAGGACGGTGTGGTTTTGGGCTTCCTGTGTATTGCATTTATGTTGTATTAATTATTTAATTAATAAATCCCAACTTGTGGTCACTACCAGCCCCAAAGGTCTATGTTCCCAAATGAAACACACACAGCCTTTATAATTTAATATTCCTTAAACAGCACAATAGTTGGGCTACTGCCTGATCTCTGTGCTGTTAATCCTGAGTTATTACTAATTTTATCTTCCATCTTGGCTGCTCTTACCCCAGTTAGTCAGCCTTCTGGGCCACGTTTTCTTGGTTCAAGAGTCTGGGGCCCCTTCCTTGCTTTTCTACTCCATGATAGATTTGTCTCTTCTTTGTCCACACTCTACTCCAGCATGGTGGATCTCTCTCCTCCTCCTGGTCCCAAGCCCGGGAAACCTAAAATCCTCCCTCTGACCTCCCCAGCTATTAGCTGTTGGTTCTTTATTATCAATCAGAACCAACTGGGGGCAGGTTCCCAGAAGCTTCATGTAGACCCTTTCGTGTAAGTCGTTTTTGAGGGGAACATAATTTGTAATACAAGCAGCTACACGTTTATTATGTTGAAATAATCCCTGTATCCCTATTCTTCTAGGACTTTCTATGTCCAATGCGATGACCCACTGTGGGCCATGAGTACTGACAGATTGACTTATTGGCTACGGCCAATAATGCTTTGTTTACATGAAGAGGAATTCGAAGAACCTGCTGTGCAGGTTCTCAATGACTGAGAGGAAGCTGCACTGTAATCTGGGAGACTGCCCTCAGAGGTGGGGGAGGTAGAGGTCATTTGCATGTAGGCTGAGAGCCAAGAGAGCCCGACTCCCTGCCAGTCTCAGGATGAGATTCAGTTTCAGTCTTTCTCCGGGCCAGACCCTCCTCCCGAGTTGCATGTAGCCACAACCCATCTGCCTATGTGTTGGATTACATTTATTGATTATTATTACATTTATTAATTGCTTCATCCCTGCATCTCTGGAACAAAGCTGACTTGATCATGGCTGGTATTTTTGTTTGTTTGTTTTTGTTTTTCAATTAGATTTCAAATATTTTACTGAGAATCTCCGAATCTATTTTCATCAGAGAGATTGGTCTATATTTTTTTCTCCCTTTTTTTGTGGGGGGAGGAAGGGAGGTTGGGAGTTAGGGGCTGGTTTTGGTATGTGGATAAAATTGGCTTCATAAAAGGAATTTGAAAATATTTTTTCCTTTTCTATTTTGTGGAATAGACAGAGGAATCCTGTTAATCTTTTCATTGATTATTTTTGAAAAAAAAAAGTTTCTATTTTATTAGTATTAGTTCTGATTTTGTTTCCCTCTTCCCACCTACTTTTTTTTTTGAGTGGTATTGATTGTTCTTGTTTTTCTAAAGCTTTCAGGTATATCCTTAAGTTATTACATTGAGATCTCTCTTTTTTTTTTTAATGTAGGCACACAGTACTATAACCCTAACTCTTTAACTTTTGTTGTATCCCAGGCATTTTGATATGCTGGTTCTCCTTTTCTGGCTGTGTCTGTTTGGTGATCTGTATACCCCTTAGACCTGATAATCATCTGTTTCTTTAGGGATAAAACTTTTTTTCTAAATTTATGTAGGAAAAACTATTTTATGTGTATGAGTATACTGCAGCTGTCTTCAGACACACCAGAAGAGGGCATTAGATCCCATTACAGATGGTTGTGAGCAACCACCATGTGATTGCTGAGAATTAAACTCAGGACCTCTGGAAGAGCAGTCAGTGCTCTTAACGCTGAGCCATCTCTCCAGCCCTCTTTAGGGATTTTTTTTTAAGATTATTTTCAAAATTATGTGTATGTGCTTTTGTGTGGATATGTGCACGTGAGTTCAGTACCTGCCTGTCAGATCCCCTGGAGCTGGAGTTAAGGAACGCTGTGAGCTACCTGATGTGGGTGCTAGGATTTAAACTCAGGTCCCCGGGGAAATGTAGTGTATGCTTTCAACCACTGAGCCATCTGTCCAGCCCTTGGTAAGATGGTAAGTTCTTGTGTTCTCTCTCTCTCTCTCTCTCTCTCTCTCTCTCTCTCTCTCTCTCTCTGTCTCTCCTCTCTCTCTCTCTCTGATTTTGCTCAACTTATTTTCTATGTCTTGACCTAGGCCTCTTTCTCTATTATTCTGTTATTCTGTTCATAGGCATTTTTTAGATTTGGCATTTTCTTTGACCTAAGTGATTCAATTCCTTTTGTAGGTATCTTGTCCTGATTTTTTTGTTGTTGATGGTGGAGTTTTCTTTGTTCTTGTTGTTTTTGAGGGTTTTTGTTTTGAGACAGGGTCTCTTTATGTAACCCTGGCTTTCCTGTCTTGGATCTCTCTTTATAGACCAAGCTGGCCCCAGACTCAAGAGATCCTCCTGCCTCTGCCTCTCAAGTGCTGAGATTAACTATGTGTGCTTCCACCTGGTGTTCTTTCATCTTCTTAATCTTACTGAAGCTTCCCTCCGAGTTTTTTGTTTGAATTCATGAAATTTTTATGTTTTATTTCATTTTGCCTTTTTTTATATCTCTTTAAGTTTTGTTTTTATAACTTGAATTGTTTTCATCATTTCATTCAATTGTTCATGTTTCAAGGTCTTCATTCTAGCCTTTATATCGTCTTTGATTTTCTATTATTGCTATTTGAAATCATTGTTATATATGTCATATAAGCTGATTTTCTCAGACATTACTAGGGAAGTACTAATTTTTGTACAGACTTATTTTCAGTATTCCTGTGTACTTGCCATGGGACCTAGGCATCTATAGTTACATTGTTGGTAGTAGTTCTGGGTGTGGGAATCTTGTGTCTGTTTTGTTGTGAGTTTGAAGCTCTGTTTCTTGTTACCCAACTTGTCAGGTACTTGACCAGTTGAGACTTAAGGTTTGAGTCTTTGGGCAATTCAGTATTGAGGTTCCAACTGGGTATTAGAGATAGTCTCCGCTCAGTCTGAGCTAAGTGACATTTCTAAGACCAGGAACAGACTTTCTTTTGAGTTAGAAGATTCTCATAAGCCAGTCTTCAGGAGTCTTGGGAAGATGTTCAGGACCTTTCCTTAAATAGTAGGTACTGGTGGGGTTCATGATGCAAGTCTAGACTCCCTACTGAAGGTGGTGAGGAGGGATGCAGTGGAAGACAGTTAACAAGATGCTTGGTCCACAGGCAGATGGTAGAGGTGGGTGGAGTTGCCACTGAGGGTCTAGTGTCCTTTCTTATAGTGGGGCAGTCCTTGAGTCACCAGGATGGGTGGAGTAAGCAGGGCTGGACAGAGTTAGCATCAGCAGGCCACACTCCCTGACAGAGATTGAGTAGGGTAGGGGTTAATGACAAGAGTCTGAGAGCACTGGTTTTTAAGTCAGCTATTTGTTCTAAAATCAAGTAGAAAACCACCTTCCATTCCTCAGGATTCCCACTCTGGAAGGTCAGTCTCTTCTCAGAAAAGGATGAGTGAAGGGCGTGTCTCTCACATTTGCAGTGGAATGTGCAGGCTGCCGAGCAGGAACAGCCACTCCATCATCGCTGTGCTCCATGTTCCCAGATCCTAAAGGGCTCTGTGGGCAAGAAACTTAACCAGCATGAGTGCTTTGCGACGCCCCTTGCAGACTCAGTTGTGGACTGTTCCAAAGCCTGTTGCTTATTCAATGGCGAGGCCACTCTCATTTTCCACTGGCTGGAGCTTGCTCACGGGTTGGGTGGGGTGGAGGGTGGGGTTTCTAGGATGCCCTGGGGAGGTAGGAGTGATTTTTCTCCAGCTGAACTTGGAGGTTTGGTTTTGGGGTGGTTCTCTAAGACAAGATGCAACAGATTTAAGCCACTTGGGTTTCTGCATATGGAACCAAGGAAGAAGCAGGGCCAAGGATCTCAAGAGTGGTTTTAAGAGAAAAGGAGACATTTGTTAACATAAGTGGAATGCCAGAATGAGGACTGATCCCAGCTCCCACAGTACTTGCCCCTTCCTGAGTCAGTGGCCTCAGCTGTCCATGACATTCCCACAAGCAGGGGCAGCTGAATGGTTCCCCACGGCACTGACTCTCCTACCCAGCTGCTTTGCAACTTGGCAAACTTTCTCAGGTGCTGCATTGCCCAGTGTGACCCAGTGACCCTCCTATCTCAAGGCAAGCATTTTGGTCACTGACCAGCTGGCAACAGCCCTGCCCTTTCCCCTGGAGACCTGACCTCAGTGGACTGACCCAGGCCACGTAGCTCTACACACACAGTGCACATGGGTGAAGCTGCAGTTGGGGCAATGCCACCTAACAGCAGCCAAGCTGCCGTCCAGGGGAGTCACTCACCCAAGGGCTCTAAACAAACGAGGCAGTGCGTGCACCAAGGCCTTCCATCAAGAAGAGGCCATGAGCCAGTCCGACAGTCCCTCTCCAGCCATGCAGAACCACAACCACCCCTCCTGAAGGTGCCCCCAAATTAGCTACCTCTAACCCTTGCCCCAAGGTTCCCTGGTGTTCTAGTTATGAGAGAGCAATGTGTTGGATATCCAAGTCTCTAGACTTGAGTTTTAGAACAAACTTCAGTTTGTTTTCCCTGACGGTAAGGATTGTTGCATGTGTGTTGTGTGTGTGCTGGTGTGTGGAAGTTGATACTGGCTGTCCTGTATCACTCTCTACCTTGTTCACTTTTACCCTTTTTAAAGACAGGGTCTTACTGTGCAGCCCCAGCTGGCCTGGAACTTGGTATGTAAAGCATGCTGGCCTATAACTCAGAGATCCATGTACCTTTGACTCCTGAGGTAATTAAAGGTGTGTGCCCCCAGACTTGGCTCTACCTTGTTTTTTGAGATGGGGTCTCTCACTGAATCTGGATAGACTGGCTGGCCAGCAAGTCCCCAGAGCTGAAGTTATAAGGGCACACAGCCATACCGGACTCTTCCCAGAGCTGCTGGGGACTTGAACTCAGGTCTTCATGCTCAGACAGTAACTAGTTTGTCCACTGAGCCCTTCCCAGCTCCTACACTGCCAACTGGATCTGCAGTTTAATCCTGAAATACACCGGAGATCTGCTGTTGAAATGAGGTACTGGTGGCTTTTCTGCCAGCTCTCTGTGGCAGACGAAGTGGGTGAAGCCCAGGAGGGCTTGCTTGTCCAACATTGACAAAAGCCATTTTACAGTGCCAAGATTTTGCAAGAGTAAGCTTCATCTGTAAAGCTGACAGTAGGATGGAAGGTAGCCAGGCCTGGGGCAGGACAGAGTGGAGGGCTGACTAGCTGTGATGAGTCAGTAGACTCAGCTGAGTTGATGCAGTCCAGGTGGAACCCGGTCCTGGTCCCTCCTGCATCTGTCTGTTGATGGCATGCCTCCATCTTATCTAGGGCCTCATTCTTCAAGTACTATTTATGGGAGACTTTTGCTCCTACTAGGTTCCAAAGGAGTTTAGGTCTGTCCTAGAGTTCCATATGCAGGTCTGGAGGAGCTGTACATACAGTTTTCATTAGCAAGGACAGGATAGTACTGTTTATAGCTTGGTTTCACAGGTTACACTTGAAGCAATCAGGGAACCAAAGCCCACCCCTTTCCTGGCTGGAAGAATTCAGGCACTTACTATATAGCTATACTAATACTGATTTCTGCCTGTGTCTGTCAGAAGACCCCAGAGTCACATGACAGGACTGGGGCTGCTGTCCTCTCTTCACACACCCAGAAGAGAGGTTACTAATGTCCGTTTTCTCTGAGCTGTGGTCAGGGTACGAACAGAAAGGACTTTGAAGAACTATATGGATGTGAGTTACCCATGAATGGAGCATGTGGGGTGCAGTGGGTATTTGTTGACTGCTTCCAGGCTGATGAAGTGCCCCTAGATTGTCTGGGCCCAGTTTCTCATTTTACCAATTAAGAAACTGAAGCCCAAATAGATTCGTGAGAGTCTAGCTCTGTTTAGGGAAGAGTTCACAGTTGGTGATGGGAGCTTGTGACATTGGTCCTTTGAGTAGGCAGTCAGCAGGGGCTGGGTGAGGAATTCAGCATCTAGCTACCTTGGCATGCAGGTGCTAGTGTGCAGCCCTGCTGAGCTGAAGACACAGAGCAGGCAGTGAAGGCTTCCCAGGCCTTGTCCTGTGAGAGGTACAACATGGTAAGAAAATGACTCTGGCTGTAGGCAACAGTGCAAGCAGTTCAGAAGGAAGATGCGTAGAGCTGATAAATATGCAGAAATCATGCAGAGTGGGGCCTGTGTCACGTGGAGCAGGCAGGTTGACCCGGGACTGAGATGGTACTGCACTAGGGTCTGTGTCCTTGGGCCTCGATCAGTTAACCTCAGTGGCCTGCTGTCCTCCAGAGGCTTGCCACCTAGTCCAAGTTGTGGAATCAGGGCTACTGTGGCAAGCACATATGGGGCAATCTCTGCTGATGAAGTTATGTACCCAGCAAGACTGCTGATAGGCTATCCAGCAGGTGCAGAAATCAGATGAGTGATGTGAGTAGTTTCTGCAGGGCTTAAGTGTGGCAGAGCAGCTGGGCTTGAGCAAGCAGTGGGGAATGCCCTTGTTCTTACTGGATTCTTCCAGCTGGGGGCTCAAGGTCCCTCGTAAATCTGTGGCTTTGAGGGACACACTGGTCTTCACATGTTTGCTGGGGAAGGATGCTACCCCAGTCTCTCTCCACCCAACTAGGGAGGCAGGTTAGGGATTGGGAGGGGCATGCAGTCTCATCTGCAGGACAGACTGAAATGCAACATTAGGAAAAAGATGCCAATGGCTTGGTGGTGGCACATACCTTTAAATCTCAGCACTGGGGAGGCAGAAGAAAGCAGATCTCTGAGTTTGAAGCCAGCCTGCTCAAAGGTCCGAGTGAGCTAATCTGGGGTATCAAGGACACTGATCCTTGTTAGGAGAGTGGACAGATGCTGGACCCAGTTAAATTTGCTGCCCTCCCTCCCCCAGCCTTCACTTACCGCATTCCTCATTCTGTGGGCCTTAAGAAGCAGGGAAAGTGAAGGCTCAGTTGGGTGACAATCTGAGAACAGGGATGAACTGTCCTGGTTGCAGGTCCCCAGCACTTGCTCTTGGCCTCGTGGTGGCTCTCTAGCCTTGCCCTCCATCCTTATCTGTCACTCCTGCCTTAACAGTGTGCAGCCATTGTCCTGTGCCTAGCCTGAGAGAGAACACAGGCAGTGCTCAATAAGCTTCTGCTCCACACTTCTCTGAAGGGAAAAGTGCAGGCCAGACCGACACCTCCTATGTCCACTAACTGCAGGGTCCTGCCAATGGTGTTTTCTAAAAGAATTCTCCAGTCCTTTTCCTCTCTGCCTCTACTCCCCAACCATCTTAGGATACTGAGTGGATGAAGCCACAACCCTACATTCTGGCCCCAAATCCTTCAGTGGATACATGACGCTTTCCCTCGGCTGTGGTCTAGCTTTCACCCTTACCTTCTCAGCCTTGAAGCCTGTGGTCCTCTGAGGCATCCTTGTACCCATAGTCCCTACCTTGAGTCTGTCACTGCTCAGTGTGTCCTGATGGGAGCCTTGTGTTCCCCCATTAATGTCACTTGGTCCCAGAATCTCATTCACATCTAACTTGGGGGTCACTTAAAATTTGAATGTTTCCTGCACTGTGCACAGACTGATTGGTGTTTACCAAAAAGGTTCAGGAAAGCAGGGTGTGGACAAAGCAGGGCAGTGTCTTTCTGCTCTGCACCACAGCAGCCTCCCACCTTCCAGAACTGGTCGGGAACACATGGGGGAGTGAGTGTGGGAACTGGCTGTTAACAAGCACCTGTTTCTTTCAGTAACCTTGGAGGCAGTGCCATCAATGAGGCAGTCCTAGGTCTGCTTAAGGATGGATGGTCCAGGGAGGAAATTACGACGAAGCACTTGGAGATGCCCCTTCAGGCTGAGATCATCAAGTCTGTAGGTAAGTGACCAATTCAGATACATTCACAGCCTTGCCAAAAACACAGCTGGAGATGAACTGGTATCAAATGTGAGGCAGTGAGGGTGTCTGGACAGTGGAGGACACAGGACAGTCTCACACTGTCAACTTCTGGTGGCACAAGTACAATAAGCAAGCCTACACTCCTTTCCTGGAAATGCCTTCTGTGGAGGGTCACTGACCCAGCCCCTGAGAACAGTGCAGGTGGGGCAACTCCACTTGTTGTTGGATGAGCTGCTCACGACAGACCACACCAGGCCTTTCCATGTGACGTCTATTTAGGAGATAAGGGCAAAGGTGACGGCAAGAAGAGGGAGAAGAGAGAGAGAGGTCTGGGTGTTTTGCCTATTTATATGGATACTGACATAGCCTCTCACAGTTAAAGATGGAAGCGAGCCAAGTGGATTCTGGGAATGTGTGGCGGTTGTAGCCTAGATGTGATGTCACTGGGTTGGGAGCCTGATACCAACACCACTTTTGCTATACCAAAGCAAGCCAGTCCTGGTGGTCATGCCCGTCACCTCCTGCTAGAGGCACAGTAACTGTGCTTCACCGAGCCTAGAATAGCCACAGCTGCACAGCCCTTGGCAACAACTGCACACAGCACTCCAAAAGCTTTGTGGGAGACCAGATCTTGCCCAGGTCTCAATTTTGGGGGGCACCTTAAGTTTCCAGCAGGGTTCAGTCCCAGGCTACGTCAGACTCCATGTAACTTTGGGTCTTGATTACAGACAGCAGCTTTGGCTCCAGCCGTCTCCTGAAGGAACACCTTGTTGACCTCTTTGTCCCCTTCCTGCCCCTGGAGTACCGCCACGTAAGGCTGTGTGTCCGAGATGCCTTCCTGGGCCAGGATCTCCCGTACACAGAAGAGGCCCTGGATGAAATCGCCAAGATGATGACATACATTCCCGAGGAAGAGCAGCTTTTCTCCTCTCAGGGCTGCAAATCCATTTCCCAGAGAATCAACCTCTTCCTGCCTTGAGTGACTGCTGTGCACCCTAAATAATCTTCCTCTTCTAGACACTCATCTGCCAGGTACCCTGGTGTCTAGCAACCACTGCTTTCAGCTACTGTGCAGAAGGCAGTTCCTAACAGAGGAAGTTTCTAAAAAACCACTTGGTGACTTAAAAACTTACATTCTAGACTGAGTGTCATGAAGTCAGTGGAAGGTCCAAGTACCAGAGGGTCCTCAGAACACTCCCTACAGTCTCTTGGCACCATCGCTCTTCCTGGAAGGCAGCTGGAGTTGAGTCTGAACCTGAGGCTCCAGGATCTTTGGGCAACAGAACAAGGAAGATGTGTGGACCAACAGGAGTGTGACCCAGGTCTACAGGTTTGGCTGGCTTCCAAGGTGAGGAGAGGCGCTTCTGTATGTGAGCAGACCAGCAAAGGGACTTAGGCTAAAGGAAAAACCACATGTTTTCAAAACATGACAGGGGTGTGACTAATACAGGAGACGGAGCTAAAGAAACCTCAGCTGCCAGGATGCAAAAAACAAACAAGAGGTGTGTAGCTAAGGCATGTTCTGTTCTGTAGATTGAAAACTTTTTTAAGAGGCCTCATCATGAGTAATTAAATTTTGTATTTTTCTAATATCCTTTCTTACTGAGACCTAGTCCTTGCACTCTGCACCGATGGGAACTGGTGGGGACAGGGTGGGTGCTGGCCCTGTCAGGCTGGCACAGCATGTGCTGACCTACAAGCTGATTTCAGACTACTTTAGAGCATCTTACTGAGCTCCCATGACTCAGCACTCGCAGACATGGCGACAAGGGAAGCTGTGGTTCTTGAGGCTGTCGAGGTGAGGCAGATCATGCACCACCCATCTTTATGATACCGTGCTCCACTCTTTTCTGGTCCCTTCTTCACACTTTTGAAACATACAGGTCTTTGTGCTTTCTCATAATCCTCCCATTAAAGCACTCTCACCTTTAGCTGCTGTAAAATGGGCCATCTCCGCATCCCTCACCTAACAGGTGGTTGTACGTGAGCACTCACCTGCCTTACAGTGAGGGACTACCTAGCCCAGCCATATTGAGTACTTCAGCATTCAAATAACTGAAGTAAAGGAGTGTGGTTTGGAAGCGGGACCTCGATTAGCAAAGGCAGTCCCAAAGCTTGGGAGCTTGGGAGCTCTGCTGCCACAAACCCAGGGATGGAGATTTAACAATTCAGGTTTCTTATAAAGCAAGACCACACATGGAAATTGATAAACAAAATGCCCAATGAGATGTAGATTCCTGTTCAAGCCAGGTGCTGCAGTGCTATCCTTGCTTATTCAGGAGGACAGAGTGCAATGGGACAGACTGGGCACACAGTGAGAAGCCAGTGAAATGCAACAAGACGCCAGGCGGTGGTGGCGCACGCCTTTAATCCCAGCACTTGGAAGGCAGAGTTCGAGGCCAGCCTGGTCTACAGAGTGAGTTCCAGGACAGCCAGGGCTACACAGAGAGACCCTGTCTCAAAAAAAACAAAAACAAAACAAACAGAAATGCAACAAGAATACTAAACTAGCACATCCCCTCCCATCCAAGAGCCACATGCACTGTTCTTCCTCTGGACAGGGGATGTTGGCATGCTGAACAGGTCTTACCTGATCTAACAGGACTAGAATCCTAGAAATACCTCGTGCTCACAAGTATTATAGGTGGAAAAGCAGAGCAGGAGTTTCAGAAACTTACCACTCCAGAACAACCAGCAGGTCCGTGGTTAGATTAAAATGGAAAAAAATCTTCATTTTGTGAAGCAAAGCCCATGAGGGAAACAGCTCTGAGAAATGGCAACAATATACACATCTCAGAGAGGGACTGTGCCCCAAAGGACTAGAAAAACCACTAAGCTCCAAATTAGTCACAGTGGTGAAAAAAACCTAGGTGTGGTAACATAGCACGCACCGGTGATTCTAGCACTCAGAAGGCTGAGGCAGGAGGCTGCCAAGTTTAAGAAAACCTGGGCTGTCTAGTGAATTTGAGACTGGCTAGGGCTGATCTTGAACTCAGTATATAATCCCCCAAAAGACTTTGTTTTGCCTTTATCTTCCAAGTGTTAGAATTACAGGCATGTGCCAGTACACCTGGATTTATCTGGTGCTGGGCTCAGACCCAGGGCTTCTTGCTAGGCAAGAACTTTTACTGTTCCTCAGCCCCAAGACCCTGTTTCTAAATAATGACACTGGATTGGACAATAAAAACAAGGATCAGTGAAGTGCTGATAGTTCTTTGTTTTTGTAAGATAAACATGACCATTACCAGCTAAGGAAAAGTGAAGGGGGTGGGTGGGGGAAGGAGACTCAACCAAACAGAAAAGGAGCTATTACTACTGGTAACACAGAAACATAAAGAGTTCAAAAACCCACTATAACTAGACACCAACTAGATTAAATCATCAGGAAATAGACAACCTATAGATTTTAAACAAAGTATAAACAGTAAAAATTTAAAAGTCTTACATCTGATGGTTTCATACTGAAATCTAACTTTTTTAAAGAGTTAAAAGTCTGAAATGGGCATGGTGACATACATCTTTGAATCCAGAAGAAGTTGGATCTCTGTAAGGCCAGCCTGGTCTGTCTGCATAGTGAGTGCCAGGACAGCCAGGGCTAGGTAGAGAAACCCTGTTTGTAAGTTAAGTAAGTAAGTAAATAGTTAAAGTCTGGGTGTGGTAATCCTAACACTAATGAGGCTGAGGAAAAAGGGTCAAGGAGTTTAAGGCTGGTTTTATTAGACAAACAACAAGCAGTGAAAACCAATTCTACTGAAACTGCCTCCAAAATTGAAGAAGGAATACTTCCAAACTCATTCCATGAGATAGCAAAACATACTTGTTAGCTCACGGGGATCTAACACCCTCTTCTGGGTCTGTGGGCACTGGGCATGCACGTGACACACAGACATACATGCAGACAAAACACTCATACACATACGTTTTTAAGTCTTAGGAAAGAAAGAAAAGTGTTCATCCTAAAAAATGAAAGTGTCAATCAAACTGCACAGCTTTTCCTGATTGAGTGATGAACAAACTTCTGTTCACCCCAAACGGGGCACCAGTGCCAGACCAAAGAGATGACTCCATCCAAGTCTACCCTGGTGAATCAATGAATTTACCTGGGTTATGTACACAACTCGGGCAACTTTCACGTGCAACCTCACTGAAAAGCCTCTCCTTGCACGGGCGATGGATGCCTCAGAATGCTGTACTGCTGGAGCTCGCTGCCCGAAGTGAAAGGAACTCTGACACCGATCTCCTACAGCTATGCTTTAGTGCTTCGTAGACTAAAGGAAGGGGCTTGTGAATCTTTCTAAGCTGCATGAGCTTCTCTCTTCCCTCCAGAGGGAAACGGTTCTGATCAGAGGAAACACCTTACCCTAAGGAGAATATGAAAACAACAGATTCTAGGGTAGATGCAGAAAAGGAAGGAGCCATCAGATACTGCTGGGGAGGTAAGAATCAGCAGTCATTACAGAAACGGGACAGAAGTTATGCAAAGCATTACACATAGCTTGGCGTGGAGGTGCCTACCTGTAGCTCCAGCACTCAGAAGGCAGAGGCTTAGGATCCAAAGTTCAATGCCAGTCTGGATCCTATGGTGAGATGTTGTCTCAAAAAACTAGGAATGTACCTTAGAGGTGTTTTTCTAGCATGTGATCCCAGCACTAAAAAAGGCAAACATTTAAGGCATTGAAAAGGATATCTCAGTGAAAACAACTAAATTTGAGTTAAATATATAAAGGTAAGGTCTGAACCCATAAAAGGGGAACAAGGAGAGGCCATCGGTGGGCACCGCAGGAGTCAGCAATCCTGCTTTGCACAGTAAGACAAATGAGGCTCCTAAGTTCCCAGCATGAATATCCAACAGCTTACATCTACTGTGATGCCAGCTCCAAGGACCCAATACCCTTTCCTGGCCGCTGAGTGTACCAGCGCACACGTGCGTGCACGCACACACACAGGCGCACACACACACACACACTTGGAAATAAAAGTTGTTTTGTTTTATAAGCTGTAAACCAGCTAGAAGGGTCTGAGGCTGAGCATGGTGGCGCACACCTGTAATTCCAGCATTCATGAAGGAGAGGTGGGCGGATCAGGGTTCAAGGTCAGCATGGCATGGTCTACACAGCAAGGATGAGACCAGTCAGAACACAGTGAGACTTAAAAATAAAAAGAGGATTAGACATGAATACTTAAGGAAGTAGATACATTTAACATCATTTCAACATTATGCAGTGTACACAATGACTTAAACATCACATAATACCCCATAAATAATTCTATATACTTAATATTTTAATAATATATTTTCAACAGGACTGCTTTAAATATGCTATAATATTCCAGTGTATACAGAATTTCAGGAAAACTGAAAAATAAACACAAATTCCACTACAGGGAGCAAAGAGAAATGGAATCATGTTAGACCGACACCCGCTGGCTCTCGTGCAGCGCAGCACTGTGCATGATGGGGGAGGATGAAAGCAACCTAAGATTTCATCAGCCAATGATGGGTATCGGGAAATGTACACACAATGGGAAAAGTACTGGAGACCAGAAAACAATGGAATCCAGTCTAAACATGGAAGACATGATGCTATGTGAACGAACCAGCCACACAGAAATACTGTGTATCACAACACTCGGATGGAATGTCAAGAAGCTGATCTCATGGAGGGAGTGGGAGAGTGTACTGATGGCTGTGGTTGGGGCTTGGGGACAGGGAAGGGACAACAGTGAAAACACTTGTCGGTGGCTACTGTGACAGTTACAGGCAGGTAAGAGAACTCGGTCATGGCATTTTTCTTTTCTTTTCTTTTCTTTTTTTTTTTTTTGGTTTTTCGAGACAGGGTTTCTCTGTGTAGTCCTGGCTGTCCTGATACTCTGTAGACCAGGCTGGCCTCAGAAATCCTCCTGCCTCTGCCTCCCAAGTGCTGGGATTAAAGGCATGCGCCACCACCGCCCAGCACTGGTCATGGCATTTTAACTGCAGTGAGTGACTATAGTTCACCACACTACATAGAACATTTCAAAAGAGCTAACAAAGAAGATTCTGAATGTTCTCACCACAATGAAGCCAGGTCGTGGATATTCTAAACAACCTGATTTGGTTATTGCAATGTGCACATGTATAGAAACACCTCACTATTCTCAATGGATGTGTACAGACATGTCAAAAATGGATTGGGACCTGGGGACGTAGTTCAGTTGTTAAGAGTGCTTGCTTATTATGGATGAAGCCTTGGGTTCAATTGCCAGCACTCATATAAACAGAGTGTCATGGTGTACAACAATAACCCCAGCAGGGGGCTCCTAAGTTCCAGGTCATCTTTTATTACGTGGTAAGTTTGAGGCCACCTTGGGAAGGATACATGAGACACTGTCTCAAAAGCATGAAAAAAAAAAAAAAAGGTAATTTTGAATAAGAAGAATGTTCTCTTGGAGGGTCTATACTTACTTTAATTCCTGTCTCAAGACATTTTAAGAACATATTTGCAGTTGTGTTCAGAATTGATATTCAGAGAATTAAATATCTGTGTAGTCCTTCGCATTACACATACTCAGACATACTGACGTCTGCCAGCCCAGGCTCTAGAAGGTACCATATGTCCAATATTTATTCTAGAATGAGGATTCATACCACAGCTCACACTCCAGAAAGAATGTTTCAGACGGATGCTTAGTCATCTACTGTATGCCTGTAAAGATATGCTTAGCTTCCCTGTCAACTAAAATCTTGGGAGAAATACTCCAACTCAAGCTCACTTTGCCTATAAAATATTTCAACTTTTATTTAAAACAAAACACAACTTGCAAATCTTGTGAGACATGGCAGAAAGCAGTCTCTGCCAGGGGCATCATTTATTTACATCAAGTTTAACACTGTTAGCAGTTCACAGTCAGACAACAGTGAGAAAATTAAATTAGAAAAACAATTGAAAATATATTACAATAACAATTAAGAACAAATACTTGACAACAGTGCTAGTGTGACCCATGACTGACGTGTTTTAGTAAAATCCCATATGGTCTCGTTGGGCACTGTGTCCCCTTAGCAGTGCACACAGTGTCTGCTGTGGGTGTCACCCTCTGTGTACCACCTACATCTGCAGTGTAACCTTTGGTATAAACATTAGAGTTTTAAAGAGTCTGAATTAGCAAGTTTTAGGACAAAGTTCTATTAACCACCACAACATGTTCAAATTTACTTTTATCAAGCAAACACAAAGTCAGGGCAGCTCCACTGATAGTCATTACAGAATCAGATTGCAAAGGAGAGGAAGTGCGGGGTCTACAAGGAAGGGTTTGTGTGTGCAGTGTGCTCACCAGCCACTGCCTCTGACCGCAGAGAGGTGATAAGGAGCTGCAGGGAGCACCTCCCCTTCCCTCGGTTTCTGAATCCTCATTTTCCTAAAGATCATTTCTCAAGGTCTCAGCAAACGGTTCTCAGGATGGAGTTCAAGGGGCACGGTGGAAGCTGGCCATGGAGATCAAAAACGTACATTCACATGATCCTCGTCATTCACAACACAGCATGGGTCTTAAGAATAGCAAAGATAATGTGGGAACTAATAATGGTCCTGGGGCACTACAGCCTCTGCAGTGCCCCCTGACTCAACAAGAGACGTGTCACTTTATATCTGCTGAAAATTAGGAACCTAGGTATGTGAAATTTTTACGAAGTCCCACTAGTCCTAAATTATATGGTCGCTAAAAACAAGATGCTCCTGCAGCTCAGGAACTCAGAAGCAACCCTAAGCAAGCAAGCTCCACCCACGGCTCTCCCCATTTCCTCTTACTACCCTGTTAGCGGCTGACAAGGCCTCCTCCATGTCCTAAAGGGTTAATCCACGCTCTCGAAACAGCTGAGTAACTCAGGACTCCACAACAGCCCTATTCTTCTCAAGGTCCGAGAACAAGTGGACATACTTTATCTTTAGATGGCAGCTTTGCAGATCCAGTCAGTGTGCCTCTCTCCTGTCCTCTCTGGCTAACAGGGTTCTGCTATGTTCTTGTTTACTGGTACCAGGGAAATAAAGAGTATTATTATCTAGGAGGGATAGAGTCTCAGATATATAGGTGTACATGGAGCAAAGGAAGTGTGTGTGTAGGCAGAGGCTGGTCCAGAAGGGCCTCCTTCCCTCAGCATATCACACAGCATCGAGAAAGTACAACAGCAATCTGCCAGTATGCAGAGAGGAAATGAGTGGAGAATCTGAACCAACAGAGTTTGAGCTCTAGTTCAACAGTTATGCTCACCAACCCAGCAGGCAAGTGTTTCTCCCAGCAATACGCAGGAGCTCATCTTTGATGGTACAAATCTCTGAGGATGACTTCTGTCAGTTTCTAATCAAGATCAACTGCCCTGACCTCATTCAGGGTCCTCCTGGGGCACCTAGGGAGCCAGTCCAAAAAGGAGAGTTATCACCACACAGTCAAGATGGAACACAAACACATGGCAAGGGAGCAGGGTGAGCTGAGCCAGCCTCCTCAGTAGCAGGATCAGAGGCAACAGCACTGAAGTTACGTCACTGTGCTGTGCTGCTCAGCATAGGGGACAGGAACCTCTACTAAGCACTACTGACTCCTTCCTAGGCTGGAAAGCTGCACTCTATGCAAAAGACTCGGGAGCAGACCGAATTTTAGGGCCATCCCAAGGTCTCATCTCTGCCTCAGAGATGACTGGCAGCATGGGAGCCAAAGGAACCCTGAGGCTGCCTCAGTCAGTCTGCACAGGTCTTCTTGGAACTGCCTTGCTCTAGGCCTCTGCATGCCTACAAAATCCAAACAGAAACAGGCATTCTTAAAGAACTAGGCTCCCAGCTTGACAACGCTAAAGCAGCTGACAAGAAATATAGAAAGTCTTGGCCACAGCAGATGCTGAGGGCATAAAGATGTATGCCAGATTCAGATGAAGCAAGTTAATGCATGCAAGGTGATGACACAGATCACTGACAACAGAAATAAAGATGATTCTGTCAACCCTATCCAACTCCCCTGAAGACATAGCCTAACGAAAAAGGCATCACTAGTACAGGTGGAAAAACATAGGAGGTGGGGGAGGGGACAGCTAGAGTGCGGCTATGTGTAAGCTGCCTCCACATGAGTTACTTAAATATATGACAACAGGTGAGTTAAGCTCAGCTACTTTTTATTTAAAGGAGTGATGATAAATGCCAATGGCATTTATAACTGGTAGAACATTCTAGAAATTCCTCAAGTACATCAGTCTTCTACCCCCAATGCTCCCCCCACCCCAAGACATTAGTTTTAAAAAGAAAGTGTCAACATGAACAGGAAATGAGTGTGCTCCTACCACAGTAAGGACACCGAGAGCTGAGCATGCAGTGGACGACTACTCAAGAGGAAGAGGGCTTTCGTCTCCCAGTCAAGGGACTGGAAGAGCTACTGGCTCCAAAGGGAGTAGTAATCTATTCCTCCTTTGGGTCTCATTCTGTAGCCGAGGCTGGTCTAGAACCTGAGATTTTCTTGCCTTAGCTTCTTTACTGCTGGGTTACATGCTGCCACTTGACTACTTCTTAAAGATGAGAATTAAACCAAAAACTTGGCCCCTAATTTTCTTAAACTGTTCATCTCTGAACTATTAGCAAACATGGGCTGTGTCTTCACATGCTCATTTAGCAGTCTTGTATGTACGTCTGTAACCAACGACAGAGGTGGTGAGTCTCCAGCTGCAGGTCCAGGTCTGCTCACCCTCACAGACATTCATAATTCAGCTTTATGGCTGAATGCATTTAATCTCTTAAGGTGCTTTCAGATACACTACCTCACATGCATTAAAACGACACTCAACACATTTCTTTTTGAATAAAAAGGAGTGTAGGACTAGTTCTTTTTTTTCCGATCTTTTTCCTTTTTGTTTTTAAACAACCCAAGCTGGTATTCTTCAACTACAAAGTGCAGATCTCTATATGTGCCTGAGGTCTATAAGAACAGTGCTAGGTTCTCTTCAGAGCAGAGTACTACTAAAGGCTTGTGCAGCCCTCCCTGGCCAGGGCCTGCCAGGGTCTGTGCTTTAGAAGCGTGCAGCGCCATGTACGCCGATTGTCTAGCTGAGCATCTCACAAGGCAGCAGGTTGTGGAGAGATGCCAAAATGCCAGGACTCCTGAATTCTAGCCTCAGCTCTGGCATTAACTGCTCCAAGATATGGACTAGTGACAACTGTCCTCTCCAGTCTCCTCTTCTGTACACAGTGTTCAGACAGTGGGGAGTGTTTGAAACCTGGATAAGGTCTTGGGAAGCACACTAACTAGTCTCTCATCCCACCAGGAATTCCAACAAAGCAGGGCTAATTCATCAGTTTTCCTTTAAAAACCTCTAGAGGACTTTTGTGTACTGCTGGGTTAGGAGATAATACTAGCAGTTAACATGCATGGAGTAGTCACTGCACCAGGCACCTGAGCTACATCCTATAAACATCACCTCACACTGTTGGTGATGCTGTACCCCTAAGCTTAAAAACCACTGTCTTCGTTAGCAGAAAATGATTCTACTAGCCAATTGTCAACTAAGGAGGACTCTAAGTAGGATTTAAGTAGGAACATTTATAAACTAAACCTTAAAACGAGGCCGGAAACTAGTCTCCAATCCACTATGATGACCTTTTACAAAGGCCGTCCTGAAAACGACCAAATCTTTCTTACATGCCAGATCAAAGCTTGGTGTATTGCGTTCCATTCAGTCCATCTCACTGCAAAATACATCCTTGTGAGGAGCGGATGCCACGGCGCAGTCAGCTAAAATGCCGCCTGCAGAGTTTCGAGCGCCGCTTCTTGGCGGTTTGCGTGCCACCCTCCTTTCCCTGACAGAACTACTGTGCAGACTCGCTGCCATTTGACGTGCACCAATGAGGCATGCCCACGTGGCAGGTTCTGAATGGGACAGGCAGGGGGATAAAAGGACGGCCATTAAAGGGATCAGGGGCTTCGAGGGAGAAGATTGTAAAGGGATCCTGAATAAACTTCGTTGAGAAGAACTCCGAGTTGCGTTGTTTTGTCTGCTGGTCGGATAGAGAAGCGACACATCCTATACAAAAGGCCAATTTTAAGGTCTCTCCTCTCTCTGAATATCATGATGGGACTCACCTGAAAATGTACAATATAATTGTACCCAAAGCTTAAAAAAAAGCTTCCTGTAAAGTATAATTAGGATATATTCAATACAAAACACTGCATTTGAAGGTGGGCAATCCAACTGAAATCACAAGACCTGTGTATGAAGGTAATTAAGCTGTGGCAATGCAAAGATCTGCATAGATCAGTCAAATGGTTTTACGAGTTGCCAGAACCAACCACAAGAGCCCTATCTCTTGCTCTCTGCTTTGTTTTTAGGCTACATAATTAATTACATTTTTAGTTTCTAAAAGCAGTTTTCTCTGCTTCAGATTCAAACCTTTTGTTTTGTTTTCCTAAGCTGGTCGGTCCCTTGCAGGTAGATACAAGATAAACGTAAATAATTCTTCCACAGCAAGTTGACAGTGCCTCTGTGGCCTGAGACCTCAATCCCTGAAAAGTACACAGTTCATGCATGCATCATGTGGAAAGAGTGTGCTACAACACTTAATGTTACTCATAACAGCGTGGAGAGAAAAGTCAATTCAACTCACGGAGTCAGTGATAGCCACTGTGAGCAGGGCAGATGCTTGAGTGAGACATGGCCTTGACTCAGCACCTCAGAATAAGAAAAGCAGACAGCCAAGGGACTCAGTAGTGTTTATCCAAGCCTATTTTCAGACTCTGAAGGGAAAACCAACAAACAAACAAACAAACAAACAAACAAACAAACAAGACCCAAACTCAAAACCACCACCATTCCTCAAGACACCCCGCTGTGGCGGCTGCGGCACAGCATTCCGTTAAGCAGCATTAAGAATGCCCTCAAGTTTTCACTTCCTCCTCCCCACTGCACAAAGCTAACTACTAGAATAATTCACGTTTATAGGTGTATCCTATAAATCCTAAAATGTGGAGAATAGTGGCCAACAAGGTGGGGGAATTCTCTTCAGTGGCTCCAGGGCATTAACCTGAAACCTAGCTGGCCGGCTGCAGCTGTGGGAACACAGTACCACTGCAGGGCTGCCTCCTTTATCCCAAGCCTCCTCCTCTTACCCTGAGCTTTTCTGGAGCAGCAATGGCGGGCATGCAAATTTCCTTTTTCTAATTAAAAACCAAATTTCTTCCTTGGTCAAGGATGCCATATGCAACTTGAAATAGTTTCCCCTTAGGATTCTGGCCCCATTCTGCAAGAACAGCAGTTAAACAGTTTCTTATTTGTGATTCAGCACAGAGAATGAAAAGTGACCCAAGACCCAACATTAAATAAAGAACTTCCCAGAGAGCCTCTCAGCGGGAGTGGTAGATTAAGTCTGCAAACACTCCTGAGAATGTGGGCTAATGCCTTCAATTAATAGATCAGAAGACAGGGCAGCAACTTGACAGCAGATCAATGAGTCAGGAAGAAAACACTGCTTAGTGCTCAATTCCCATCTTCCTACGTTAATATTCCTTTGGAAGAAGAAAAATCACTGTATTTTATATTGGTTCTCTTTGAAGAATGAAAGGGGTGTTCACAAAGTTTAAAAAAAAATCAATAACTGGAATTAGACCCAACACCAAAACCATCAGTAAAGTTAACCTGTTCTGTTCCATGTTACTGTTAGCTTCCATAACTGTAATTAGGGAAGGGAAATACCCATTTTTCAAGGGCAAAACCGATTCTCAGGTTAAACCTTAGGTTTCTGGGCCTAACTGGTGCTCCCTGAAAATAACCCAACTCCTCCTATTACGTGCTCTTAAAATAGAGATGAAAGGAGAAAATAAAGTATATTTCCAACACAAACTACAAGTGCAACAAGGAGTTAGGGATGATATGTGAGCAAAGAGAAAGAACATGAGAAATACTGTGGAGGCAAGCCCTCAGTGAGAACGGCTTCCCTCATGTCCACATACTGTGGAGGCAAGCCCTCAGTGAGAACGGCTTCCCTTATGTCCACGCAGATGGGTATAAGGAGGGAAAGGTACAAACAGCATGTGGATTGAACAAGCTCAGTCTCAGGTCCCCAGGCCAGCCACAGCTTCAAAAAGGTACGGTATCGGCTTGGTGTTTTGATGAACTCAAGTGGCCGCTGTGTCAGTGTGTGTGGGCATACGAGAACCTGCAGTGAGCGCTGTTTTCAACACTGATGCTGGGTAATGCCTGGTATGCTGCCAGGAATGAAGGAAGACAGACTGCCCGGCAAAGGACAGAGAACTAAGATCACCCCTATGCCCATGGCTTACAGACAGCTCCCAACAAGCAGCAGGTGGATACTGGCCCATTAGCAAGCAGCATGCCAGAAGAGTGGAAGAAGTGACTGCTAACCAGCATGAGAGCTTGCAGGTCCACCTGACTAAACTTACCCTGCATTCTGGACTTTGTGCACCAACTGACACGCCCATGGTAACAGGGCAGAGGAGATGGAAAGGGCCATGCTTCCCAGTTGAGTACTCTGGTAATCTAATTTGCAGTTCTTGCTACAACAGCAATGACCATGGAAGCAAGACCCACAGCCAGTTCCACCAGCCTTGACTAAGACACATGCTACATTCCTCACACTGCTTTCTCCTGTTCCCCAGATTTGCAAAGTAAACTGAAATGTGACAACGCCCAGGACCTGCCAGGCCAAGGCCTGTTTCGTGGTACAGCACAACTGAGACAGCCCAATGGAGGCCACAGGCCACGCCAGACAGGGAGAGCTGCACACTTCTGTGACATATACATGATGCTCCCTTATTTTCCAGTGCAGTTTCCAACTCTGCCCACACTGCCCTGCCCCAGCAAACTGACTTTTTATCTACTTATGTGATTTCCTTTCTGCTGTTTTGAGATGAACCTGTAAACGTGAGAACTCAGGGATCTGAGGTACTTCACATAAACACACTCAAGTATCAGTCTTTCACTTTTTGAGAATGAGAACACAGGAAAACGAGTCCCTTTCCCTCTCCCCTCAGAATGTGTGCATTTCCCCACTAGGCTGACAATGGCTACCTCTGCACCACATCGCTAATTTCCTGTACACATGACAATAAGTTATTAAGGACAGGGTTTGTCCCAGGCACACCAGCAGCTGTGGAAGACACCTGTAGCTCCTGTAAGCTAAGTTCCAGTTTGCTCACAGCCTCTCGGAAGGCAAATTTGTTGCGAGTCTGAGGGATGCAGTCCACATACCCTGAGCAGTAGTCAAGCAGCTGGTGCCCAGTGTCTACCAGTTGGCTATTGGGCACAGGTTCCGTGATTGCATTGGACAGTAGGTCGGCACACTCCAGCAGGGCCTCTTTGCTGATTTTGTCAGCTGAGATTTTCTCAGCTGCCTGTTTGGTTTTTCTCAGGGCCACCTTAGTACCTGCTGTGCCATTGGCCATTTTGGCTGGCGAGATGGAAGATGTGGGCAAAGGCACTTGAGGTGGAGGCATGACTGGCCTCCCAGGTTTCCCACTACTGGGCACTGGGCCTGGAGCTGCCTTTTTTCCTCCCTCCTGGGTTTCTGGAGTGTGCTGTCCTGCAGGTTGGGCAGTTGGCTCGTCCTCGGGTTCTGAGCATGGGGACGGATGCTGCAGTAGTCTCATTACTGGTGGTGGGGGTGGGGCACACTTTGGTTTTACCCGTCGGGGTCGGTCCTTGTCTCCAGAGGATGTGACCTGATGCTCAGATAAGAGCTTGAATTTGTTCCCCTGAGAGTCTGTGCCAATGAGCTGCACATCAGCTGGAGTGTGTTTCAGAGTGGGTGAGATAAGGACTGGCACTTTGTGGTTGTGAGTGGTTGGGAGGACAGCTACAGCCTTGGCCGGAGAAGACCAGCCTGGCTGCTCCCCATCCTCTGGGACTCCAGCGACTCCAAGTCGCGTCCCACCATTCCTTTCCTTGCCTTTGGGGGCAGCTGCCACTCCAGCCGCCCCTACCCCTGGAGAGTCACTCTCTGTGATGGCTGGATCAGGGGCTCTCAGGGGAAGAGCCGTGGCTCCTCTGGGCAATAGTTTGGCTTTTGGTCTCTCCCTGGCTGGAGCAGCACCTTCCTCAGATTTTTTTGGAAGTATGTCATTAGCCCTGTCCACACTCTCTTCTGGTTGAGAAGAGGTGGACACTGTCCTTTCCAGCTGGAGTTTGGACCTCTGGCAGTTCCTGGGAAGGGTCATTGCCATCCTATCCTGCTCTGGAAGCCCTGAGGACATGGAAGATGTAGAGTTTGACCTTGGAAAAGGCTTGGAAGTGTCATCACTGGCTGCCGGTTTACCTGCTCGCAAGCCCAGTGTCTTTTTGATTAATCGAGGTGTAAAGAAGCCTGTGATACCAGACCACCCACCCCCAGCAGTGCCACTGCCCCCACCCCCGCCACTGTCATCATCACCACAGAGGTTCCTCTGTGCAAAGCTCCCCCCATAGCACTTGGCTGGCACCAGATTCGACTCTTGCTGGCCGGGAGTGAGAGAGAACCCATCAGCATGCTGTAGAGAAGCAACAGGTGAGAAGTTACCCGTGAGTTCATACTTCTTGTGGGGCTGGTTCTCCATTTCTCGAAAGGAGCTGCTGCGCTTAGGGGGCGTGGGGGCGTTTCTCTTTTTCATGAAGGAGCTGAAGAAGCCTCCCTTCCTATCCCTAGTGAAGCATGTCTCTTTGGCATCTTCTAAGAGGCTGCTGGGTGACTTATCTCTTTGCTTTCGAGGCAGAGCTGGGGACCCACTGGAGGCCTGTGTGCTTCTAATGAACCCTGCTGAGAAATGGCCAATCAATAACAGGAAAGACAAGAGGTGAGTCAGTCAGTGTGATTAAATTAGAAAATTCTGTCTGCACTTATTAAATGTCAGATGTTGGCACTACTCAGGAAATTGACAAATAAATCACTGATTCAGTGACTAGTCTTCCAACTGTGATGTGTACATTAGTGGTACACCTGCTGGTTTGTTCCGTGTTCGTCCCTTCTCTAGAATACAGGTGTATATCATCACCCATCTAGGTAACTACCTGGGACCCAGGGACTAAAAATACAGAACTGGTAACAAATTGTATGAAACTAGATAGGATTGCCCACACTGGCAGTGCAGGACCAAGGCCCAGAAGCATCATGGTCCCTGGTTCTTCAGGGGGATACCTTTTCTGCTCTGACCCCTCCTACCTGGTGCTGAGCTGGAGGCCAGGCTCTCGGAGACATCAAGGCCCCCATCTAGGTTCTCTTTGTTCTCCCCCTGCTTCTTCAGGGTCCTTGTCTTGGAAGGAAGTATCGGTAATCGAGGCAGGTATGGAACCACAGATGAGGAAGAGGCAGTTCTCCCAAGCTCCTCAGCTACCTCTGTAAAAAAGACAAAGTCTGGTAAAAAAAAAAGACAACCTTAAGACAGAGACCAAGGCATACACTTGAAATGAGAAAAACTGGAGAGCAGAGTACTGAAGTTCAAATGCAGCTGGTGCATGGTCTGTGCTACAGTTTCAGGTCAGAAACAGGAGACCAGCCTTGGAAAAATGTCATCTTGAAAATAACATAAATAAATTATATAAAACATAAAAAAATGAAATAAAGTCTTATGTGTATACAGGCGAACACACATGGAGGTCAGAGGTCGATGGCAGGTGTCTTCCCCAATTGCTCTCCACCTCACCCTTTAAGGAAGGGTCTCCATCAGCCTAGAGCTCAGGTTCAGCTAGACCGGCTACCCAGCAAGCAGCAGGGAGCTCCTGTTTCCATCCCCCATGGGTATGTGCTGTCAGGCCTAGCTCTACACATGGGTGCTGGGGATCTGAATCCACGGGGCCTCTGAGCAGAATGCCAACACTTCACTAACTGAGCTGCCTTCCAGCCCCACACTGATGCTAATGGACAGCTTTTGCTCACATTATTGCTACAGATTTACATGTTATTGATGTGGCAGGATCTCTCTCTCATTGCCACAAAGTGTTCTGATGTGTGAGACTACCAAATCATTTGTCCTCCTCTTGGTGCTTATGGAGGATGTTTCCAGTTTGAGTTACTACAAATACGTAGCTAGGACTTGTTCCGTAATTCACAAACTTCTGTACACATCTAACTGGTATACATGGATAGGTCACGGGGTGCCCACTGATCTCCATCAGGCTCTGACCACTAACAGCACATGTTAATGTGATACCCATGTTACCAGTGTGTAAATGTGCTGGTCACTTACTTGGCATGCTTGTCAAAAATGGAGGCTGCTATTCTACAGTGCATGTAACTTTACTTCTGCTCATTCTGGCAGGCATGTCACAGGAACCTCACGGTTTAATGTGTACTTCCTGCTGGCAAATGATGTTTGCGCGTGGCTTCATGTGCTCACTGGGCATTTGGATAACCTCACTAAGCACTATTCAGGTACTGAATAAAAGGGACTCGTGTCTGTAGAGATTTCTATTTTAGGGAAGCATTTTTTACTAAAAATGAGAGTAATATAAATTTACTCCATTTCATTCAAGTGAAAAAACTGTTCTCCCCTCTGACCCCCACTCATACTCATTCTCTCTCTCTCTCTCTCTCTCTGACCCTCACTCATACTCATTCTCTCTCTCTTTCTCTCTCTCTCTCTCTCTCTCTCTCTCTCTCTCTCTCTCACACACACACACACACACACACACACACACACACACACACACACAC
>JANHMN010000009.1:53598190-53614550 GCA_030674055.1 Rhabdomys pumilio | reverse complement strand
GGGGGGGGGAGGGGGGGGGAGGAGAGGAGAGGAGAGGAGAGGAGAGGAGAAACTACAGAGCTGGCAAGTGCTCACCACCAAGCTGGTGGAATAAGAGAAGTTACTTATCAAAAAAATCTCTTGATTTCTACACTAATACTGCATTGTGTATGTGAGTGTGAGTGCACATAACTTTCCCCATAACTAAGTAAATAATGTAATTTAAAAGATGAACTAGCTGGGCATGTCTGCACACATCCTTAATCCCAGCACTTAGGAGGCAAAGGCAGGCGGATCTCTGAGATCAGGCCAGTTTGCTGGACACAGTGAGTTCCAGGCAGCTCGGAATTCATGATGACAACTGCCCCCAGCCCCAAGCCCAGGTTCTTAAAGACTGAGTCATAAATTCAGAAGTTTAACAAGCTATCAGGAAATTCCAGCGTAGCATAAGAGGTAGCATCAGAAACAAGTGACCACAGTAGAACACAGTAAAACCCTCAGCACACGTCACTCCCACTCACTCTTACACGTCATCTCTAAGCAGTTGATGGTGCTGTTCACACTCATCAGAGATTACTGTTTGGTTTTTATTTGTGTAGCAAAGATATGGAAGATGCCCATGTATAAGGCATGTAGAAGCCAGAGGAAAAGACAGGACATTTTTCTCTACTGTTCCACACTTTATTCCCTTGACCTAGGGTCTCCTCTAAACCAGAAGCTGGCTACTTCAGCTAAGTGTGATAGCTGACCAGTGAGTTCCTGGGAATCTTCTGAGATCCTAATACTGGGGTTACAGGTATGTGCAGCTGAGACAGGCATCTCATGTGGTTACTAGGGATGTGAACTCAGGCAGGTTTTCCAGCCTAGTAGAGGTTACTTAACTATCAGTCTTTAGTAACCATTCATATCTAGCTGAAAGCAGCCATCCTTCAAACATACCATGAAAACCTAACTTCTTACTGTCTGAATCTACATATGTTTTTGAGAAATTGGCATTATATTTGGGCCACAGACAACTACTCTTAGGATCCATTAGGATTCAGTGGTATAGCATACACTATGCCCACTGGCCTGTCAATGACAAGCCCTTTTACTGTTAACAAGACTAGATCCATCTGACAGGCTGAGAGCAGAAATGGTGCCCATTTCATTAACCATCCTGTTGCTGGTCCGTTTTGAAAGCTCAAACATGCAAAACACTTACATGCTCTCATAAGTTCATACACTTTAGGGGGGCATCCCTCAGGCTGTTCCATTCGATATCCTTTTTCCAGTAGGTCATAGACTTGAGATAGGTCAATACCTGGATATGGTGACATTCCATACGTAGCAATTTCCCACAACAGTACTCCAAAAGCTGTGTAAAGGAATTAAAAAATATATTTCTATTTGGCTCCAAGTCCAAATTTTTATATTAATTTGTTCTATTGAGTCTCTCTAATTAGTCTCTACTTCTAAGGGCAGTAGAAATTAGATCCAAGACAAGGACAAGTCTAAATGAAATGTTACCTGACCTTATGAGGCACATTCACTATTAGAGAACTCTGGAAATGAGCAAAGCCTCGCATAACAAGCAGGGAGCTTTAGAGAGTAAACGCTGCTGTGACAGCTCTTACACAGTCCAGGCTGGCCTAGAACTTACTACATAGCCCAGGCCGTCCTCTGTACCTGACTCCGACTCCTTCAGTCTCCGAGTGCTGAGATCAGAGGCCTGTCTGAGCCACCAGGGCGAGCTCCTTAGTTGTTGTTCTCATAGTCTTGTCATACTGTCCAAGCAGGTCTCAAACTCAGGGACTCAAAGGATCCGAGCACCCAGCATGCTGGAACTCCAGGCACCCACTACCATACCCCAACTGTAGTGATTTTAGCTTTTCCCTTGTGCCTACTCCCAACCCTTGGGATTGACACAGGGGCTTGTACCTCCAGACTTGTACTCTACGACTACACTGTGCCCCAACCCTATGTGGCTCAAGATGGCCTTCAACTTGCTAAGTAGCCCAGGCTGGCCTCACTCCAAATTCCCAAGTCTCTCCTATCTCAGTCTCTTCAATTTACTACTACTACTACTACCACTATCATCATCATCATCACCATCATCACCACCATTATTATTATTATTATTATTATTATTATTATTATTATTATTATTATTGCTGCATCCTAAAAGTTCTGAAGAACTAAGAAAATTATCTGTGGTCCTAGCATTAAGGAGGCTGAGTCTCAAGAACTGTCCCAAGTTTTACCCTAGATAATCTATTGAACACCAGGCTAGCCATAGCTAATGTTTAAAAAAAGAAAAAGAAAAAGAAAGATTAAGAGCATGTACAAAGAAAACAAAACAACACATGTGAGAAATTATGTCAGCCTCACCCCAAACGTCAGATTTAATTGAAAAGGTATTGTAGGCCAGACTCTCAGGCGCTGTCCATTTAATAGGGAATTTGGCTCCAGCATGAGCAGTGTAGGTATCTCCAGTCATCAGTCTACTTAAACCAAAGTCAGCCACTTTCACCACATGGTTCTCTCCCACTAGGCAGTTCCGTGCAGCAAGGTCTCTATGGGAAAGAACCCTGCGTTATTCCTGCTGAGAGTAAGATGGGTGTGGACTACATGTCTTGGTTCTCTGCTGCAGGCATAGTTGGTAAGGAAATGCTAACTAATACTGGAAGACTTATGATAATCACCAACATGGAAGAAACTTACTAATTTGTACCATGCACTGAATACCTACCTACAAGGAGGCAGAATAGAAATGCTGGATAAAACAAATTCCTATTTCTAAGAACAATGGGCTAAGTTTCACAGGTTAGCAACAGAACCCTTCCTAAAGGCTTAAAACAACAACAAAAAACAAAAATAAAAAACCCACGCACCCCCAACTTAAGACAAGTATTACTTTAAAAATTTGGCCACTAGGTGGAGCAAAAGGACCTTGGATGTGGAACAGCTTTCTGGTTTGAGGCTGTAACAGCTAAGACTTGCTTCACTAAGGTCAAGCAGGACGGCCTTGTGACTGGTCAGAGGCCACAATGAGGCTCACTCACCTATGGATGAAGTTCTTCTTCTCCAAGTACTCCATGGCAGAGGAGATCTGAGTGGCCATGTAAAGCAGCACAACGGCAGTCACCTCCTCGCGGCTGCACTCCCGGAGATAGTCGAGCAGGTTCCCGTACGGCATGTACTCGGTCACAATGTAAAACGGCGGCTCCAGGGTACACACACCTGACCAAGAACAATGTGATAGTCTTCACCACATTCCATGAAATACATACAGCAACAACTCAGAAACAGGCTGGTTAGGGTGCCTGTTTCCACTGTACTGTGCTCTAAAGCAGCACAGACCTTTGCAGCATCTGCCTCTGAGGCAAAGTAGTTTCTTCTATTAACCTGACAAGGGATAAGACCACTGAGTTTTGTATGTGCCCGCATCCCCCTGCAACTGTGAGCAGTCTATGCTAATATAAAGTAACACCACTTCGCTTATGGTGAAACAGACCACCTGCCTCTACCTGTGCTTTGTAAAAGAACTGTTCTCACAGTCAACGATTTCACTAATATATGGCAGATAGCATATTGAGATAGCTTAGCTTAATTTGAGCATTCAAAGAAAATGGCTGGTGTGTGTGTGAGTGTGAGCGTGTGTATGAGAATGAGTGTGTGTGCGTGTGTGTGTGTGTGTGTGTAAGTGTGTAGGACTAAGCCTCAGACTTGATGCTCACTACTTGACTGTCCTGTCACTGGGCTCCCCTAGCTCAAGGTGACATTCACGTAGTCCATTTCCATCTAGCACTTCTACCACAGAGCTAAAGCAAAACAGAACAAGACAAGACAATCCAAAAAACCATGGTCTGAGGATAACGGGGCCGGACAGGAGTGTGCACCTACGACATCAGAGGTTGGGGTTCTCACCTAACAGTTGTACTAAATTAGGATGCTTGATTTCCTTCATCACTGCAGCTTCCTTCAGAAACTCCTCTACCTCCATGGTATCTTCCTGTTAAGGGAAGAGAAGGTAGCATGAGAAAGACAGAAAGGAGGTCAAAGCTTTCAACTCACATGCCTACTTCATCTACCAAAGGAAGAGGTGGCTAGAGACACGGACCAGTAGTGAAGAGCACGTGCTGCCCTTGTACAGAGCCTGAGTTTGGTCCCCAGCACCCATATGGCAGTTCACAATCATCTGCAGTTCCAGGACTGATGCCCTCTTCTGGCCTCCCTGGGTACTGCACTCACATGGTGCCCTTTAATGCAGGCAAAACACCCATATACATATTTTTTTTTAAAGTAAAAGATAATTTGAGTATTTTAGCATATTACCTTTAGAAATTTTGCTACAATAGAATATACTCTATAGAAGAACAACTAAGAATAATGTTCTTAAATTTATCCAGTGTCAGACACTGGAGTAAAAATAAACAAGGAAGCAAAATTCAGCAACTTCATCTTACAACTCCAACAGAGGGGACTGAGTCAGTTTCTGGTAGGTTAGTGTTTGATCGTCTGATTAGAGCCCATGGTTCTTAAAGAACAATGAACATCTGCAAAGCCTCACTGTTTCCTTCCCATTCAGAGTGCACTTAGTAAACAGGGCTGACTGCTACCCATGACAGCTCACAGGAATGTCCAGTGAGTGGCAACTCTGGTTTTATAGCAGGGCACTTAAAAAAGAGATAGTAGGGAAAGGGCTTCTGTGAGTTTAAAAACAAAATGTGATCTAGCTCGGCAGTGATACCAGTATGCCCAGCAGCATTCAGAGGCTGAGGCAGGAGGATTGTGACTTGAAGGTCAACAGACTACTTAGTGAGAAGGACCCTGTCATTCCTCCGTTAACTAAAAAGGGCATCTCTAGTTATGAGGAGGAAGGAAACAAAAGGTGGAGGGACAGAGACCAGAACAGGGAGCTTGTGACGCTGTGGACTGTGCATGAGGAGCTCTGTCCCGCAGAGGCTGTTCTCAACACAACTTGTAATTTGCTTCTAAATTCTCACTGAGCTCCCTATCAACAGTCTCCGGAGACAAGCCTTTTCCCACGTGGGTTGCACTGCAGTGAATAATCTGCCCCTGCACTGTCAGCAAAGGCACTAAGTTAATCACCACCATTTGCTGAAGTGTTTGGCACCAGTGGGTGGGAAGTGTTCCACAGTTGAAGAAGGGCACATGGATCTTTCCAAGTGACTCAGCACACACAAAGATGCCTGGAAGCTTAGCTCTCAGCAACCTACCTTTAGTGTTTTCACAGCAACTGTGAGGCTGTATTTCTTCCAGACGCCAACATAAACCTCTCCATACTGACCGCCCCCAAGTTTGTGCTTCATGGTGATATCTGTTCGCTCCATTTCCCACTTGTCATGGATAGGAGACACGCCATAGACGGTTGGCTTGTTGCACTTCGGTGCTGGGTAGTGTAGCGTGGTCACTAGCCCGTCGGCAACTGTGGAGTGGTGGTGGACGAGCTCTGCCAAGGTGTTAAAGCGGCTCTCAGCAGTCACGTACACCTGATGGGCAGACAACAGTCAGCAACTGGAGGAGAGAGCCATGTTTAAAAGCAAGCATTGCACTGCCATGGGGACAGGAGACAGCAGGAAGGGGATTTGCTTCTTTTTTTAGACAGGGTCTTAACTATGTAGCCTTGAGTGTCCTTGAACTCATATAGATCAACCAGCCTCTGCCTTCAGAGAGCTCATATTAAATGTGTGCACCACTGTTCCTGGCCTGACTTGTTTGTTTTTGAGATGGGGGTCTTCATTATGTAGCACTGACTGGCCTTGAACTCCTGATGTGACCTCCACCTCCAATGCACAAGGTTGTATGCTAGTGCTACTAGTGCCCCAGGAGGTTATCATAATTAAGGTGAAGTAAGTGTTAGGGCAAGGGAAATGGCTTAATCTCATTTTAATCATCCATCCTTCCTGCTCTTTCTAATTAGCCTTGAATTCAAATGTCCTACACAGCTGCAGGGACTACGGCAGGCACATTAGTTCTCAAAACGATTTTAAGCATCAGGACTGTAGACTGTTTAGCCAGCACTCCAAAGACTGGGGAAGGAACACCAGGCATTCCAGGTCAGCTCGGGCTAAAGCTAGACACTGCCACAAACAAGAGCTCATACAACCCAAGTCTGAGAGAAGTGATCTCCATCTGCCTTCTAAGCTAGTAAAGTATGATATCACAATCCACTCAGAATATAAACTGACAGCCACAAATTTAGATACTGCAAGGTTAATATGAGTATAATTTTTATTTAATATCACATAATTAATTATAAATTGTATTTATTTTTATAGCACTCTTTTAAAATGTCTAGGCCATTAAAAAGAGACATAATTGAATTTCAGAGTTATTAAAAAGATGCTTGCTAATTTGTGACAATTAGCTAGATGTGTAAAATAAGATAGCAATCTTTGGCTTTATCATCTAAAGGAGTATGACTTATTTTTAATTAACTGACTAATTAATTTACAGAGTTCCTCTATGTAACGCAGTCTGGTCTCAAACTTGTGGTCTTCTTGCCTCAGTTTCATGACTGATAGGATTCTAGGGTATGTGCCATCGTTCCCAGGCTGTTTAAATAAACAAATAGTTATTTTAAACAAACAAATGAAAAGTTCTATTTTTATATATTAAATGTACATAATTCATAAGTGGAGAATGTGGTCTTTCACAAAATAAACTCCCCCAATAAACATCACCCACACCAAGAATGGCAGCATCACCAGCACCGAGTCCTTGCCAGCTGTTACTGCTGTGAAGGTTTTCACTATGTGCACTTCCAGCAAGTGGGACTAGTTTTCTCTTAAACCACGTGTAAAGGAAATCATATGGTACGTGTTGTCTACTGTCTGCTTTCTGCCAGTCCTCTTTATTAATCTATAATTCACATGCTGTAAAATTCAGTATTTTAAGGTATATAATTCAGTAGCTTTCAGGACATTTACAAGGCTTGCTAACCAACCACCACTATCTAACTCCAGCACAGTTACTTATAGCTGTTGGTGATCACTCCCACACTTCTCTCCACATAATTCTCTGGCAAATAATAATCTGTCAGTCAACTTTATGTGTATAAAACTCACCTATAGGAGAAGGCAGAAAAATTCTCTGAACAGGGATGGAAAACAGGTATCTTAGGCTTGGGGCTATATAGAGTTTCTGTAGCAACTACTCAGATATGCTTAGAAATACAAAGTAGCTTCAGAGAATTCAGAAATGAATAGACAGCTAGCAGGCCACAGCTTCCTATGGACTTGTGTGTAGAGCATCGTGTTTATTTATGTTTCTGTAGCAGATTCTACTTTAACAACACACCATAATTTATTAGTTAATTACACCACTTGGTGTTTCTACTTTGAGGCTACCATAAATACTGTTGCTGTGAATCCATGTTCTTGCACAGTCTGACACATAGGTGTGCTCATTTTTGCTGTTTATGTGTTAGGGAGTAGATGCAAAGTGTCCCCCAAAAGACTTATGCTGAAGAGCTGGTCTTCAGCTGTGGGTTCAGTCAGTCAGCTTCTCCTGAGGCCTTTCTGTGCTATCAAGTGAGCAGCTCTGCTCTATCACACAACCCCACATGATGGTCTGCATGACCACAGCCTACAGGTAACAGAACTGGTGCTAGCAGACTAAACTCTTTGAAACCAGGAGTAGAAATACATGTTTCTTTGCTGTTTCTCTCTGATATTTGTCACAGAGACAAACAAACAAATAAACAAACACACACACACAAAAAAAACAACCAAAAAAGAAAAGAAAAAAAAAAACCCAACTAATAATGGCAGCATTTCTTCTTACATTACACACTCCACTCCAATCCCATTCACCTGGGCCACAGACAATACATTATGCTTATTAATGATTAAAGGGGGGCGGGGCGGGGGGAGAAAACTAATAAAATACTTCCAGTGCTCAATCAGCTCTTATCCTTTACAAAAATTGCTTCGTTGAATCCTTACAATAATCTCACAAAATGGCCTTAATAACAGTCAAGGAGGAGACTGAAGCAATGGCTTAGTGGTTCAATTCTCTTGAAGAGTTCAGTCTCCAGCACCCGTGCCAGGAAGCTCACAGCTCCAGCTCTAGGGAACCTGAAGCCCTCTTCTGGCCTCTGTGGGTACTGCGCCCATATGCATAAACCTACCAACACACAACATATTCTATATATATCATTAATAAAAATCAAAAGTAACTAAAACTGTAATAGTAGAAGGCAAAGTGAAGGAGGTATGGCGGTGTACATCGTAAGCACAAGCACTCTGAAGACAGGCAGGATGGCCGCTGTAAGCTCCTATTTTATGGAAGGTCTATATGCAAAGTTCCAGTACACAGGGGTACACAAAGAGACCCAGTCTAAACCAGCATCAGCACCACCGTGCAAACTGAGACTTAGTTAGTAATGGTGCAGTACGACGCACAGCAGGTCTGCCTGCTCTGAGGCCCATGTGTCCTCCTACTTTTTATGTCCTACTGAGGGAGAGAAAAGGGGGCTCAACTTCATAGATCACTCTATAGAACTGGTTTAAGTCTGGGCCTTATAATTTACGTTTAATTTTGTTTTAAAATGTAATTACTACGATTATTTTATATGTATGAGTGTTTTACCCACATGTTTGTGCACCACACATATACCTGGTGCCCATGGAGGTCAGAAGAGAGCACTGGATCTCCCAGAATTGGGGCTGCAGATGGTTGAGAGTCACCATGTGGGTGCTGTAAATCAAACCCAGGTCTCTGCAAGAACAGCCGGTGTTCCATCTCTCCAGCCCTAAACTATCTGTGTAAAACATTCACTCTGCTCAGACTGCCTGGGTAATTCATCTATTGCCATTAGCACACACTGATGAGGGACAGCACCTCCGAACGTCCTCTCACCCTGGGAACTCTCCACTGGACAGGAGCCTCCTTCCAAGGCTTATGGCTGTCTTTTAACTTCTCTAGGTACTTGGTGTGAATTTGTGTTGATGATTAAAGCAGCTAACCTGTATAAATCCTTCATTCCTCAACTTCAAATATGGCTTACCCTTAATTATCTACAATTTTTAACCTGTATTTTGATTTGAGTTGTTTTGAAATAAGCAAGCTCTAATATGCCAAATAGCCCAATTCACAAAGTTAGGCAATACTTTATTTTATATCAGATATAAAAATGATTTTCTATTTTTTCCCTGTTCAATACATTTCTACCGAGGAGGCAGTCCACATGAACAGGTTGCTGACAAGTCTTACCTTGCTGTCTGCGGTGGTATTGATCCTGTAGTGATAAACGCGTCCCTCATACCTGAGCGAGATGGACAGCTGCCCAGGGCTGCTCTCGCTCTCTCGGACCAGGAAGCTGCCATTGATCAGGCTGCTGAGCAGATACTCCGCGGCGCTGCGGGACACAGGCCCGTGGTACCAGGAGTGCTTCTCCAGGCTGTTCACTGGAGTGATGTAGTTGCTGGGCACCCAACCCTGTCCATTCTTGGAGCGAACTTCACTCCACTCACCATTCTGGTTGTAACCAAGGACTCGCAGCTTCTCACCTAGCCATGACGTCATCACAGACAGGAAGGAAAACGAGTTAGGACTGTCAGACTGAAGCAGTGTAGTGTCAACTTCAAATTCACTGAAGAATGAGCCAACAAGAACTCTGGCTCTCACTTACTAACATACTGACTGATCTGTGCCTTCTAACTTAAATCACAACAGTGTAACAGAAAATGGTTTCTGACAGCTAGTATGGACTTTTGAAGGATTATATAGCACTTAAAAAGTCTTCCAGAAACTATGAATTGTATTAAATTAGAATACAGAGTTTATTCAAATAGATAGAAAGGGACAGTACTTGGGTCTGTGTTTGTCTGTGTGTCCTCCCAAAGGAGGGGTTGGGCGCACTGGAACTGGAGTCAGAGGCAGTTGTGAGGTACCCAACATGGGTAGTGACAACTGAACTCCAGGCCTCTGAAAGAGCACTAAACACTAACTACTGAGCCAGCAACCCAGCCACCTGCCCACTCTTTTCCTTTTATGTGAGTCTCATTTAGCCTAGACTGGCTGGCCTCAGACTCATAATCCTAATTCAGTGTCCTGAATGCTGGACAATAGACATGTATTAACACCTGAATAGTACTTACTCCTCAAAAAATACAATAAATTTTAGTTTCACTTAAAATAGATTCACACACAGATATACATAATTATTTATTCAATGTTAATGAACAGGACATGTGAAATACAAAGTTACTTAAATTTTCAGATGATATCAAGGCAGTGTGAGCAAACACCTTGTAAACTAAGTGCCCTGCACTACAGACTGGTATGGCTCCCTTTGTTCTGTAGCGTTAATAGCAGGTGTCAGTTCTGTAGAAAAGCTTGGACCTCTTGGAAGTCTGTGCTGCAGGTGTGGGGCAGAGTGTATAGACCCTAGACTAAACAAAGAGTGTTAAGCAAGAAAACTATTTAGAGGAGCAGGAGGGGCTGGCAAGGACTTTTAAAGTACAAGTGTTTCCAGGACTCAAGGTTTAAAAGTTCCATTTTCTCAGTTTCTTCCTGTTTCCCATAAAGAATGACTCACTCTTTGCCATTCCTCTAAAATTAGTCTATGGAAACAGAAAATAACTCTAAAGTTGGAACCCAAAATTCCAATCACTTGGTGAATCTTTCTATCAGCTTAAATCTCTTGATGTTTTATTAAAATTGGAAACATCTGGTGTAGACTTCAATATACCCTCTGCCCCACACCTGCAGCACAGACTAGAGCAAATGTTCATGCAAGGCCTCTCCGTAGCGCCCGACGCTCTTATTTCCAAGAGATCCAAGCTTTTCTATAGAACTGGCACCTGCTATTAAATGCTAGAGAACAAAAGGGAGCCACACCAATCTGTAGTGCAGGGCACAGGAAATGCCAGGCCAAGGCTGGTGAGGAAAAGTCCAGCCTTGCTGTGGTAGCCATCTACCTTCTCCTGTGGCCTACAGAAATGTTCATTACAACGTGGCTTCCTCGTCCCTACCATTATCTCAGAGACACCTAAATAGGAAAGCACCCAGAGGTCTGCATAGGAGCTCACATATGTACATGTTATACACTCTATATACATAATAAGACATGAGTGTCTGGTATGGTGGTGCATCTATACAAATGTGCAGGTGCACAGTAGCTAACTATGTGTGCAGAAGAACTTGCTAGGAAACTCAAGATATGTGTGTGTGTGCATGCCTGCACATGTGTTTATCTACACTGCTGCTCCTTAAACACTTCAACACAACTGCTTAATATAGGCCATCATAATCAGGACAGAGCCCAAACCCCTAGGGTTTTTACTTACACACACACACACACACACACACACACATTTTTTTTTTAGTTAGAATCTTCTGCTCTGGAACTCTTGACCGCTATGGAGATGGACAGGGAGCCAGACACTGAACCTGTCAGTGCAGGACAGAGACTCACTTTAGGCCACTCTGGCCAACCATGTTTCTGCTTCAATTATTTCAAAATGCTGGGATTGCAGACAAAAGCCATATGTTCAACAAAAAAAACCCTCATTTTTCTAACTATTTATTTTTATTTTATGTGTACAAATGTTTTGGCTATATGAATGTATGTGTGTGGTGCCTGAAGAGGCTACAAGAGTGTATCAGACAGTGTAGGTCACCACTGGGTGCTGGCGATTGAACCAGGGTCCTCTGCAGGAACAGCAAGTGCTCTTAACCACTGAGGCACCTCTCTAGCCCCCAAACTTTTCTTTATTTAATTCAAGCAAGCTATCACCTTCAGAAAAGTAACTAAAGTTAAGTGTTATGTTTTTTTAAAGAATTTTTTTACTCTTAAAAATACAAAAAGGCAGACATGGTGTCAAACACCTCTAACTCCAACACCTGCCTCATTTATAACAAAGCTTTACCATAATAACTTTTTATTAATAATAACCTGATATAAAAACTAGGTATTTCAGAGTTTTTGAAAAACCATTGTCAATTATGATATAAAGGGAATCCTGGTCCCTGAATAACATGCTAACAGTTGCTATAACTATTAACTAGTAAGACTAGTTAGACTAGTAATGACCAACATTTTCTTCGTGAAGAAACTATCTTGGAAAATAAGGATGAAAAAATATGACCTAACCAGAAACGTTCCTCATCATGGCTTTGCAAACACACACACGTACACACAGCACTGCCACGTAAAGGACCACACAGAACATGGTTCGAAAGTTCTTTGCTGTAGGCTCAAACTTTATGTAAGAATCCCTGTTAAGTGAATAAGCATAACCTCCACATGTACATCTTTTCCAACATCTGCCCCAGTAAACCAAACTCTCAAGGCTGACAGAGGAGGTCCTGCACTTCATTGTCCCTATGCCTCTGGTGCGTGCGTGCGTGCGTGCGTGCGTGCGTGCATGCGTGCGTGCGTGCGTGTGTGTGTGTGTGTGTGTGTGTGTGTGAGATCATGCTCTCTGAACAAAACAACACTCAAGTCTGAGAAACTCAGTTTGGGGGCTAGGCAGATGGCTCATCACTTCAGAGCACTAGCTGCTCTTCCAGAGGACCTGGGCTAAGGTTTCCAGCACCCATACAGTGGCTCACAACCATCTGGAACTCCAATTCCATGAGATGCAACCATTCTTGTGACCTTCAAGGAGCACCAAGCACACATATGGTACACACGTATAAAGGCAGGCAAAAGGTTCATACACACAGATTAAATAAATGTAAAAAAAATGTGAAGAAACTCAGTTTTAAGGAGTGTTATTTTTAGTAGATCTGGTGGCACTTAAACACTGATATATTTGGGACTGAGGCTGTAGTTCTTCAGTACTTGTATAGCGTACATGGAGTGATGTAAAGTTAAAATTTGCATATAGAAACATTTTCTCAAGGTCAGGGAAGGCTTGCTGACTTGCTCTTGTCATTTCCACTAACTACTCCGTTCTGACCCTTAGGAATCAAAGGGTCTGTTTGACAAGTGATTGCTTGTTATACTTTCATTTAGTTAAATATTTTGAAATACATTTTCTCATAGTGGGAGGCTTTACAGGATCAAAAAAGAAACAAACAAAAAAGAGTGCAGCAGACTGAGAATGTGCCCACTCTTCTTCTTTCTCATAAGTCTTACCGTTTTCATTGGTGACTTTATCTGGTCATGTTCTTTTTTTTTTGTTTTTGTTTTTCGAGACAGGGTTTCTCTGTGTAGCCCTGGCTGTCCTGGAACTCACTCTGTAGACCAGGCTGGCCTCGAACTCAGAAATCCACCTGCCTCTGCCTCCCAAGTGCTGGGATTAAAGGCGTGTGCCACCACCGCCCGGCTCCAGTCATGTTCTTAATGTTTCCTAGCCAATGAAATAATTCTATTGATCCTATCAAAGATATTGCAGCAGGACAGCCCCTCATAACCGTTCTTTTCACTAGCCCATAGAAACAGCTGCTTGTCTCAGCCAGTGCAGCTGAGAGCCAGATAACAACAAAACAGAAGCCACTTATCCAATGTAAGTACTGGACCACTCTCTTTCTACTGCTCCAAAGAGTGAGGCTATTGCTAACCTAAGCAGTAGTGCCCTTAAGTGAGCCAGGCGGCTTACACTTTGGGTCCAAGGTCCTGCTCTCACTGTGGATGGGTACGAGTCTTCAGAGGAGCAGTCTGTCCACAGCAGCTTCTCTGAGTGCCAGTGGGGTTCTACACTGCAACTTCTTCTTCTTTTTTTTTTTTTAAAAAAAGATTTTATTTTATGTATATGAGTACACTGTAGCTGTCTTCAGACATACCAGAAGAGGGCATCAGATCCCATTATAGATGGTTGTGAGCCACCATGTGGTTGCTGGGAATTGAACTCAGGACCTCTGGCAGAGCAGTCAGTGCTCTTAATGGCTGAGCCATCTCTCCAGCCCTCTGCACTACACCTTGTTTCAGTCACAGTTTGATGGAAACAAATGGATGTTAGCCTTTATCAGAGCATCAACTTCTAAGAATATGGACTATTCCTGAAGTGTTTTAAATCATTTTATTCTTAACAAATCCTGCAAATAGAGCTGATTGTTTTTAAGGCATCAGTCCAGAAACAGGTAAAAATGAATAAACTAAAAGTGCTTGGACACAAATCACCTGGTCAATGTCAGTGGAAGAAGCCAGCACAAGGCTCTTCATTTCTCAGCCACCAAGAAAACTATCAAGCAGAATTTAGAGATGTCTCACCTTTAGTGATACTGAGTGTGTTATCACCACTTGCCACAAAGTCATAAAGTGCAACAAAGAGATTAGGGTCACTCTCAGTGGCTCCTAGCAAGTTCTCCTTGGAGCTCCACCTGATAGCTTCATTCAGTGCCTGAGATTCAGCGTCACAGCCAAACGGGCGGTGCAAAACTTCTGAAAGACACAAACAGGGAAAGGCATCCAGTGAGTCAAACAGCTAAAAATTCAGAGCTCAGGGTGAGTGGCGGCGCATGTGAGGTGCTGGTGTACAATTAAGACTCGCTCACAAAGTTACAAGAATAAGCCAGGAGTTCGTTAGGCCATCCTCTACTGACTATACAGTGAATTCAAGCCTGAGCTACATACAACTCTATCCCAAAAAGCAACATACACAAAGAGTTGGCATAGGTGCTATTATTTCCTGGGCTTATGGCAGCAATTGACTTGTTGAAACTGTAATACTGTAGTCAAGGGAAAGACCACAACCAGATAACTTAGTTCTGGTTCATATGCATTCACCTAAATCAGACCTAAATGAACAACAAAGGTGCAGTTCTCTAAAACCTACAAACAAGCGCTTACTTACTAGCTTTATAAAGCACGTGTGACGCACTGTTGTGCAATGACTTGCGGCTCTTTGGAGGTGGGTTGAGTTAGAGTCTCAAGCGGCTCATACTGGCCTTAGTCCCAAGCTTGCTATGAACTGAGGGTGGTCTTCCCTCCTCATCCTTCTGCCATCTAGGCAGTGCTAGGATGACAGAAGTGTCCTTCACACCCAGCTAATGTAGTAATGACCAGAAATATGGATGGTAGAGTTAAGAGACCCTTCTAAGTTAGGTGCTTGCTTTTATGCCTTCATAAGAAACAAAGCAGGAAAAGTAAGTTTCTCAAGAAATAAGTATCTTATGTATCAATATCATGTATTTACAAATAACAAATACAGGCATAGTGCTTCTAGCAAGATTAATCCTGATGCTCTCTGCCTAACAGAAACACATCTGAATCAGGCATGGCAGCTCACCCCTGCAATGCACCACTCAGGAGACTGAGGTCAGCCTAGACCATAGAGTGAGACTTACCTTATCTCGAAAACAGTAAAGAAAGAAAAAGAAATACATTTTAATTTAATACAAAACACTGTTAGCATCCAAAATGTTGTTTTATGTTATGATACCTTATAAATGTTCATTTCTTTAATTTTTAAAAAACTCCAATCTCTTTTCCTGAGCAGAACTTATTAGTAACTTAATCAAAGTTCTAGAAAATACTATCAATGTACTTTTTTTGTTGTTGTTTTTTTGAGACAGGGTTTCTCTGTGTAGCTCTGGCTGTCCTGAAACTTACTCTGTAGACCAGGCTGGCCTCAAACTCAGAAATCCACTTGCCTCTGCCTCCCAAGTGCTGGGATTAAAGGCGTGCACCACCACTGCCCGGCATCAATGTACTTTTGAGTTTTAATTATGCACACTAGCTAAGACCTTGTAAGATCTGTTTCTTCCTTAAAGCTTTTAAAGTTTCTGAATCTAATCTTATACATTTGATTAAAATTACCTGATTCTCATACCCTAGTTTGGTTATGCAAAACAAACAAACCAACTAAAACCAAAACCAAAAAGACCCACTGTTCTTTCCGTAGCAATGTTCTTGCTCCAAGAGATTGTGTTAAATGGCTGCTTGCTAAGGCAAATGATCCATCTGTCTATGTCATGTAACAGTGCTCTCTTATATCTCCTTCCTAGTTCATTCAAAATTGATTTTGCCACACTTGAAAGGAAAAGAGCTTTGCATCTGCAGTTTCCTTTTGTTTCAAGTCATTCCCTCTTCTCCATCTCTCCCTCAATGCTTTGTTCAATCCCCACAGATCTCACCTGGACTACTGCCTCCAGTCATGTCTCCCTCAAATCCATCCTCCACACAGCTGGCAAAGTGATCTATTTAAGACAAAAATTGGACCACATCACTCTTGAGCCCCTTTAAGAGTTATTCATCAAACTCCTGGTCTCCTTGTTTCTGGCTTTCAAGTCCTTTCATGAGTAAGGCAGACCTACTTCTCTGCTTCACCTCTCCCCACACCATACCTTACACTGTAAACTTTATTGAGGCTGCCTTCCACATCTGGGCCTTGTTCACACAATCCATTACACCTGTAGTGGCTTCTCCTGCTCTGTGTGTGTGTGTGTGTGTGTGTGTGTGTGTGTGTGTGTGTGTGTGTGT
>JANHMN010000009.1:53569478-53598180 GCA_030674055.1 Rhabdomys pumilio | reverse complement strand
TGTGTGTGTGTGTGTGTGTGTGTGTGTGTGTGTGTGTGTGTGTGTAGGCCAGGACTCATCAAGTAGATCATTCAGGCTGCCTCCCACCCCCAGCACTGGAATTACAAATGTGCCACCATCCCCAGCTTTTAAAACCATGGGTTCAAACTCAGGCCCCCATGCTTGAAGGCAAGCACTTTACTGAAGAGCCATTTCTCCAGCCCCTCCTCCTCACTTTTCTCTTGACTGGCTGACTCCTCAATTTTCAGGTCCCCTGTGAATCTGCAGTCTCCCAAAAAAACCACACAGGTCATTTCCTTTGTGTGCTCTCCAAAGAGCACTGCATCAATCCCTTCTCTTTACAATTCTTTCCCAACCACAAAATGTATGTCTTATGAATAACAGTCATTTTTTCCAAAGGTTCCATATCTGTACTCAAGAGCTATTAGTTGCATGATACTCAACTTATAAAAAAGTGTAAGCAACAGGAAACAATGAATGTGTCTTTAATCTCAGCACTGAGGAAGCAGAAGCAGGCAGATTACTGTGAGTTCCAGGTTCCAGGATATTCAGAGCTATATTGAGTACATAGTGAGACCCCCCCTCCCTCAAAAAACAACAACCAAAAGACAACAACAAAGCAAACTACCCATTAACTAATGTTTGGAACTTAGCTTTCTGTGGTATGAAATCAACACAAACCCAACAAAGGCAAAAAGTAGCAAATAGCACATCTATGTTATTTTGTGAAACTTCAAAGTTAAGATCCACAAAGCTAATTTACATAAACATACCATTGTGTTTCCAAGAGCACCAAGGCCAGAAATCACAATGACACTGTTGAAATTTACCAAACCAAGCTGCTTTCCAGTCTCTACTTTACTTCCAATCCATCCCTCATGCTGAAATTCTGTCTTATTCAATGGTAATTCTATCTTTTCAGGTGCTATGGCCACAACCCTTGTGATCATTTATGATTCCATTCTTAACTCTTACTCTCAGAAAACACCTATCAGTGCAGAGAAATGGCTCTAGAGAGTGGTGAAGATGCCTACTGCCCAGCTTGACAACTCTGGTCCCATCTTCAGATCCCACATGGTAGAAGACAAGAACCTACTCTTGCAAACTGTCCTCTGACCACACATGTGAATGTGTACATGTGCACATGCACACACACACACTGTCCTCTGACCACACAGGTGAATGTGTACATGTGCACATGCACACACACACTGTCCCCTAACGCGCGCACATACACACTAATGTTAAGAAAAAAAATTTTTTGGCTTTTTGAGACAGGGTTTCTCTATGTATCCCTGGCTATCCTAAAACTTGCTCTGTAGACCAGGCTGGCTTTGAACTCAGAGATCCACCTGCCTCTGCTTCCCCAAGTGCTGGGATTAAAGTTGTACACCACCACTGCCCAGCTTATGAAAAAAATCTTAAAATAATCAAAATCTATCCATTTCTCATTCATCCTTTTCACTTCCATCAACACTGCTTCACTAGGCTACTGCTTTCTATGTGTGTATACTTACTCCCTTTAAAGCTTAAGAAAAGTCATAGTTTGTAACTCTATGTCTAAAATTCTTCATTGGTCCCAATCTTACAGTAAAAATCAAATCTTTAAAGGGCCTCTCAGGTTTCTTACAGGTTAATTTCTTTCCTTCTTTCTCTCCTTTCTCTCCTTCTTTCTTTCTTTCAAGACAGGGTCTCACTCTGCAGACCCTGTTGGTCTTGAACTCACAGAGGTCCACTCCCCTCTCTCCTTTCCCCACTGCTGGTGCTGAGGTGTGCACCATCACACACTGGTTTGTCTTGTTGTTTAAGATTTTTGAAATAGTGTGTCTGCACTCATGTATGGGTGGCCATGGAGACGGGAGGAGGGCATCAGTTCCACTGGAGCTGGAGTTACAGGTGTGTACAGCCACCTGGTGCTAGGATCCGAGCTTCAGTCCCTGGCTAGAGTAGGGAGTGCTTCAACCACAGAGCCCTCTCTCCAGCCAGCCGAGGGGATTCTCTCCCTTACTCTTACTTTTGTGCTCACCACTACCCTCCCTACTGCTGCTTAAACAGGGCAGGTATACACCATGCCTCTTTTTTTTTTTCTTCCCACTCGCCTTTTCTTCTAGCTAAAATACTTACCCCAAAGATATTTCACTCAAATGTAACCCTCTGAGGATGACATTTTCTGATGGTCCTATCCAAAAGTGCATACACTTCTACATGCATGTATATTACCTAACTCTCCGGGGTGCAATGTTTTGAGGGCAGGAAGTTTCTTACTTGTTCCTTGAATAAATAGTGAACAACAGCAGCCCCCTCCCTCCCCAAGAGCTTATGTACAAGAAGCTTTTTTAAAAAGATTAAAAAAAAAAAAACCCCAGTTATGTGGCACATGGCTGCAATCCCAGTATTCCAGAGGCTAAGGGAGGAAGGAGGATCTTAAGTCCCAGATCATTTAAGTTTGCACAACATAGCAAGACCCCCATCTCCAAACAAACTAACCAGCACACAACAACAAAAGGTTTGCTGAAGAATAAATGTGTGACTTGTAAACTCACAGCAGGCACTATTGGAGAGGAGTAGCAAGCCCTCTGGAGCCATGCACAGCTCAGTTTACACTGGATGTCCCTTTAAATGTGATGAACAAAAGTTCTGCACTGCCAACTGTCAATACACAAGAAAATATCTAGACATGTTTCATCTGCTCTGGGGAGGAACTTCAGGCCCAAACGAGGGCTACCAAAGTCAAGTTGTTACCTTCAAAACATAAGAATGGAGTTCACAGAACTATTTTCTGTAAAATTTAAAGCTATGGGAAGAGTTGGGGGTATTCTTATCCTCAAAATATTGCACCCAGGAAAGTTAGGTAATATATTCAAATATATAATCAACACATACACAAAAAAACTCTTGTTAAAATTTTAATGAAGCTGGGCGGTGGTGGCGCACGCCTTTGATCCCAGCACTTGGGAGGCAGAGGCAGGCGGATTTCTGAGTTCAAGGCCAGCCTGGTCTACAGAGTGAGTTCCAGGACAGCCAGGACTACACAGAGAAACCCTGTCTCAAAAAACCCAAAAATAAAATAAAATAAAATATTAATGAATTTAATAAAAGCCAACCAGTGGTACATCCCCTTAGATGAAAAGCACAAGATAAACGTAGTAGCTAAGAGAAAAGGCCCAGCAGAACCCAAGCCGAGAAAACTGTCTTCCTGTCCCCTGGCCTGGCTGTCCCTGTCTCCACCCCTCTCATCTCCTGCTCTTACAGAGCTTCCTTCTTCCCTTCCTCCCTTCCTTCCTTCTTCCCACTCACTCTTTGTTCTTGTACAAGTTCCTGTCCAATCTGTCTGCACAGGATATCCACAGAAAACACCTTCCTACTCTCTAGCACCAAACAAAAGGAAAATATCTTCAAGTAAAAATGTCCTAACTCCTGCTGAGGCCAAGACTAAGCACAGAGTTAACGAACGATCATACCTGGAAGTCTAGGGAGCAAGGAGTTAAAGAACAAGAAGTAAACTAAGGAACAAAGCAAAAGCAAAGGAAACCCTGGAGCCTCAGTCACCAGGGTCCGGTCTATGCCGCATTCGCCACTAGTTAAGACAGGCAAGCCCCGTGAGTCAGATGTACTGCGCCCAACTCAGTGTCAGTGTGTGGGATACAATGTTTAACTTGTGAACAATGCAAGCTAACTAAATCTTTCAGTTAACCCATTGCAATAACAATAGATTGTGAGGCTGTGAAAAGAAGGCAGCAAAGGAGCCCAACTCTACTGAATTGTATAAAAGACTCAGGGAACAGAAATATTTTGAGAACTAAAAAGAAGTAATTTGTTATCTTTTCTACTGGTACATTTGTAGGACAACACACACACCAGCAACATACTTAAAACCTATAATAATAAAACTGAAACACAAATTCAAATTTAGAGGAAATGTGGATATTTAATGTTTAGCTTATAAAACACATTTTCAATATTTAATCAGTTACTTTTTTTTTTTTTTACCATTCTCATTATAGATCTGTTAGGCAATAATCATTGCCTCAAAGTGATTTCATTATTATATATTACTTAACATTATTCTACTTTGTATATTCCCTAAGAGGCTAATAATTCTTAATACCTCTTTTAAAAACTATTTTAGTTGGAAATACATTTGGTAGTTTTCAATTTAGCTTAAGTTTTTCAATCAAGACGTGCATTTAACATCGTTTTACGTATTGTCCATGTTCTTCCATTCATTAAGCACTTATTAAAGGTCTAGTATGTTGGGTGTGCTGGTACACACCTTTATTCTCAGTTCTCAGGAGGCAAAGCAGGCTAGCTAGATAGCCAGCCTCTATAAGTTTGAGGTCAGCCTGGTCTATATAGCAAATTCTAGGCTAGCCAGTAATACAGTAAAATTCAATCTCAAATAAAACCAGACTGAGCACTGTGGCACACACCTTACCTCCTGATGCTGGCTGGCAGAGGCAAGCAGATCTTTGAGTTCCAGACCAGCAAAGGTTCCATTGTAAGACCCTGCCCCCTCCCCATAAAACAGAAAAAACAAACAAGCACATAAACTGACCCTAGTGGAGACTACGGAGCAGATAACCCCCATTTCATTACTGTGTTGTCTACCCCCACCCCACCCTCATCTCTACACACCTGTCACGTGGACCACAGGTACCTCTGAGACATCCCTGCCTGGGCATGGAAGCAAGGTGTCCTGGTCTCTACAGTAACTGGTTGATGGCAGCTGAACAGGTCCCAGGGCCATGCCTTTGGTCAAGCAGCTTGAAAAGTTAAACTGTTCTGAATAGAGGAGCCTTAAAATCCCACACTGGCCAGCAATCCATACACGTGGGACATTACTCACACACTCAGCGGCCAGAAGGAACAAAGTGCAAGTTCAGCCCACAGAGGCGGAGACCTGAGTAAGGGTGGAGCCACTCCAAAACCTCAGGGATCCGGGTGGGGGTGATGCGAAGGCTATTTCAGTCACACAACAGTAACTGCTCAATAATACAATCAGCTAAGGTCAGTAAGTATAGAAACTTCCAACCCCAAGGACATAGGGGGTGAGGCTGTTCAGTGTTTCCTTGGAGAAACCTGTTTACAGTACACCACCAAACACTTTGAAAAGACAGGAAACGCCTAACAAGACTCATCTTTACATCACTCCAGTTAGTTCAAGAAACCACAAGTCTCAAGTCAAAGAAATAGCTACAGGGTGACTCATAAATACAGGCAGAAGCAGAGAGCAACTCACTGCCTTCCCTAACAAATGGCCTGTGTGGCTCAATCCAGGTAAAGGGCCTGGCACAGGACTCAACTGTGAATGATGAAACCTGGAAAGGCAAAAGCCTAACTGTGAGTACAGAGTAGAAAGTTACATAAAATTTAAGACCTTAAAATCAGAATGATTTATGAGACAAACTAGTAAAGTAAGTAACAAATAACTAAACAGTATAGTCGACGAAAATAATTCAAGAGAATATATGGGGCATATTATTTGTAACACCTAACTTGGCTAGGTGGAGGCAGGAGGATTGCAAATTCAAAGCCAGCCTGAGCTACAGATCCTGTCTCAAAAAACTTGAACCATAGTGCCATAGTAATAATACTTCTAACCCACTGCATGCCCATACATGGATGCCCACTGCACTGATTACTAAGTACCTTCTATATGTACCATTTATTTAGGTCAAAAAAAGAAACACAGTAAAAATTACAGGAAACCAAGACCTAAATACCCACATTAAAATAAAAACACAAATTGGAATTGACATTGCAAGAGAAGAGCTGACTTTGATGTATACAGTCAACAGCAGTACCTACGATTTCAATGAAACTAACTTTTACAAAGCTACTGTATCCATATCATGGGAAGGTTAAGAATTAAATGACTAAAGGCTAATTCAAATAATGACTCAATTTCAAATACCAGGTAAAACTTATCCAAATAATAACTTAGACTATCAAATACCAGGTAAAATTTTTCTTTCTGGGGAATTATGAAACTCTCTGGGAGAGTATCTCCATAATTCATGTTCTGTTCATATGTAGAATGTATCATATAATTTACTGTTCAATCAGTAAATCTACTTAAGCATCAGTAACTTTATAGTGTGCCTCTTACAGTATAAAAGAAGTAAATGTATAAGCAAAATGTGGTATGTGCATATAATGGAATACTATTCAGCTATAAAAAGGAACAAAATTTGATATATGTTACAACATATATAAGCTTTGAAAGCATCACAAGAAGCCAGACACAAAAGGGCAAATATTTGATAATTCCATTTATATAAAATAGCTTGACTTTCTTTCATGTAGATACAAAAAATATGAATAAATTTAATGTTATAGGATTTATATCTTACAATAAAAATGATTATAAAGGCAAATTTTGTTATTTACATTTTATCATAATAAAAATTAAAATAACTTGGTAATAATTTACTGTATTAAAACCAAGAAATTTTAACAGTGATCATTAATTCTAAAATATTAAATCCATTATCAGTATGAATAACATTTTTATTAAAAATGACATTTTTAAGAGACAACTGAAATAGCACTGTCATTGTTTACAAATGTTTTTTAGCAACACCTTCGAAGCAAGGAAGTGTTCTAGTTAAAAGAAAGGGGCAACCTGGGCCAGGAGTAAAAGAATCTTAGCAAGTACCCTTGACTGGGGCAGGGAAGGTTCTCAGAGGCAAAACCACTGACCAGAAGGAAAAGAACCTGGTGTGTGGAGAATGAAGTCTGTGGTCACTGCTGAGGCTGCCTGAGGCTGCCGAGCGAGCAAGCATTTGAGGATTTAGAACTCTATTCCAATTACAAAAGGAAATCCGGTGAACTGCCCCGAGCAGGGAAGCCATATGGTCTAATGTCTTTAAAATACTCTCCATGGCTTGGGAAGAGAGGGCTATTACACAGAGAGGACAGTGAGAAGCTGCTGGGACTCAGGAGCAGGACCCTGTTTGCTTGAGGTGACAGCAGTGGAGACAAAGAAAGAGCAGATGGACTTAAAGATGTGGCTCACAGATGGAGGCCCCAGGGCTCAAGACTGCTTAGATAGAGCAGAAGGAGAAAACAAAGGCTTTAAGCTTGAGAATGTGGGTAGCTGCCATGCACACTCAGAAGCAAGTCTGATGGCTAAGTAAATTTAGAAGGTACAAAGAAGCACTTTGATGCATAAATCTGAAGCTCAGAGACAATCTTGGGCTGATACATACGGTAATTAAAATCAGGACTCAAGAGGGTAGTGGGGAGATAGCTCAGCCGGTAAAAGCACTTGTTACCAAGACAGTTCTACACAGTAAGAGAAAGCCAACTCCCACAAGTTTTTCCCTTGATTTCCACAGCCACATCATGGTATGCACACAAGTATACCAATCCCGCCCCGCCCCCAAATAAATAAATAAATAAATAAATAAATAAATAAATAAATTAAGGTGCAATAAATTGGAGCTGGAGAGATGGCTCAGCAGTTAAGAGCACTGACTGCTCTTCCACAGGTGCTAAGTTCAAGTCCCAGCAACCACAGAGTGGCTCACAACACACCAGAAGAGGGCATTCAGATCCCATTACAGATGGTTGTGAGCCACCATGTGGTGGTTGGGAGTTGAACTCAGAACTGAGCCATCTCTCCAGCCTTAGTGGTACCCATTTTAATCCCAAGACTAGAGAGTGAATCCCTGGGCCAGCCCAGGCTACTGACTGAGTTCCAGGCAATGAGAGACCCCATCTCAAAAACAAAGAAAGTGGATATGGCTCCTAAGCAATAGTACTCAAGGTTATCCTCTGCCTCCACACACATGCACATTCACCTGTAAAGACTGGCATCCACATGAATACATACACACATATGCAAACACACACAGCCCTAACCACAGATATAAGTGAAATCATTTAGATAATGACAAAAAGCGTAAGCTCACACTTAATGGAGAATGATTGAACTCACTGAAGATTCTTTTCTAGTTTGAAACTACGGAGCCTAGAAAGCAGCAGGATGCCATATTACATGTGGAGAAAACAAACCCCGCCCAATCTGTATATAGTACTGTGAGAATAAATTGTAAAAATGGAATTTTAGGTCTCAACATGAAAGATTCTTAGGTTCAGAGTTTCAATTTACACTCAAATGTTAGCTGCCCCTGGGGTGCACACCAGGGACTTGAACTAACATTTCAAAAGAACAAAGGACCCAAGATAGAGGCAATAAAACACCTGGGTAAACAGTCACTTAAAAGAATTCTCCAGAGTGAGATACAGATGTAAATTGGGAGTGAGATGCAGATGTAAATAGGGACAGAGACTGGGAAAGAAACAAAGCTTGAGAACAGGATGTTAAAATCAGCCTTTGTAGTTATTGATTAAGAGGTAAAATTGCCTTATGAGCCTTGTGAATATTGGTATATAAATGGCCTCAACTCTGATTCAGGACTCTCTTTTGTCTGCATACAAGAGAGTCCTGGTGCACCAGTATCAATAAACCTCATGTTATTACGACTCCTGCCTGTGGGTTCTCTGTGGGAGTGCGTCCCTTGGTTTTGGATACTTAGAGTCCAACAGTACTTGCTCATTATGTGAAAGGTTCCAAGTTCAACCCTAGCATAACAAACCAAACCAACATGAACCCAAATTTCTACATCCATTGAAAATACCCTGCAGGGGCTGGAGAGATGGTTCAGTGGTTAAGAGTGCTGGCTGCTCTTTCAGAAGACCTAGGTTCAATTCCCAGAGCCCACATTTGAGGCTAACACCTATAACTCCAGTTCCAGGGGAGTCCAAAGTTCTCTTCTGGACTCCATAGGCACTGCATGCAGGGTAACCAGACTAACCCTCTCAAACTGCAAGCAAGCCCCAAATTACATTGTTTTGTAAGAGTTGCTTTGGTCATGGTGTCTTCACAGCAATAGAAAACCCAAGATACACACATACATGTAATCTGGTTAAAGTTTAAAAACAGATTAAATTAGAAGGACGGGAAAGCTGAAGACAGAGCTCACTGAGCACTCACTTCAAGGCCCAGGTTCAGCAGCAGGCAGAAAGGCAAGTGGAGCCATGCACATTCACACAAAACTTTCACACAGTACTTCCCAGCATCATCCCTAAGAATCAAAACTAAACTACCCAAATCTCCAGGATCCACTCATGAATGCACACAAAAAATCACTAAGTAATAAAGAACAATAACATGCTATAATAGACAATCTCTGAAAGCATTATATAACTTTTTAAAAGAGTCAAAATTTAATGCATATTACATATTATATGCTTCCATTTAGATCAGCACTCTTCAATCTGTGGGTCGCAGCTCCTTCAGGGTCCGATGACCCTTTCACAGGGGTTGCCTAGGACCATCAGAAAACGTTATGATTTATAACAGTAACAAAATTACAGTTATGAAGTAGCATCAAAAATATTTTTATGGTTGGGCACCACTACAACCTGAGGAACTGTATTAAAGGGTTGAAGTGTTAAGAAGGTTGAGAACCACTGAGAGTCTCTTACTGAACTTTCTGCTTACCAGGGACTAGTTACTCAAAGAAAAGCTTGATATTCAAGTGTGACAGATCTTCATCACAACTTTACACATATCTATGACTCCATGAAGAAATTATCATTTGTTTTCCTGTACTGTAAACAGCTGTAAACTCAGAGCCTAGCTATTTGAATGGCAGGTCTGAAAACAGGACACAAGTCAGTAAACTTTTTGTCTATTTTTCCAGTAGTCACAGTTTTTCAGCCACCATGATAGTCTAGCCACCATGATGTCCCACAGTATATCTGGTCTTGGAAGCTATAGTATATCACAGTGTGTTCCACAGTATATCCACAAGATCTGTCCATACATCTTCACTTGTGATTGTTCATTGGAACGAGTAATTGGTCTAGTTCAGTTCGAGGTCTCATTCAAGGTCTCTGGCTTCTGTGATATCACCAATATTGGCTCCTCACAGGGCTCCTCCCTGTTACCCTGTTGATACCCTGTATCAGTAGGGCGGGCCCTTTCATGGCACTTCAACAGTTCAAGGAGGATGTAGATTTTGGGATGGGCCAACTCAGAGCCCTGGATCTGGGCCTAGGTGGTAGCTGAACTGGTAAGCACTCCAGCACAGCTCTAGCTAGGCCACCCAACGCCCCCATCAGCAGGAAGCAGGGTCAGTTCTGCTCTCATGCCCTCTGCCAGCTCACTTGCACCCACACCTCCAGAGCCAGCTCCACTGTGTTGCCCAGTCGAGGTGCAAGGCTCACTTTCCCAAATGCTGTGGCTGACAGACTGGGCCAGCTCTCAAACCCTTGGGGCTGGCTCTAGGGACCTTCACCATCAGGGCCTGTTCCACTGTGTTGCCCAGGTGAGGTGCAGGCCAGCACTCCTGTATTTTTGCCCTACCTTTGGAGCCAGCTCACCTGTGCTTCTTCCAACAGGGCCTGCTCTCTTCAGTGCTGCCACAGGTAAGTAGTGGGGCCAGTTCTCTAGAATACCATAACCAGTGAGGGAAGGGCCAGTTTGTACACACCCATGACATCCATTTTAGTCCCAGGCGGCTGTCCAGACTAGGGACATCCTCATGGTCTCTAGTAGCAATATGAGCTATGGACATCAACACTGACCCATCTCTGCATAGCTGCAGTCTCAGACATGGCCCTGAGCCACAGCATGAGCTAAGATTTTACCATGGCCTCAGGTGGCAGGCAGCTATTCCCAGAAGGCTATTTCTCTCTTCCCTTGAATCTCCAGTTCCATCTACCTTCACTAGTTTCTTGTGGGACTAGATTTTGTGGGTATATTGTGGAATACACTGTGATACACTACAGCTTCCATGACCAGATGTTTTTGATGCTTTGTTTTGTTTTGTTGGTGTGTATGTTTTATTTTTGGAGGGTAAGCTGCAAAGTTGGAGGGCAAATATGAGGGGACTGGGAGATGAGTAGAACTGAGGTGCATGATGTGAAACTCACAAAGAATCAATAAAAAGTTTAAGTCACAAAAGAGAACCTTTGAAAAAAAGTGGTAAGCTATGTATTTTATGACTCTAAATATATTTTTAAATGCTTGCTTCAAGATTTGAAAACTAAATGTCACACACTTTCAGGTTTCACAGTATGTGTTACATGCCATACTATGGGGGTGGCATACTATATCCATCAGAATTTCCCAGTCAAACAGATGAGGATAAGACTAAAACTTTCCTGTTCATGTGACTCAGGAGAATAAGGAGCAGTACAGCTAAGTCGGAATGCAACTGGACAGTCCCTACAGTGTAAGACATCAGAATATCCCCACATCAGAGAAATGGACATTTTCAATTCATACAAAAACGTGCATGCAATTTTTTTAAAAGCTCTTTTCCAAAGTCCCTCTAACTGAGGCTGGAGAGATGGCACAGGAGTTAACTAAGAGCAACTAGCTGTAACTCCAGCTACAAAGGATTTGATATTTTTTTCTCTTCTGGCCTCCCTAGGCACCTGCATACATATAACATGCAGACACATATACACACATACACAAAATAAAAATCTTTTTAAAAATCACTCCAAACTGGAAAAATCTCAATGTCATCTAATGGACTGAAGACTATAAGCAAAATTTGATGCTCATCTGATGGAAAGCAACCAAACAATTAGAGGAATACACCACCAACACATACAACTTGCCCGATTCTCAAAAGCACTATGCTGAGTTTCCCAAAGAAGCTATTTATAAAAGGTTATATAATATATGCTTCCATTTATGTGAAATCTTTGAAAAAGCACGACCATAGTGGCAAAAATAAATCAATGGTTGCCTGGGGTTAAAGATAGGAAATGTAACTACAAAAGATTGTAACTTGATGACTATTCAGTCCAAAGGAGACTTCAACTCTCCAAAGTTTTACACTGAAGTTTTACACTGATGTGTTCTGGGGTCAGAATGGGATATGAATCTGCAAATGTTAGAGTTCACAGAGCGTGCCAAATATGGTACACATGCCTGTAATCCCAGAACTTGGAGGACTGATGCAGGAGAATTGAGAGTTTAAAATCAGCAAAGGCTATGTAATAAAAACTTCTCTCAAAAAACCTAAGTAAGCAAATAATTAAATTCATAAAATTATATAAAAAAATTCTACATCAAAATTTTTAAATGAAGAAAATAGAAGACAGGCAAAGCATTAAAAGTTGTTGAATGATTTTCATGTCAGTTCCACGAAAACTGAAAATACTGTAACCAGCACATCCCAGAACACAAATTTTACAATTATCTATAGGCAAAAATATACAGCCCACCCTGGCTTATCTTAATTTATTTTAGATATAAATAACTTTTGTTCATAATCGTAAAGGTTTTTAGTGGAGGCCTTATTGTGGTATGGGGTGTGTGTGTGTGTATGTCAAAGAAAGAGAGAATTACACACACACACACACACACACACACACACACACACACACACACAAATATATGGAACTCAGCATTCCCAGATCTTTTCATCTTGGCAGAAGTGTATCACTGCCTGTATAGTAAAGGCAACGACAATGAGCTATCTAAGGGATGAGAGGAATGTGCCAATCCTCTTTCCCCCACGGAATTCCCAAAGTCAATGCAGCTAGCACCTGGTACAGTGACCTCAATGCAAGCTTCGAGCTGGCATTCCTCAGGAGGGATTCACAATAAACCTAGATCATTCCTAAAGATCTAGAATACAATCCTTTGTAACATAAGCAGTCAGCTGTTTCACTAAAACTATGGAAGCATGCAACAACTGTGCACGTGCACATGCTCTTGCGTGCACTCTCTCTCTCTCTCTCTCTCTCTCTCTGTCACACACACACACACACACACACACACACACACACACACACACACAGAACTCCATACTATACCACAGCTTCTGTACATAAAATGCACATATGTCTGTGTGAATACAAAAACCAAGTCAATCCAGTGTCTTAGTTTCTTTTCCTGGTGCTGTGATAAAACACCCTGACAAAAGCAACTTAAGGGAGAAAGGGCTTATTCTGGCCTACAGTTCCATGTTACAGCCTGAGGAGCTGGTTGAAGGATCCATCATATCCATAATTGTGGAACAGAGAAGAATGCATAAAAGCTTGGTTACTAGTACTTCTGACAACACCAACTGACATGCTAACTTGGACAGGAGAAATCTCACAAAGCCCACCCCTAGGTGAAGAGCTATAGGTAATCAGTGGATGATAAGAAGGGGAGAATCTGTTTTCTCCCAACACCCAATGATCAGCTCTAAATACACTAAAGAGTCATGAACTTGAAGAGAGAATAGAGGAACACGGAAGGAACTGGAGGAGGTGGTAATGGTGTTAAGTGTTCAACAAATTAAAAACGATGAATCTTCTCACATCAATTACCAACACCAATACAATCCCCCACAGACATTCTCAGAGGCTAACTTTAATGCAGACAATCCCCTAAAAGTATGCCAAAGGCTTGCCTTCTATGTGTCAGGTTAACAATACTAATCATCACATATGGGAAGTTCTAAAACGTGTCCCTATCAATAATTCTAATGTACCCATTAGTATCTACTTTTGCTACACACTATAACAGATGTGTGAGTAGACTATAAAGATGAGATCTATGCCCAGGTATACTCCCCAACACTATAACTCCCAGCAGGTCATGTTTCTAACAACCATCTAAACAAGTATGGGTCATGACCTCTCTGACTCCTTTCACAGGGGTCACAGATCTGTCAGACATGCTGCACATCAGATATTATGATTCATAACAGTAGCAAAATTATAGCTATGAATTAGCAACAAAAACAATTTTATAGTTGAGGGACACCATAACATGAGAAACTATATTAAAGGGTCACAGCATCCGGAAGGCTAAGAATTGCTGCATTCCAGGTCAAGGACAATGTAGCACTATAAGACATTCTAAATGAAAAAATACATATTATGGCCTCAAGACCTGTTTGTTTTGAGTGCAGAAGATATGTGTGTATTAAAGTGCTAAGACAGCAAAAAGAAGAGGGAGGTAAAGAAGACTCGATTGAGAAAAGCCCTGAAGCCACACCAAGAACTCCAGATTTAGCTAGTTGGCAACTAGAAAATGTTAAAGAGCCAGGAGAAGTCCAGTATGGTGACACACAGATGAACTCTCAGTTCCTGGAAGGGTGGGACAGTAGGACCAGAAATTCAAGGTCATCCTCAGGTACATAACTAGCCCAAGTTAAAACGAGTGGAAAACAAAGACAAGGCAAGGAGCTAGTGAATGAAGAGGAGTTTCAGGTTTTTATTTTTGGTTTGCTTGTATTATGTTTTAAGTAGCAGGACTGTAGGTGTGCATTAGCATAGCCAGTTTATATGGTCCCAGGATTAACCCAGGGCTTTCTGCATGTCAGGAAAGCTATGAAGTACATCAATAATTCTTTTAAGTTTCTGTGTTAAATAAGTATGTATTGTAAAATGGCTGGATTAGAGAGATGTGTTCACATATGTACACTAAGGAAATATAAAACAAAAGGTCACTAGTAGTTAAATATGGATCAGTTAGGTTCAATATACCAACTATTCACTCAAGTCTCCCAAGTATCAAGAAAGTGTAATGGTTGTATTAGTTGGTTGCTTTGCTCTTTTCAAACCATTCTTAGCTTCTCATGCATTTAACCTTGTTAAAAACTGAGAACATGTGTGAAATGGGAAACCGCTTTTTTTTTTCTGTTTCAAAAAGCTTTATTTTTACTTGGTCTAAGACTTGGGAGAAGCTCCAGGGTGGTTACAAAGTTGCCTAGTGGCTTGAGAGGTTCATTCAGGTGGCAGTCCTGAGGTGGGCTGGTGCAGAGGCCTCTGAGTCATGCTTGAGAGTGAGGCACTCAAAGAGATACTCTCCCAGAGATGCTTGGGGCATGCCAGTCTGCACTGGTTGTGGCTCTACCAGCCTACGGAGGTTGGTCAGGTGGCTGCCCATCTTCTTGATGAGCTTCACCTCCTTATCCAGGAAGTGGCTTTCCAAGAAGTCACAGAGATGAGGGTCTGTGTGGGCAGATCCCAGGGCATGCAGATCCAAGAGGGCCTGGTTCAGGTTCTTCTCCAGGGCCAAGGCAGCTTCCATGGCCTTCTGGGGTTTACCCCATTCATCTTGAGATGGCTTCTGCACATTCTGGAAGAGTGCACAGCCCCTGCTTGAGGAGACACTCAGCGTCCTCGAACTTCTCATCGGCCAATTTGCAGAAGTGGCCCTCCAAAGCCACATCATCCTGATCAAAAAGAAGCCCAGAGAGAAGCAAGTGCAAGTTGACCAGGAAGTTCACGCCAGCTTCCACTGCAGTGGAATAATTCTGACGAATCTGAAAGGTCATAGTTGATCCAGAGTAAGGGGCTAACCGTGAAGATGGTGCTAACTGGTCCTAGGAGCCAAAGGTAGCAAGATGGTCCCGGAGGCTATGACTGGAGAGACTTGTAAGGCAGCTGGAAGCTAATAAAATAAGAGTCCCTGGGTTTGTTTTGTCCAAATACTGTTGAAGCAAGACACAGATCCATAGGACCTCTAAGGTGCTGCTCTAAGGGAAACTGCTCTTAATCTAAGACATAGATACCAAAAACAAGTGTAACAAATTTACTATCTGGTAAATACAATTTGTGGTGGTTTGAATAGGAATGGCCTCCAAGACTGGTGTGTTTGAAAGCTTTGCCCATAGGAAGTAGCACTATTAGAAGGTGTGGTCTTGGAGTAGGTGTGACCTTGTTGGAGTGTGTTACTGTGGAGGTGGGCTTTGAGGTCTCATATATACTTAAGCTAGGCCTAGTGTGGCATTCACTTCTGTTGCCTAATGATCAAGAAATAGAACTCTCAGCTCCGTTTCTATCACCATGTCTGCCTGCATGCTGCTATGTTTCCCACTATGACAATAAAGAACTAAGCCTCTGAACCTGTAAGCCAGCCCCAATGAAATGTTTTCCTTATAAGAGTTGTTGTGGTCATGGTGTCTCTTCACAGCAATGAGACGCTAACTCACAGTTTGAATTAATTTTCTCCGGGCCTGATCCCATGACTTCAGTTTAGACTCTGTTAATTTCTCAGCTGAGTTTTTGATGGTTTGCACTCTTATCTAGTATCAATGGGATATATATAAATAGCCAAGACTGATTTTATTCATTCATTCATTTATTTATTTTGTTTAGACATGAACAAGTCTGACCATATAACTTTGCAAAGATTCCTTCACTTGCATTCAAGTCTCAACTCTCACCTGGCACACGAGGCTTTTTTACAAAGTGTACTGCATTTCTCTACTATTTTCTTTTTGGCAAACTCCTGATGGCTCACTCCATGCTTTGGACTTACTGAATTCCGTAGCTCCTAAATCGTCCCCAAATATCTTCTTCACATCACCTCTTTAGTCCCTAACTCCTGCTGTTTCAGATGTCTCATTCCAGTAAATAATATCCTCAGACACTAGAAAAAAATACCTCATGTTTTTGTTACCTCTGTGAGAAGACAATGAGATACAATGAGATACACAGAAGCTGCCAAAGGCACTGCAGCCAGGTATATCCCAATTGCTTTAAACCACTAATACTTTGAAATAACTTAAAACAAGCAGTGATGTAGCAGTAAAAACAGAAACTCATGCTGGGCAGTGGTGGTGCATGCCTTCAATTCCAGGACTCAGGAGACAGAGGCAGGCAGATCTCTTTAGTTTTAAAGCCAGCCTGGTCTGCAGAGAGTTCCAGGACAACCAGGGTTACAAAGAGAAACCTGATCTGAGGACGGGAGTGTGTTAATTAATACTAAAAATCAAATTTCTCACTTGTATTGGTATATAGTCTCTATTCAGTGAGGAGTTCACAAGCTTTCTTTCATTCAAGTGTCATCTTGTCCTTTGAGCATATTCACCCTGCATCCATACCTTCCTGCCACTTCTACTTTCATGGTGTGTGTCTATCTATTTGTCTGTCTACATGAACTCTAGACTTTACAAGAGAAACCATGTATTATGAGCCTTTCTGAATTTGAGTGTTTTGCTTATTATAACAATCTATAGTTGCAGAGAAAAATTTTTAAAAGATTTATTTATTTAATGTATGTGAGTACACAGTCATTCTCTTCAGACACACCAGAAGAGGGCATAAGAGCCCTTTATAGATGGTTGTGAGCCACTATGTGGTTGCTGGGAATTGAACTCAGGACCTTTGGAAGAATAGTCCATGCTCTTAACCGCTGAGCCATTCCTCCAACCCTGCAGAGAAATTTTAATCCAGCAACACAGCTGTACCAGCAAGATATCACATCCAAAGATATTCTAGGTCAATGTGATCTGGCCAGAATGCAGACACACCCTTAGCACACACCTTTAATCCCTAACAATGAAGGTAAAGTCAGTTTGCAGAAGGAAGCAGCCATATTTGAAAGTGAGTCTAATTGAGGCCCAGACAAAATGATGAATCAGACAAAGACCTAACAGAATGAGTCAGAGAAAGGATGGCCCGACTCTCACAAGGCTGAGAAGGAGATACTGCTTAAGAGCATCAGAGTGAGTCAGGAGTGGAGGGCAGTTCAGGTGAGTTCACGCACTCCCATTCAGTTCGAGCAGTCAGTGCAGTCAATGCAGTTACGTTCATAGAGTTCACACGCAGTTTTTCCAACCAGAGCAGAAGCTAAGAGAAGCCAGTTTGAGTCAGTCAGCTTGGAGAGGAATTTTGAGCCAGAACAGCCGAGCTGAAACAGCCAGCTAGAATTCAGAAAGAACTAGAAAGAATGAGCTTATTCAGCAGTAAGCCTCCGAGACAACAATTACATCTGGCAAGTAAAAGACACTTTTAGATCTTGTTGCATATATTTTCCTGCAGACCACCCAGGGTAGTTGTGTTAGTAAGGATTTTATTGCTGAGAAGAAACACCATGGCTACGGCAATTCTTATACAGAAAACATTTAATCCAGCTGACTTACAGTTCAGAGGTTTACATTGTAGAGTGAAAAATTATAAAGACCATTTTATAAAATATATACAGGCTCACTAGTTCCAAGAAGGCGGAAATGAATGTAGGATTTCAGGCCTTCACTGCCCTGGGATACATCCCGGAAGAGTATTAACATTCCTCAAGCCTCAGGGAAAAGAACCCACCTGTGGGTGGGGAAGGCCCAAAGCAGGAAGACACATTCCTGACAAAGAAAGATGCAAGTCATCTGGGTGGTTCCAAGAACTAACTAACTTTCCACTGTTCTTGGTTAACCCCCGCCCCCCAACTTGAGGTCTTCACGGTGTTACAGCCTGCTGATGTTCAAAATTTGTAATGCAACCAATCATGTGTAACCTCAAAAAAATACAACCAATCATGTGTAACCTCTCGAAAATTCCTTCCTTTCCCCACCCCTTGCTATAAAAAGCTCCTTAGCCCACCACTCTGGGTCAAAAAATTCTGTTCCTGCGTGGATGAGCAGTTTTGACCTTGGCCAGCCAACTCTCTCCCAATAAACCTCTGTTAATTGCATCCAGGTACAGTGTCTTGAGATTTTGGGGTGGCCGTGATTTTCTGGGACTTGAGTAAGGGTCTCCCGAGTTTGAGGGTCTTCAACATCATGGCAGGAAGCATGGTGGCATGCAGGCAGAAAAGGTGAGATAGCTGAGAGTTTTTACATCCAGATCAACAGGCAGCAGGAAGAGTGAAACCCCAAAGCCCACCCCCCAGTGATACATTTCCTCCAGTAAGGCCACACCTACTCCAATAAGGTCACACCCCTCATCAGTGTCACCCTCTAAGAACCTATGGGAGCCATTTGCATTCAGACCACCATAGCAGTATAAAATTCCTTATGTATGCATGCTCTGTTTTCTTTATGCCTTTTTTTCTTTATGCATTGCTGATAGGTGCTTAGGCTGATCCCACAGCTTGGCTATTGTAAACAGTGTCTTCAACCAGTCTGACTTTCTGGAATACCTGGCATACCACACCACTAAACACCAAAACACAACAGTAGTAAGACCTGAGAATTATCAGAAGCATAAGGGAAAACTCAAACATACTTCAAGAACTAATCTGGATCAGTCCTGTTAGGAACATCATCTTATGTTACCCAACTACATATGCACACACACAAGCCTGTTACCCAACTACACACGCGCACACACACAAGCCTGTTAACAACAAGGTTATGTTAGTCATTGTGACCAAGTGTTAAACATCTTTCTCTAAAAGAAATTTACAACACAAACCTCCAAGTGTTAAATCTCAGAAGAGTCATAAATTAAATGGAAGATGGGAAACTGAATAAATTTTATCAGCATTAATTTTTTAAACTTAATTTTTTGGGGGAAGTTAGTCTGCTGAGGACTAACGTTCTGCACGACTGGTACTCACCCTATAACTGCTGAGCAACCGTCTGCATCATCACACTGACGGTTCACTACCTTCCCCCCAATAACGCACTGGATGCTCACCCTCTACTCACAGCAAGTCTGCTACCACACCCCAGTAGTCTGTTGCTCCACCTTCCATGGGGTTTTAGCTAGATAGCATGGAAAATACAAAGCTGAAAGATACTGACATTCTGTTCTTAAGGAGATTACTGTCTGAGTTTGGGGGGCATTTTGAAAAGTTTACCTTACACTGTTATGAAGTACAACAAGAACTTAATCATATTACATCTAAGTACAAGGATATAGAAAAACAATTCTGTAAACAGCAACAAATTCTTCTCATAGAACCAAAAAACTCTTGTGAGAAATAATAAAATCACTGTTAACACTCTAACCTCTGTTGGTCACAGATGCTCATGTTGATTATCATAGAATTTCCCAAGAGCCAGGCATGGTAGCAGACATCTGCATCCCACCACTCAAGAGTCTGAAGCACTGAGGACCATGGATGAGTTCAAGTGTCGAGATCTGAACTACAGGAACCACAACCCGCTTTAGAACTGATGGAATTCAGCCCACTGGTTAGCACAAGCTAGATGGGCATGCCTCGGAAAGGCAGAGTCCAAGGGAGTTATGGACCTGAGGAACTCATGCTGTTGTGAGCCATGGTTCATAACATGGCATTGCTGTCCTCCAGGTCACCTCGTCCCAAGGGGGTTTCCAGCCCCTCACTGGGCAGTGTCACTGGCACTTACAATAATAGTAGCTGATCTTTTCCAGGCATTGCTGCTGAAGCAGATTAACGATTCAATTACCACCCTCAGAAAGAACTTAAGAGATGTAGATGGTTAGTAAAGTTAGGTTAAGATGTTTTTGTTAATGGTTTTGACAAAGAAAATCTTGGGGAACAATGTAAAGGCACACTCAAGGGCTGATTCCCCTGAGAAACCCTACCTCAAAAAAAAAAAAAAAAAAAAAAAAACCAACACCCCCTCCCCCAAAAACAAAACAAAACAACACAACACAACTCTGACACTCTTGATAATTGAGCAAGGATTTTTTTTTTTTTTTGAGGTCTAATACTAGCTAACATACTCTCTCTTGCTAAAGCTGGGCTGGTGATCAAGGTTAATTAATTAATTAATTAATTAATTTCTTGTACCCATTTTTGTCCTTGGCTTCCTGATACAATAAATAAAAAATTGATAATGAGATGTATACTCTGAAGATTTAAAATAGAAATGACTGGTTTTTATATATAAGTTTAGATTTGCGATTCTTCTAAGTTTTTTTTAGTAAGATTACTCTTTAAAATAAATAATAAAATGATTGATCCTTTCTTTGTAACCACAAAGTGCAACCTGCAAGTAAGAGAAACTGACTGAGAAAACTACCTTGCTTGCTTACACTCCACAATCTATAGTAAATTACTTAAAACATGAATGTGCATGAGTCCGTGGGAATCTGTTTTTTCACCTGTAATACATAAAGCATCTATACCAAGCCTTCCTCTGACATTCATTCACCTTACAGCTTTGCTGCTTCTTACTGCTCTGGGCAGGTCTCTGCCACAGTATCCTCTACAGTTTTAGTCTAAGTGATATAGATGTCCCAGTGTACAAACAATAGCTGGAATTCCCCACTTCAGAAATGTTCACATCCTCACAGGTTATACAGTTAAGATAAGAAAAATTCCATCCAAAACTGAACTTTGAGCATTCACAAGTGAACAGAGCTCAGATGCCATTGTGGAAGATTCCCAGAAAGACTAAGAGCCAAAGGCTGGAGAGGACCAAAGCAAAACAGTGTCTTCTGGACATGACAGAACCACTACACTCATGGCCTCTCAGCAGCTGAGCTTATCTGCACAGACTCGTATAAGATCAAGTCAGTCAGTACTCTAGCACAGAAGAGAGAATGGCTTATAAGCACCTACCCCATACCCCTAACTGAAGAACTTGACAGTTAAGGGATCTAGGGAAGGGAGGATAAGCTTTCTTAAGGGCGAGGCCTTATTGGTCTGCCACACTACAGGGGATCACCCCACACAAATTAGGTTATTTTTTTTAAAGGGATGTGGGTAAATCTGGAAGGAATTAAGAGTAGTAATAAATATATTAAAATACAATGAGTGAAATTCTGAAAGAATTACTAAGAACATACCAAATAATTTTAAGAGTGGACAAAGAGACATGTTTCTCAAATCACAGCTACAGAGCCACCCTTCAGTCCTTTCAGGTTACTGTCTTACCCTGACTTCCCTTTCCTTTATCCAGGATACACCAGAAGCATTACCGTCTTCCATTCAAGTCTGTACATGGATACCAAAGTCCAAAGCTACCCATGCACCTTAAAGGCTATAATATTTGCATACAACCTAATCATATTCTCCCACATACTTTTTGGTTTGTTTTTGAGACAAGGTCTCATTCCATGGTCCAGGCTGGCTTCAAACTCATAATGTAGCCCAGGCTGCCCTAAAACTGGCCAATCTTTCTGCTCACATTACAATGCTCAATAATACATTGTAATGACTATGAAATGACAGGGGGAACCATGTTCAGTAAAGATGTAGCTGTTAGTTTGAACCCCCAAATTCTGCTAATCCTTGATTCAAAGTGTGGATACTCAGTTTGGGTTCCCTGAACTAACCATGCTTCCTTATTCCTGTCTCTTTATCTTTAGGATCAAGGAATAAGAAAATTCCCCTACCTTCATCATTGTGTAGATAAATTGTTACTGGTAATATCTGGTGCTCTTCATTAATTACCCTGTGACTATATACCTAAAATTAATCAACTCATTGATATTATCAATAGTTTCTATATCTTTTTTAATAGTCTGTCTTCCTATTGGCTCTAAGCAGAAAACAGAATGCGGTGAGAGGGTTTTATTCCTCTTGCAATGTTTTTCCTTTGCTGCTCTGTGAAATCTCTTAGGGGAGTTTTTGTTTTTCAGATTTTATTTATTTTATGTATGTGAGTACCCTGTCAGACACACCAGAAGAGGGCATCAGATCCTATTACATACAGATGGTTGTGAGCCACCATGTGTTTGCTGGGAATTGAACTCAGGACCTCTGGAAGAGCAGTCAGTGCTCTTAACCACTGAGCCATTTCTCCAGCCCCAGAGTTTTTATTTTAAAACAAAAGTCGGGAAAAAAAAATATGAGATAGATTTTTGGGGAGGCTTTTTGTCTCTAAATTGTTTGGAATTTAGTCATTGGTAAGGCAAACACATACATGGCACAGGAGCAATAGGCTGCCAAGGTTCCAGACAGACAGATGATAACCAGCTAGTGCTACACTGATTCCTTGGCCCCGCTGTACAGGCCTTTTGTTCCCTTCTCTGCTCAGATCAGGAAAGCTACCACACATATTCAAATTGGTAAAGTCCAGACTTCCACTGCCAAGAAACACAAACTTAGTATGTATCCAGAGGCTTATCTTCAGAATCTTAAGAGAGACGGCTCTGTGGTTAAGAGCATCTGTTCTTACAGAGGACCTAGGTTTGACTCTCAGAACTCAATGTTGTCTCTTGGTCTATAACTCCAGTTACACAGAATTCAACACCCTTTTCTGAACTCCATCACCAGGTATGCATGTAATCCAGACATACATTTAAGCAAAAACACTTAGACACATAGAATTAAAAGAATAAGTTGGTTGTTTGTATATGCCTTTAATTCCAGCACTCTGGAGGCAGAGGCAAGTTGGTCTCTGTTAGTTTCAGGCTAGCTTGGTCTACAAAGCAAGTTAAGCACAGCCAAGGCTCTGTTATACAGAGAAACTCTGTCTCAAAAAATCCATGAATAAATAAATGGATGGATGGATAAAATGTTGAGGACCATTAGAACAGTTATGTTTAAAGCTAAAGGCTAGTTTATTAAATTTATTGATAACTAGCACATTTATTCCTTTATTAAATAGTTAATTCATGAATAAACTATTAAGGGGTAGGCTGGGAGAGGGGAAGGAGGACTACTCTCTTTAAGTGGATGTCCTTAGGAAATAAGCATCTTGCTTTTAATTGTAGTCTCCTGCCAGACAAACATCCTGGGAAGCTGTACCGTTTGCTGCTTGGCGCACTGTGCTTTGTAAGTCTAAGAAATGAGAACATGAACTCATGCCCTAGGCCACCAGGCTAACAAAAGGGAATAGTGACGTAAAACTAGATAGGATGCAAAATAAATTCTTACCATAGCCTCTAGAGTTGAAAGAAGTACTTAAAAACTTGATGAAAATCAGTTATCATCCATTCTTAACATATTTTAAGCAATTAAAATTTTCTTAGAAGTTCTATTTGATATCTCGCTTTGGGAGATGAAGGCAAATGTCTAACATATTACAGCAGCACAGAAAACACAATAAAAAGGCTGTTACTGGCAGCAGTCAATCTTAGTTTTTAGTGTTGCTATATTTTCCTAGTATATTAATCAGGGTTCTCTTGAAAGACAGAACTGATAAAATAAATATTTTATACATTATATATGTATGTGTATGTACATGTGTGTATATACATATATATACATATATCTTCCTTCTTCCATGTAGAAAGAAGGATTCAGGCTGCCACCAGAAGGTGTGGCCTATATTAGAGGTAAATCATCCCACCTCCAAAGATCTGGATTAAAGGTAGGTTTTCCCACTTCAAATTATTTAATTAAAACACTCCCTCACTGGTGTACCCATCACTTGGGTTTTAGTTAATTCCAGTTGTAGTCAAGTTGACAACCAAGAATAGCCATCACACTGAGCTTAAGAAAATTCAAGTGGTTTAGTTCATTTAGGAACAAAATTCTGCTTTTGATGTATAGACCTTAGGAGAGAATGAATCAATGGAAAATTAAGTTTTATTTTTGCTTTAAATCAGAGTCTCATATATCCTAGGCCAGTCTGAATTTACTCTGTAGTCGAGGGTGACTCTGAACTTTGAGCCTTTTGATATCACCTCATCAGTGCTGGGATTACAGGCATGCACTGCCACATCTCCCTTTATGTATCACCAAGAACTGAACACGAGGCTCCAGGGATCTAGGCATGCGCAAGACATGTTGGAGACAAATGAGGAAGAAAAAAATTCCCTATTTCTAGTGAGTAAGCAAAGAATAAAACCACTGAGTGTAATGAGGTAGAGGCAGGAGAAAATCATTAAGCTCAAGGTCATCCTTGGTTACACAGCAAGTTTGAGGCCAACCTGAGACAAATGACACCCTGCCCCCAAACCCCACCCAAAATTGAATAAAGTACTTGCCACAGTTGGTGACCTGAGTTTACTTACCAGAACCCATACAAAATGTGGGAGGAAAGAACCATGTCTACAGTTGTCTTCTGACCTCCACACATCGCATAGACGCACGTGCGCGCGCGCGCACACACACACACACACACACACACACACACACACACACACACGTACTAGCACACAGAAATAAACAAAAAACACTTGAAGAAAATCACTAAACAAAACAAAAACCACTATAAAAGGTAAACAAAACCACACAAATAAAAATTACTGTTGGAGCCCTGAGCCCTGGTTACAACACTAAACAGCCCAATTACTTTAAAGATCCAGTGAGATCTAACGCAATCATTGAGGCTTCTGCCAAAATGGCATAAGCCAAGCTCCAGGAACAGTCCTGGAAGACCCTTCCAACTACAGGATCCTCAAACAGGATGCAAAAGAGTCCCTACTCTAGGCCACAATGGTAGTCAGGGATTGCTGCCATTTTTCACTATATGCACAAAGATCCTAATAAACATTAGGTAAAGAAATTAGGAGTGCTAGCTTTGGTTCTAGTGGGTGCCTGTGTGCTCTTCCTTCTTTGCATCTGTCAGATGGCAAGAGATCAAAGACATGAAAGGGCACTAGTAGTACATGCCTTCCAAGCCAATGAGGTTGGTGTATCTCCTCAAGCATGGTTGACGGCATTGAAGCGGTAGCCATAAGTTACCCCATAAGATATTCTTCGATCCAGACAGCCCTTGCACCCCCAGAGACCTTAACGTCTCATTGCACGAGGGATAGGTGTCTGGTCAATCTTGTGGAGCTCAGCTCTTGCACCTGGCGGGCTTTGCCCATTGCACCCAGGAGAGTGAGTACCGCTATTTTAAGCCTGTCTGCCCTTGATCGTGAGATCCTACGTAATGGAACTCGCTTGATCGAGCAGTAACTGCTTACTTTGCTAATAAAATAAACAGGGGGGAACTATGGAGCGCTGCTGCTGCAACCCTAAAATGGCGCCTGCCAGGCTTGTCCTTTGGAGTAAACAAGTCTTTATATGGTATGGAGACTGTGCTTGCTGGTAGCCTGATCAGTCGTCACGACCTCTTAGCCTATGATAGTGTGAAGCGTGGTATGGGCATATGGGCAGTCCCACAAAGAGCATTTAAACAGCGCTCGAGGGGTAGTAGGGGGCACACCCTTGTTTCCAGATGTAACAAAAGACCTGAGTAAACTGTCTCTGGAAGGAAAAAAAGAAAAAAAGAAGATAGATCATAAAAAAAAAAAAAAAAGAAACTAGTTAGCCCTAAAATATACCTTACTTGTGAAGTGTGAGTTAAGACGGTTTTTTTGGTTTTGGTAGAAACCGGTATTAGCCGGACTAGCAGTGTTCTTAGTTTTGGTTTCTGTGTTCAATAAACTACCTGTATCAAAGCTAAAATGCAAGACAGAATGTACTGCAGTGCCCCTCTGTATGAACACACAAGCTGACATGTCTGTGAACTTTCTGTGGTAAAATGAGTCTTAGAAACTAGTTAGCCCTAAAATACACCTTACTTATGAAGTTCGAGTTAAGACGGGTTTTTAGCTTATAGTAGAAACCGTGTATTAGGCAGACTAGCAATGTTCTTAGTTTTGGATTCTGTGTTCAATAAACTACCTGTATCAAAGCTAAAACAAAAGAAAAAAAAAAAAAAAAAAAGAAATGTGGGACTTAACTGCAATGACGTGACTTCATTTAACAGTTAATCCATTTAATTGTGGAGAGCAGCTAAAGGTCACTTTGTTGTAAATCTTGGGTAGTATATAAAAAAAAAAAAAATCAAGCCGGGCGGTGGTGGCGCATGCCTTTGATCCCGGCACTTGGAAGGCAGAGGCAGACGGATTTCTGAGTTCGAGGCCAGCCTGGTCTACAGAGTGAGTTCCAGGACAGCCAGGGATACACAGAGAAACCCTGTCTCGAAAAATCAAAAGAAAAAAAGAAAAAAAATCAAAAGTGTTAAAAGGAACTTTTATGCTTTTTAATTCCCCCCCTCTCTCTCTCCCCCCCCCTCCCTCCCCCCCTCTTTCCTTCCCTCCCTTCCCCCCCCCCCCCCCCCCGTGTGTGTGTGTGTGTGTGTGTGTGTGTGTGTGTGTGTGTGTGTGTACTTCTGAATACAGGTCAAAGGACAATTTGCAAGAGTCCATTCTCTCCTTCAACTCTGAGAACTGAATGAATACAGGCCATCATCACATTTGGTGCAAACACCTCTACCAGGTAAGCCATTTGCTGGCTCCTAAGCAACTTTTGAGATTTTGATTTTTAAAAATGGAAGCCTTTTCCCCTGAAAATTGACACACATTAAGTATTAACAGATAATGTAACAAGTTGAAAAGTGGTTTTTTGGTCATGTATTTTATAATAACTGGTCACAGTCCTCTCAGATACCAGTAATCAAGGGGGAAAAAGGCTACTAGAAATGTTTTTCCTAAGTAGTTAAAGGTATATTGGGGTACTAACTGGCTGCCTTGGCAGGCCTCAGTAGGAGAGGATGTGCCAGGGTAGGTTGGTACCCAAGGGGGGTCTCCCCCTTCTCAGAGGAAAAAGGGAGGAGAGGATAAGGGGAGGGACTGTGTGAGGGAGTTTGAGGGGGCTGCGATTGGAATGTAAAGTGAATAAATAAATTAATGGTAAAGAAAAAGAAGCAAGAAAAAAAGGTATACTAGGGTAAAACAACTTTCTCATATAACATCCATACTATGGACCCATGAGTCAGGGACCCTACTTATTACATATGTAATATGTTCTGCATGTACTTGCTGCTAAACAAATATACTACTGCATCTGTAGGGGTATTACTACATACAGAACAATATACAAAGTTCAGAACAAAGGGTTGGAGTTCTAATATGTCAAAATTCCACTGACATCACAACTGTATCAAGCATATCCTCATTTAAACTGTTGATCTTATACCCTGCTTTGCCAATCACCCCCCTTTTAGGTAAACTGCTTTTTATTTTTTAAATTTAAATTTCAGTATAGGTACCTATACCTAATACCTTTAAGCAATGGAGACAGCAACTGTAGTCTAGGCTGTGTTCTTTGCCTCTACCTGCGGAGTGTTAGACTACATTCTTTAAAACTTCTGAAAAACATCAAGCATTTAGTATGCTATTCTATATAACATCACTCTTGTTACAAGCAAGACTTTTTGGACATAAGTTGTACAGTGTATATTTCTAATCAGAAAATAATTTTTGGAGCCATAAAATATACATTAATAAATTTTGTGACATTTCAACACAAATGTACTTGGAAAGTCTTTGACTTAAAAAGAAGACTGTATAAAGATTCAAATAAAGCAAGAATTATTATTCAAGGATTTGAATATATGTGTATTGATAATCATAAAATTTCTCTGTGGCTGTATAATTAAATTGCTCTTTAAGGCAAGATAAAGGGAAGGGTACTAGATGTGGTGTTTTATACCTGTAATGTCTTGAAAGAAACAGGAGGATCAGAAGTTCAAGGCTAGCCTGGAATACATGAGAGCTTGTCTTAAAACAACAGCAAAATAAATAAAAGTAAAATAAAAGGGAAAAAAGGGATAAATACACTACAAACAGGAACTCATGCCATCCACTGTGATGCAGTCATTCTATCTCAGGCTTGTAGCTACAATCAAGTGAAATGCAAGCCAGAGCTTTAGTGACAGAATACTGATAGGTAATTAAAGCTCTGTGCTTATTATTGCTGCTGTTGTTATCATCATTATTATTATTATTACTATTATTACTATGTTGTTATTATTATTATATTATTATTTCTGGGGGGGAGCCTGCTGTGGCACTCCTGTGTTATTGTTATTATTATTATATTATTATTACTGGGGGGGGAAGCCTGCTGTGGCACTCCTGTGTTATTATTATTATATTATTATTTCTGGGGGGAGAGCCTGCTGTGGCACTCCTGTGTTATTATTATTATTATATTATTATTACTGGGGGTGAGCCTGCTGTGGCACTCCTGTGTTATTATTATTATATTATTATTACTGGGGGGGGAGCCTGCTGTGGCACTCCTGTGTTATTATTATTATTATATTATTATTACTGGGGGGGAGCCTGCTGTGGCACTCCTGTGTTATTATTATTATATTATTATTTCTGGGGGGGAGCCTGCTGTGGC
>JANHMN010000009.1:53538578-53569378 GCA_030674055.1 Rhabdomys pumilio | reverse complement strand
TCCCTGCTCCGCGCTCTTCCGGGCTTGCGCGCTGTCGTTTTTCCTGTGTTATTATTATTATATTTTTTTTACTGGGGGGGGGGGGGGAGCCTGCTGTGGCACTCCTGTGGAGGTGGTAGATTCTATTCTCTCCTTCCAACTTTATGTGGGTTCCAGAGATGAACTGAGGCTGTCAGGCCTGACCAGCAAGTGCTTTACGCACAGAGCCATCTCACCCTCTGTTTTTTAAAGGTTAAGTGATAAATAACAGATGGAGAGCCATGTACGTACAGTTATTTTTGTAGAATTAATCCCTGGCCATTGCAGATAGGAATATAAAAATGGATTGTCCACTATATGAACACAGAATTAGCATATCCCTCTCCTAGGTATACACTTTTTAAAAATGAAAACAAGGACTAGACAGATACTGACATGTGCCAATGTTCAGAAAGGCAGGCTTAATAATAGGCAGAAAGTGGGAAGAACCTAGGTGTCCACCAATGGATTAATAGACCAAATGTGACACACAAATAGATAAACAGGAAAAATGGACAAGGTCCTAAAACATGCTGTAATGTGCTAGATCTTGACAATACACTAACACAAACTAAACACTTAACAACATTACACTTACACAAAATATCAATCCAAGGCAAATTCACAGTGCTGAAGAGATCACCCACCAGAGGTCATAAGGAGTGAGAGGGTACTCTTGGCTGGACACAAGACTTTCCACAGTGGTTGGTAAAAAAAATTTAGAAATAGACAACAGTAATGGTCACACAGTATGAATTTAATTAATGGCATAGAACTATATGGTGGTTTCAAAGACAATGGCTCACATAGGACCATAGAGAGAGGCACTATTAGGAGATATGGCCTTGTTAGAGTAGGTGTGACATTCGGGGCAGTCTTTGAGGTCTCAGATGCTCAAGCCACACTCAGTGGGACAGTCTATTCTTGCTGCCTGCAATCCAGATGTAGAACTCTCAGCTCCTCCAGTACAATGTCTGCCTGCATGCTTCCCAACATAATGATAAACCTTTGAAACTATAAGCCAGCCCCCAATTAAACGTTTTCCTTTGTAGGAGTTGCTGTGGTCATGGTGTCTCTTCACAAGAAAAAAACAAAAAAACAAAAACAAACCTCTAAGACAAACTGTACACATAAAATTTGTGAGATGAAAAACAATTGTATATACATTTTACAAATCATTTTCTAAAAATTTAAAATCTGATCCAAAATAAATAAATAAATAAATAAATAGGCCAATCACAAGGAGTGCTGGTGCATACCTTTAATCCCAGCACTCAGGAGGCAGACACAGGTGGATCTCCATGCCTTTAAGGCCATCCTGGTCTACAGAGTTCATTCCAATTCCAAAGCTACACAGAGAAACCCTGTCTCAAAAAAACAACAGCAGAAAAAAAAAAAAAAAAAAAAAAAAAAAAAGTAAAAGCCAATCTTCTTCTATAGGCAAATAAATAGCACAAAAGAACTGGCCTAATGGACCAAAGAAAAAAATAATCAGGTTTTTGGGTGTTGGTAGGTTAGTTGGTTGGTTTTTGTTTTGCTTGTTTGACAGAGTTTCTCTGTGTTGTTGTGGCTGTCCTGGGACTCACTCTATAGACCACACTGATCTCAAACTCAGAGATCTGCCTGCCTCTGCCTCCTGAGTGCTAGGACAAAGGAGTGTGCCACCACTGCTGGCTTAATTCTCATTTGTTCACTTGAAATGTTTAGCTAAATAAACAAATACATTTGACTTTTCAAACTATTATTTGCATGTTAAACTTTTTTCTTTCCCACTCCACGAGTGGGAAAAAACACACGTGTTCAGCAAGCACTCCACCACCCGGCTAAATCCTTGAATCTGTATAAAAAAAAGTTCAAGCCAAAAGGGGGTAAAAAGCCACTTTTAATATGCTTGCAAGTTCCTTGACTGTTTTACCTAATTGCTCTCACAATTAGGGAACGCATAGGAAGCATAAAACTGTACGGCAAAATGGTTAAGATTACGTACTTTCAGATGGAAGAACATCTTTTAAAAGCTTTCCGTGGGAACAACTTATTGAGTCATTAATTCTAAGGAAAACACACGGCCCCAACTGACGTCAGGATACAGAAGAAAAGCAGTGCTGATGGGAAGGGGAAACTGGGAAACAACTGTAGTTCACAGTCACATCTAAGCAGGAGGATATCTCAGTGAGTCACCAGTGGGAAATGTACAGAACTCAGCTATACTTATCTAGAAGGTATGGCTTACATAATTCAGTACAATTATTTAGAGTGCACAGATAACTCCTCCACATGAAGGCAAAGTCTGTAATTCTGAACTTCCTATCTCAAATCCCAATCCTGTAATAAGCATCCACATTACACTAATTATGACTGTTACAATACCTACTCATTGGAATTATTTATAACTGATTATTTCACAAGTCAAGTGTCTAAGCAATTTTCACTTTGAAAGGGCAAGGAAGGGCTAGTTCCAAGGTAAAACACTGCCTAGCACGCCAATACCTCAGTTCAAGCTCTAGTACAACAGAAAACAAAAAGAAAGCCAAGGGAATAGGTTCTTAATTTCCAGGATACTCTATAACATCACATATTATAAATACTAGGAAGTTCAAGAGACAGAATTTTAGTTAATTTTTAAATTTTTATTTATTTACTTTTTTAATTGCAAAGTATCTGTCTGTCAAGATGACTCAGTGAGTAAAGGAAGTTGCCCCCAAGCTGACAATCTCAGGACACACATGGTAGAACAAGAAAATCAACTTCTCTAGCTGTCCTCTGACCTCCACACACTCTGTGATGTGTAAATGCCACACACACACACACACACACACACACACACACACACACACACACACTCACAATAAATAAAAATGGTGGTATAGAGTTAGGGGAGACTAAGGTAATAATAACCCATCGTCTTGGTCCTCAAGAACCTCACATACTAGAACCAGAAAGATGGTCCAGCAGGCATGCAGTCAAGCTTGATAACCTGAGTTTGACCCCTGGGGCCCACATCTATTAAGGAGAGATTCAATTCCCACAAGTTACCCTCTGACCCTCACACGTGTACTGTGCCTTCTCAGTACCCATACACACATACACACAAATAAAATAAATGAAGTTTACAACTTTTTAAAATAACCTCATGAGGCTGAAGTGGTTATGAGTACTTAGTGTTATGAGCTCAGTGGTTATGAGTACTTAGTTTCTTTGCAGAGGAGCAAGGTGCAGTTCTCAGCACCCACATGACAGCTCACAACTACATGACACTCCAGTTCTATCAGATTCAGTACTGTCTTCTGACCTCCATGAGCTCTTGCACATGGTGGACACACACATACTCTGGCACAGGTAGCACATACACGAGAGCACACACAGACATATGAAATAAATGTTTTAAAAAGATTTAAAAAAAAAAAACCTTACATACTAATAGGAGAAACACAAAAACAAATCAGCCATTATAATATAACCAAATGCTTTTGGGATCATAGAGCAAGAATAACTACTAGTTAAGCCAGATGTAGTAGTCTATAAATGTAATCCTAGCACTTGGGAAATAGAGACAGAAGGATCTGGAATTCAAACCCAGCATCAACTATATTTCAAGTTGCAGGTCAGTCTGGACTAAATGAGATGCTATCACAAAAGACAAACCAAGAAAAATAAAGAAAAAAGAAAGTATGTCTACTAGTACAGGCAAAAGTAAAGAGCTCTTGAAAGAATTCTTAAAGCTAGGGAGAGGGTTCAACTGGTCACCTGCTTGATGCATCAGCATGAGGCGTGAGAACCTGAAGTACCATGCAAAAACCAGGCAGACACAGCAGCCCACTCCTGTAACTCCTGACCAGAAAAGCAAAGACAGCAGGATCCCTGGGGCATTCCAGTCAGTCAGGCTAGTTGAACCACAGAGTTCAGTGAGAGACCTTGACTCAAAAAAAGGTAAATAGATAATAAGAAAGACCCCCCTCCCCCCCTACACACACACATCCTCAAACTCTGGCCTACAGGAGGCCACGCACGCACAAACATATGCGCACACGAGCGCTCTTGGCTTGAGTCAATGAAAGCTGGTAAGCAGAGAGAAATAGGAAAAAGAAAAGAAAAGAGATCTATTCCCACTTGACCACACGCCCACAGTGGAGGAGCTGTCAGGAAGGCTGGAGGAAGCCAAGCAGAGCTACTGCTCTGCCTGTTGCCTCACAGCTACAGTCCTTCAGGGAGGAGCAGTGAAGGTGCCCTCCCTCTTCCCTTCTGTCCTGCACAGGACTACTCTAGGAGAGAGCTGTAAGTCTCAGTACCAGCAGCAGGTGGGGCAGGGCCAGAGGAAAGAGGAGCTCCTATTCTCAAAGTGCTTATGGATTGACTCCAGGGTGAGGTGGGGTGGGGTGGGGTGGGTTATTTTCAGGGGCTGTAACAATACCATATAAAACCAGAGCCTAGTAAAACACCTGGTAAGATGGGTAAATTGTGTATCATATACATCTTACCATAATTTCAAATAATATTTTAAAAGAAAAATGTAAAATATAATACAAATAAAAATTATCTGAAACTTAGGAATACTATTTTTCTACTTCAGCAAACATCTAAAAATGATAAATGTTGGTTCACATTATATTTAACAATCCCTCATCATTCTTTCAAAGTTACAGAACTCTTCCAGGTCTTCTCTCTACCACAACAACAACAAAAGTGCAAAAACGTAATTAAAGAGCGTGGTATTATCTCATTTGAGAATGGGGGAAAAAATCATGTATCAAATAGACAACTCAATACCTAACCTTATCTTTGCCACTTGTAATGATGTAAGCTGTCACCACAAAGAATGCACATGCATTTGTCAGACACATTCTAACAGCACAGCTGCCTGCCCAGGCACGCTGCTCAAAGACTGTTACATTCCTCCTTGGTCTGTCTTCCACCAGCCTAAAGGAGAGATTAAAGAAAACGGTCATATGTGAGCCTCTGGTATGCGTATATTCACAAGAAGGTCAAGCTAGGTCAACACTCATAGTCAACCCCTCCATCACCCTTAATAGCCTCAAGAAGATGAGCTGGCAAATGGGCTAAGCAGGCAAAGGCACCTGCTGTCAAGTCTGATGACCTGAGTTCAAATCCGAAACCCCACATAGAAGAAAACCAATTCCTCCAATTTGTCTTCTAAGCTCTATATACACACATACACATATTCCTTCTCTCTTCCCCTCTCTCTCCCCCCTCTTTCCCTCGCCCCCCCCCCACACACATAGACAAACACTTTTAAAAAAAAACAATCCTAAAGAAGAAAATAATTGAAAAATGATCATTTTTCAAGTCTCAGGCTTGGGTGCAGCTCAGTGACACAGCACTTGTACAAGACCTGGGTTCAGTCCCTCAGTGTGTGTATGAAAGATTGTCTGGAATAGGGACTGTCATGATTTGAGATTTCCATTTAGGTATGAAAGCAGAGAAATTATTCTACTTTGGTAAAGGAGTACTGACAATTGGATTAATGAAGTCTGAGTCCTGGAAAAATCCTCTCACTTCTCCAGACTCCATCTACAAAACACACACAAAAAATAATTCTTATGCCATTTGGACATTTAGAGGCTACTGCGACAACCAAGAAGCGCTCTGTGGGGTACTGCAGAGATGGCTCAGCAGTTTGAGCACTTGTTTTTCCAGAGGACCTGGGATTGGTTTCAAGCCTTCATCTGGTGGTTTATAACCATTTCTAACTCCAGTTCCAAAAGATCTAGCGCCCTCTTCTGACCTCCATGGTCACATACCCACTGGACTTACATACATGCAGATAAAATACCCATACACATAAAACAAAAGTAAATAAATCTGAAAGAAAAAGCCAACAGCTGGGTGAGGCAGCACACACACACACTGAGCCACTGAGCGACTGAACCCAGGTCTTGTACACGCTAGACAAGTGCTGTGTCACTGAAGCTGCAACTCAAACCTGAGACTGAAAAACAGTCAGGAACAAAATACTTTTCTTCTTCTTCGGGATTTTTTTAAAAAGAAAAATTAATGTGAGTTTAAGGCCAGCCTGATCTACATAGAGTTCCAGGACAGCCAGGAATACAGACTCTGTCTCAAAAAAAAAAAAACAAGCCAAACAAACAACTCTATGTAGAGGTGGAAAGATGGCAAAGCCTTTGGGTGGATCACGAATTACAAGTCCAGATTCTGTTTTTTCTTCTGACCCTTGCAGGCACCTGCAGACATTTGCACATAACTACACACAAACACAAATGCATGCACATACATACACATACATTTTTTTAATGTACTGTCTTAGTACATTATTATTAGTACTTACATTCATTAGCTCATCCAGAGAGAGTAAAATAGTCACCAAAACACTTCCACAGCTGTGACACGCTGGGCATCCTTCCTCTAACTCAATTCTGACACTATTATCCAGAGATGGCCTCGGAGCCCCCTGGTTGAGGGCTCAGTCACATAGAACTATTGCTCACTTCTGGTGCTAGTACGTCAGGGTTCTTGTAACACTTTCCTCTGGGGTTTGTCTAATTTGCTAAGGGTATCTAGAGAAATATTTTATGTGCATGTGTCCTATTTTTTAAAACACAGACTATCACAGGAATACATATCAACAAATGAAGGATGAAACAAAGGACATAAAACCTCCAAGCCCTGCAGGAACCACTCTCTTTATACACTCAGCTCTCAGAAATCTGAAGGAACCCAGTCCTCTTAGATTCATGGAGGGTTCACTATTTAGGCCATTGACATAATCAATAGCTACTGACCATAAACTCATCCTTCATCTCTTCTTTCCTCCCCAAAGACTGGGGTAGGGCTCAAATTAAAACAAGCACTTAGAAAAAGGATGCACTGTTATCAGGAACAATATTGTCAAAGACAAACAACAAAGAATATTTCAGAATATATGCAGACTATGCAAATTGTAAAGTTATATATATATATCTGGTAATGAACAAGATGGGGTAGGAAAGGAGTTGAGAAAGGAAAACTAGTAGAAATCCACTTTTCCATAATTCTGCTAATATGGATTATTAAAGATACTCAGTTTTCTTGTGAACAACGCTTCTCTGAGCTGACATAAAAGCCACAGGGCAGAAGACACTATCAGAAGAGGAGACCTCAAATGACGATAGGTGAAAATTATAAACCATAATTTAATAAGCAAGTACTGATTCTGCCAATTTCAACGATCGTTGTACTTAATTTTCTTTCCTTTCTTCTTTCATTTGGGTGGGCTGGGATTACTGACTATGAGAAGGGGAAGCAGGCTATAAGATGACAAATTCAAGGCCTGAAGCCTTAAATTTAAACTCAGATGTTATATGCCTGTCCGTTTCTTCAAAATTAAATAAGTAACTATGGTATACTACATAGTAACTACAGTATTCTACCCTTATGAAATTACTATATGTATACATATTCTCATGTCACATACTCTGTATTGTTTCAATTTTAGTTGAAGATTGCCACTAATCTACACTCAATTCAGATTTTTTTAGTTAATTACTTTACATACTGACAGTAGTTTCCCCTCCCTCCTGTCCTCCCAGCCCTCCCCTACTTTCTCCTCAGAGAAAGGGAAGCCTCCTATGGCTATCAACCAGCCTTGGCAAATCAAATAGTAGGACTAGGTGCATCTTTTCCTATTGAGGCTAGAAGAGCAGCCCTGCAGGGGAATAAGGGTCCCCAAAAGCAGGCAACAGAGTCAGAGATAGCTGCTGTTCCCGCTGTCAGAGTCCCACATGAAGACCAAGCTGTACAACAATTAATTATATATGTACAAGAAGCCTTGTCAGTCCCATGTATGCTTCTTGGTAGGCAGTTCAGTCTCTATGCACCTCTACGCACCCAGGTTAGTTGATTCTGTAGGTTTTCTTGTAGAATCCTTGACCCCTCTGGCTCCTATACGCCCTCACCCCCTCTTCCCCAAGTTCCACCTAATGTTTGGCTGTGGGTCTCTGCATCTGTTTCCATCAGTTGCTGGGTAAAGCCTTTCTGACAACTATACTAGGCTCCCATCTCCAAGTATAGCAGAATATCATTAACAGTGTCAGGAACAGACTCCCTCTCATGACACGGATCTCAAGCTTGCCCAGTCACTGGTGGGCCATTCCCTCAATTTCTGTTCCATGTTTACTCCTGCACATCCTGTAGGACTAACTGTAGGTTGAAACTTTTGTGTCTAGGCTGGTGTCCCAATCCTTCCATGCGAGGGGATAGCCGGCTCAGTCCCCTCCCTCATCAGATCTTTAAAGTCAATACTTCTCCCCATTAGTAACTAATATTCTATACAGTGCTATGTGAAAAATTGAACAAAATTAAAATTTAAAAATTTGAACATCAATTGGAAATGGTCACAGAAATTAAAGTCTGAGCCTGGGGCTATAGCCCAGTGGTAAACCCTCTGCCTCACATGCAATGCTGGTGTGTGGTCCCATGAAGATGAGAAAGCAAACTCCTCTAAATGCAAAACTTTTTTCTTGTTGTAGTAGTCTGAGAAAAACACATTTTACTACAAATAATCAAGAAAGACAATATGGCCTTAGATGAATCAATCCTATGTCACAATTTAGTCACAGGACATATAACCAAGAACTTCACTTAGTAGGTGGAGAACTAGTTAGGAAAGCTGACCCACAGGAGCACAGTGCCTCTTATTCCACCACAGCTGCTATCATGGGAACAAACGCTAAGTCATCCAAACCAGACGGATGAGCAAAAGGCCCAGTTTCTCACTCCCTGTGTCAGTCACTGGGGAAATAAGGCTAAAACAGACGTACAATGAGAATGTCAAACACAACGCTCACACTCAACACTGTTGGATCTGGTAGCCTGTAGAACTATCTCCCAGGCCGCCTTCATCTTCAGACAAATACATACTTTGTCTGATCCCACATGCCTCAATTTCCATTTCCAAATCTCTCAAGACTGCACAGACCTTCTCCCATCTGTTGTAAACTAACATAAGTCAGGTGAACTGAGTTAAATTTGGTAATTCAGTTAACCTTTATTTATTAAGAGAATGAAACAGTATGCAAAAAATTATATAATTATCTCACGCAGAAAACTCGTGTGTGTGTGTGTGTGTGTGTGTGTGTGAGAGAGAGAGAGAGAGAGAGAGAGAGAGAGAGAGAGAGAGATTAAGACACCTAACTTTGAAGTACATGCCTGTGTGTCTGTGATGTGGGCCTGGCTGCGGAGTTCAAGTCAGTCTGGGCGACTCAGCAAGACCCTGACTCAAAATAAAAATGTTTTTAAAAGAGATGGGGCGTGAGAAGTAGAAGAAATAGGACCCATAAGATGGCTAGCTGGGTCAAAATGCCTATCACCAAGCCTGATGATGTGAGTTCTACCCTAGGACTCACAGGGAAGGAGAGAACTGACGTCTCAAAGTTGTTCTCTGATCTCTGTGCAGGTACACACACACTGAGCAGGTACACACACACTGAGCAGGTACACACACACTGAGCAGGTACACACACACTGAGCAGGTACACACACACTGAGCAGGTACACACACACTGAGCAGGTACACACACACTAAGCAGGTACACACACACACACACTAAAGCTCGTTTCCTAACACATAAAAAGTAAGATACTTTAATGGTAGACCAGTTGCCAAGCATGTATAGAGACTTGACTTCAATCCCCAGCACTACAAATAAAAAAAGTTTGAACTAGATTTAGTCCCAAGTACCACGCACGAAATCTAAGGAAAGAAGACAGCTTAGGCCACAATATTTGGGGACTACCCTGTGCAACATAGCAAAGGTAATCTTTTGAAAGGGATCTCTTAATGAATACAATTTGGTTGAGCAAAATATTGTCTCAAACATTAAGTCTAATAATGGGGGGGTGGGGGTATGGGGAAGTCAAAAACCGTGAAGTTTGTTTCAAGTGGAAAACCACAGACCTCAACAGGCTGCATTAACTATAAGGTATATGCTGTGACCTGGATGGGATTTGAATGTATACCCCAATAGTTCATGTGCTGAAACTTAACCTCCGTTATGAAGTCAGGAATTCATTCTATGATGTTTGGAGATGAGTACTTTATGAAGTAAGTAGGGTTAAATAAGAGATGGGGCTTCCACACGGATGAGCACAGACTCACACACTCTAACATCCTTTTCTTATACATATATGCCTAAATTACTGTGTTGCAAATTTTCCATATTAAATATGGTACTAAGTTCAAGGCCATCCTCAACTACATACTAAGTTCAAGACCAGCCTGGACGACATGACACACTGGAGGGGTAGGGATAGAAAAAGAGCAAGAGCACACTCCTGCTCTACTTCATATATTCTTCTTAAATCGTACTTTTCTATAAACCACACTGCACTGTATTTTCTTATGTAACTAGTAAGAAATGTAGACAAAAATAAACTGTTAAATACCTTGACTAGCTGTCCACGTGCTCGGTTTTGGTAACAAGGCCTTACCACACAGTCCAAGCTAGTCCTGCACTGAAGACCCTCCTGCTTCTGTCTCCCTCCAGAGTACCAGTGCTGGGACCACAGGCACACGCCACCGTCTCCACTTGTTAAATACTCTTGAAAGTAACATGACTATCCCTCTAGTTTCCTGTCTCTCAGGCACACATAATTTTGGGGGGAAAAAAGGTAACCAAATACCAGCTTTTCTTAGTTTCTAAGAAATGGTATAATGTAAAAACAAGTAAAACGTGTTCTGTACTAAAGAAGAAAACTGTAACTTTTCCCCAAGTGATCAAAGAAGTCAGTTTGAGGCAGCACCATTAGAAAAGTGGCCAATGATTTTTTTATATTTTAAACACAAAGCAGGGCTAACAAGAAGAGTCAGTGCATAGGGGGGCTTGCTGCCAAGCCTGACGACCCAAGTTCCAGCACTGGAACCCACATGGTAAAAAGAAAATAGATTCCTACAGTCTGACTTCTGACCTCTTCACATATATCATACCAGTGAGTACATGTAAAAAGTAAATTACAGCAAATTCTTACCAAAGGTGCATATTATTATCAAAATTAATACCTCAACCCAGCCTTAAAAGTCTACTTTGTTCATGTAAACAAATAAGACAGCGATAACTACACTAGAAGGAGGTGATTTTTAAGCTGCAGTGGTAAATGCATCTTCTGCCTACATACAGGACTAGCCCCTAGTGGCCTGGTAAGGAACAATGTTTTCATATAGTAAACTGATAATACATTCACTTAAGAAAACACATAGTGAAAGCAGTATCAACACTGGTTGGTTTGTGTAAATGTTCTAATTTTGAGATCAATAAAATTCTTACAAAACAGAAACCTATCTGTTTTTTCCTAAAGTATTATTTCTAATATAATCTCTTCAAGGTCCTGTTTGTTGTTTCGAGACAGGGTTTCTCTGAGGCCTAGGATGTCCTGGACCTCACTCTGTAGTCCAGGATGGCCTTGAAATGAGTTCTCTGCCTGTGTGTTTAACCTTGAGTGCTGGGATTAAAGGGGCATGCCACCACTGCCAGGCCAAAGGACTTTTATATAAAAATAAATTGTAAAATTAAAACCAATTTACTTAATATATCCCTAGTAACAATTTATACAAAGGAATTTATTATGAAAGTTAAAAATACTCCATTGATCTGTCAACAACCTAATTGTGAATATTAAACAGGATACTTTCCAAAAAGCCAGTATTTGACAAAACTACTTGAAGAGGGCTTAGAAACTGTTCACATATCGTATTATTTCTGCTAGTGTAGAATAAAAAGAAGTAACTGAAAAACAGTTTTGTTTTGATCAAACAAGGTCTCCCTATGTTGTTTCAAATTTACAATGATCCTTCTCACTCTGCTTCTTCGATCCTAGGATTGCATGCGCACACCAACCACCATGGAAGAAAGCAATTTTAAGGTATTGTTAATGTCTTTACTGGGGAAAAAAAAAGTACCTACTTGTGATAGGTAGTCTTGACTACATCTGGAACTAACTAAAAACCAAAGCAGCTAGGCATACCTAAGGGGTTTTTCTTAATTTGACTATTTGAGGTAGGAAAATGCATCTTAACTCTGGCAGCCAACATAAAGGACACAGAAGAGAGAAGCTTTTGCTTTTTGCCTGCTCACCCTCACTCTCGCTGGCCAGTTCATCTGCTGTGCTGCTGTGGTATTAATACCTGCTTCACTGGCATTAGAGCCTACTTCTTCTGGATCCCAACATATATTGAAGACCAGCTGAGACATTCAGCCTTATGGACTGAAAAACTACTGAAATACTGAGATTCCCATTGAAAGACGGCCAATCTTTGACTAGTTAGACCACAGCCTGTAAGCCACTCTAATAAATCTGTTTGAAATACATATAGATTCATTCTATCAGTTCTGTTCCTCTAGAAAACCCTAAGATAAAGAGTGTGCTGAACACCCAGAGTCCCAAGCTTTCCACTCAGGAGACGAAAACTGCTGCCTTTCCACGTCCACACTCAGCTCCTTCGGTCTGAAGCACTTCCACTTCTCTCCTGCGGCCTAAATTCTTAACTCCTGCTTTCAACTCTCCTAAACTAAAGTCAACAAATCTCTCAAAGTGGAATCTCCATGCTACTGTGGCTCACACTGCTATGCAGTCTCTCTTCTTCTTTTATTTCTATGTTATCAGGCTATTGAAGATAGCTCCATTATCTCCCATGTTACTATAAAGATAAAATGAAATGTCTAAGCCATTTGGTCTAGAATAATGTCAGACACATTATTAGTATCAGCTCCATCAAATCTATCAAATTATAAGATGTGCTTCTTTCTCCTATTTTTTTAAAAATTGGAATTCTCTTTAAAGAAGCATCTTAGCAGGGTGTGGTGGTATCCACCCATCATCTCAGCACCTGAGTAGAAAAAAAAGAGTTCAAGGTCACCCTCAGCTACTCAGTAAGTTTGAATCCAGACTGCGGTACTTAAGATTTTATCTCCAAAAAGAAAAAAGGTTTTTTTTCAGTACTGATCATCTAACCTGTGGCCTCACACAAACCAAACACGCAAATGCTCTGCCACTGAACTACATCCACCCCCCACCCCATCCTCAGCCAAACTCTTTGATACTTCTTTCAGAAGGGAAGGTTAACTGCCTCTCTGGGCAGAATTAGACTTGTTCCAAACTCATAGAGTAAGATGGAAATACTGGGAAAGCTGCCATCAGTGTGAGGAATGTGTGAGAAGTCCATGTAACAAGACCTGGTTTCCCACTGGTGGTGATGTGTGTGAGACATCTTAGAATAGATGCTGCAGTCCCAGACAAGCTAAGTTGCTCTCACATTTCTGACACTCAGAGAATAATAAATGTTGGTTGTTTTAAAAGGCAGATACATTTGGGGCAATCGGATATTCAAGAATGAACATAACTAACACACTGCATTTAATGTGTTCAAGGGAAAAAGAAGCATGTTTGTAAAGCAAACCAAAAGACACTAGCAACCAGGTCCAACAACTCAACAAAAAGCAAACAGCATGATCCAAAAACAGGCAGAGGACTCGGAAATCTCCCCCAAGAAAGTCATGCAACACTAGTCAACACCACAATCATACTGAGACTCACAGCCGTGAGCCACAGTTACTATTTTTTTTTAAATTAAGAGTCTAAGAAAAAAATATGTGGAGAAATTAAAATCTTTGTGTGCTTAAAGTTGGAAGCGTGATGGTTTAAACAAGAAATGTTCTCCATAGAATCACATATTTGAACACCTGGACCCCAGCTCATGGTGCTGTTGGGGGGGGGGGGTGTAGTACAGCCTTGCTGGAGAAAGTTACGCCACTGGGATGGTCTCTAAAGCATTCATATCCTTATCCTACTTCCAGTTTTTCTTTTCATGCTGGTGGCTGAGAATGTGATAGCTCAGCTCTCTCTCTCTGATCCTGCCACCTGCGGCCAGGCCTCCCTGCCATGGCAGACTCTCATCTCCCTGGAACTGGAAGCCAAAAGAAACTTTCTCCCATAAGTCTTCTGATCCTGGTGCTTTAATCACACCAACACAACAGAACAGTAACTAAAACAGTGTGTCAATTTCCTTTCTATTATGGTAAAACATCTGCCCCAAAGCAATCTGGGGAGGAAAGGGTTTATTCTGGCTTACAGTTCATTTTAGTTTTCTATTGCTGTGATAAACACCATGACCAGGCAACTAGTCATGGAAGATGGAGGATTTACTTGTGCTTACATTTCCAGAGGGATAAGAGACCATTACGGCAAGACAACGAAGCAGAAGACATAGTTACAGGAGAACTCAGGTCTTGAACCACAAACACAGAGAAAGCTGGAAGAAGGCAGTCTCTAAACTCTCCAAGTCTTCTAGTGACATATTTCCTTCAACAAGGCTGTACCAATTCTGCAAACAGCACCTCGGGGACCAAATGCTCAAACACCTGAATCTCTGGGGCACATTCTCACTCACAGCACCACACACTGGGAATGCAAAAAGATATAGCCACTATGGAGGTTCTTCAAATATGGAATTATTATGATATAACAATTTCACATCTGGATATAAGCCAAATAAACTAAATGGTACTTAGAGGCCTCTGTGGCTGGATATACTGATGCACACTCATGAGCCCAGCACTGAGACACAGACAAGAGAATAAGGAGCTAAAGGTCATTCTCAGTTACTTAGTGAGTTCAAGCTGAACTGAACTAGAAAAGACCCTATCTCAGGTGAAAAAGAAAAAGAGTTATCTATACCCTCATATACATAAGAGATTATTTACTTGAATACTCACAAGGTGAAGGCAACTCAAGTGGTCCATACATAGAGGGCTGGACAGAGTATAGTATATCAACAACTTACAATGAAATATTTAGTCAGCCTTAAATAAATGGAAGACTCTTGCAGGGTCAAGTAGGATGCTCAGTGGGTAAAGGTGACTGCCACTAAGCCTAACAACTCAAATTCAACCCCTGGAACCTACAAGGTAAAAAGACAAAACCAATTCCTCCAAATTGTCCTCTTACCCTCACGTGTTTGCCATACCATGAGTAGGCACCTACATACACACAAAATAAATAAAATGTAGTTTAAAAAAAAAAAAAAGAAAGGAAGAAAAAGAAAAATCTGAAAAGATACCTGGAATAGTCAAATTCATAGAGCAGAAAGAAAAACAGTAGTTGCTGGGGCAATAAGGAGTTAATGTTTAATAGAGTCAAGTTTGGGTCTGGAGATGCCTAGGTGGTGACCCACAGTTTTAATCCTAGCACTCAGGAAGCAGAGGCAGGTGGCTCTCTTGAGTTTGAGGCCAGTCTGGTCTACAGAGTAAGTACCAAGACAGCCAGAGTTACATAGAGAAACCCTGTCACGAAAAACAAGAATTCCAGAGAAAAATGGTAGTGATTGTCATACAATCAAAATATAATCAACATCATTGATCTGTACACTTAAAAGTTGCTAAAAATACATTTTATGTGATCTGTACAGTATTTTACCACAACAAAAATAGGAATGACGTTTGTCTTCAGGAAGTCAATTATACTGACAGTTACTTTCTCAATAGCAACAATAGGACCCGTGAGATATTAAAACATTCAACTAAAGACAAAACTAAATATACTTCAAAGCTAGTCAACTAAGTTCACTACAATTTTGAGGGTTTCTCATTCCCATCAAAACATAAACTCGCTGGATGTAGTAGTGCATGCCTGTAATCCCAGCACTCTGTGGAGACCAAGGAGGGAAAACCACTTCAACTTGGGAACTCAAGAGCAGTCTGGGCAATACGGCAAGAAGCCTTCTTAAAACATTCTCACAGGGCTGGAGAGACTCGGTGGTTAAGACCACTTGGTGCTCTGGCAGCAGATGGGACTTCAGTTCTCATTTACTGACTTCAAGTCTCACTTTGTAGCCCAGGCTGGCCTCAAACTCACAAAGTTCCACCTGCCTCTGCCTCCTGAGCACTAGGATTAAAGGTGCTGCCCACTGATGCCCAGCTTCCTACAGTGAAGTCTTAACTGGGTGTGTTATGTCTAAATCACAGGGAGAGGTATTTTTCACCTAGTATAGAAAAAACACCTGTTTTTTCAATACTTTTTTAAAAAGTGTTTTCTAGGTGATTTTGATACATTCTAATTAAAGAAAGAAAAAAGGAAGAGAAGGAGTATAAAACAAAATAGCAACAACTGGGAATCTCTTTTCTATACTCTTACAAGTTTTGTCTACTCATCAGTCACTGAAGTCACTTAGTGGTTCCCAGTTCTCCTTCTACAGCTTTTTATTTCTATTAATCAAGAACCTTTACTCACTCCTGTAACATGAGTACTCAGGAGGCTGAAGCAGGAAGACTGTTTGTGAGTATGATGCTAGCTTGTCCTGTAAGGCTAGCTTGAGTTTTTTTGTTTGTTTGGAGACAGGGTCTCACTATGTAGCTTTGGCTCCTGAACTCACCACATAAACCAGTCAAACTCAGAGATTCACCTGCCTCTGCCTCTCAAGCCCAGCTTACATGTGAGTTCTAAGGAAGCCCAGACTATAGAGGATCCTACTTCAAAATGAAAAAGCAAAGCAAAGGGAGTATTTGTGGGGTTTGCTTTGCTTTTGTCCCACCCATTTCTCTCCGGCCATGAACTAACTTTTAGCTTACTTACTCTACCTGTGGGTAACCACATTTGGGGATAAGTAGAAACGAATGGCAACTATTCTTTGGATGCTTCCACTTCGAGGCTCCAGTTATAAATGTACCCCACCCATTGTTGTGTCAGAATCCCCAATACCACCTCCTGGTTATGACTCGAAAGACTGAGAGCTAGTGTGGGAAAACTACTAATTTAGGTGGAAGTCTACCATTGTCCAGATAGTCTTCTAAGGCTCGGCGCAATATGGAGGACTCTCTTCATTGGCGGGCCTTCTCAGACCTTGTCTGGGGGTTTAAAAACCCACACCTCTACCTGCAGATTGTCAGGCAGCCTTGGTCAAGATTACAGGTTCAACTTCCTTTCTTCTGATAAGAACCCATTCAGCTAGCACCTGGGATTCCTAAAATGCTTCCACAAGCTTAATGAGGCACCCTAAGCCTGCAGTCCATCCTGGATGTTTCTACCACCCACACCCCTCAAAATTATATAAGGCTTGAATCACCCCAAGTACAGCTGATCTGCCTCCCTGCAGCTGGTCCAGTTGTGTCTTCTTCACTGTATGTACTCACAGGGATTCTAAACACCACCACCACCACCACCCTGTCTGTTGTCCCTGCTCCTTTTGCCCTTGTGGATGGATCTCAACAAATAATCCATGAGGGCAGGGAGTCACAAGCTAGCACATACCTGTAGTCACACTATGACTTATTAGCAAAGAGATCTAAACAAACAGGTGGAGGGCTATAACTTATCATAGCAAAAGAACTCAAAGCATAATCATCAGAACCGCTGGCACAATGGCAGTTTAGAAGAAAGCAGGCACTCTTCCAAAAGGATGTAGCTCAGCAGTAAGGCACTTGGTTAAATGCTGTCTCCAAGGCAAGCTCTCCGTGTTCCTACTGGGAAGTAGGAACATAAACACCCTCTATCAAAATTTCAGACTCCCAGAAAGAATGCAGATATCCAGTATCAACCACTTTGTACAGTTTAGTAGACTGATTCATTCTTTTCAGACCTGAGAAAGGAGGGAAACTTCCAAAAACCTAAGTTCCCAGATGGCCAAGTGCCAACCTTATAAAGCAGCTTTTTCGAAGGCTGTTTGTCTATGTGACTTTTTTTTTTTTTTTTTAGTCCAACTAAGGTCTTCCTTTTGGAAATAACATGAAGGTTTTGTTATGTTCTTAGTGTTCTTTATTTTTCTGTACAAAAAGAAATAACAAGCACAGTGGTAAAATGCTTGCTTAGTGTGCGTGAGGTCCTGAGTTCAATCCCCAACACCACCACAAAACAAAACTCAAAACTTATCACTATTTGTTGCCATTTTAAACTACAATTTCCTTTACTGAGATTTTCATAGTAACTATTTATGGTGAACTTTTAAAACTTACAAACTACAAATATACCATATATAATATGAAATTATAACATTCCCTATCTATAACAAAGTAGGAAATCTTTAATAATTTAAGATGGTAAAAATTTAATCTTTACTCATTAGGAGTGACATTTGATACAATTTAGTAAATATCTACATCAAAAAAGTAAAGATTACTAATCGTACTTTTTAAAGAATAAAAAGGTATGCCTTATTTCCAGATTTCTACTTCTTGCCAATTGACATGTACATTTACAAATTACAGACTAACACTGTGAGTGCTATTCCTTTATAAATCACCACCTAAGAACGAGACAGAAAGCCCACGCTTCCTTCTTGAAGGAAATTAAATTCATGACATTTTCAAGGAATAGAAATTAAACTTATGACATTTTTAAGGAATAGAATATTACCTTGCAGTATGCCTCCACATTGTTTTCAATGGTTACCAATGCCTTACTTGGACTAAGTATGTTCTATTCAAAGAGACACAAGAATATTTCACTTGAATAAAAAGATCTGAGGGAACTGTGGAAGATGACTTAGCAGTTAAGAGCACTTGATAGCCTGAGTTCAGTTCCCAGCACTTAGGATGGGTGGCTTACAATTGCTCCAGGGATCTGACACATTCTCCAGGCCTCTAAAGGCACACACATGTAGCATAGACACACACAGACACACATACACATACACACACACACACACACACACACACACACACACACACACACACACACAAATAAATCTAAAAGGGGAACAGAGCTAAGCTATCAGATCTGAGTACGAAGTTCATAATCTCAGCACTTGGGACTGTGTAGGAAGGAGGATCCCCACAAATTCCAGGCCAACCTGAGTTACAGTTACTTTCAGCCCAACCTAAGCTACAGAGTGAGATGAGAAGGGAGGGACAAAGGAAGACAGGCAGGCCAGACATGGTGGCACCTACCTATAATGCCAGCACTTGGGAGATAGAAGCAGGACCATCAGAATTTCAAGGTCACTTTTGGCTACATAGCAAGTTCAAAATCAAAGCCAGCCTGGGTTCCATGAGACCCTGTCTCAATAATAATAGTAATAATAATAATAATAATAATAATAATAATAATAAGAAGAAGAAGAAGAAGAAGAAGAAGAAGAAAGAAGAAGAAGAAAGAAGAAGAAGAAGAAGAAGAAGAAGAAGAAGAAGAAGAAGAAGAAGCAGCAGCAGCAGCAGCAGCAGCAGCAGCAGCAGCAGCAGCAGCAGCACCACCACCACCACCACCACCACCACCACCACCACCACCACCACCGTAGTAGTAGTAGAAGTAACAATAACAACAAGTAGGCTTTGGTTATTATATCAGATCAAGTGGCTCTGACTCAGTACGTCAGTCACTGAGCTGTATCCTGAAATGACTGCTGAAATGTCCCCTGCTTTGCCTCTGTAATCATTTCTGTTACTGTACTCTGCTCCTTCATAAACTGTGCTCAACAGGATAGAGAACACAGCCTTCAAGAAAAATATGACCTAAGGGGGAAACAGAAATAATAAAAAAATTTAAAGAAAAGTATTAATATTAGTGTGAGGACTATTGGGAGGGGGCTCTAAGATGATTATCGTAGCTCAAGCCTGTAACCCCAATAGTTCTGAGCCTGAAACAATGCAGGCTCAAGTGCAAGGCCAGCCTGACTATATTATGAGGCTGTCTCACGACAGGTCAATGAACACTTTCTCCTTCACTTAAGAACTCTAGAAGGTTCACAACTGACAAAGCGAATAAAACATTTACCCAGAAATTAAACTTACTCTTTGTTTCACTTTGGTTGTCAATACCAATGAGGAGTGACAGCAGAGCTTTAATGGCTGTCCTCCAAGGACACAGGGCCAAGGGGCTTATTTCAGTTTTTGTTTACATTCTCTCTCTGATGTACTGAAATGTACTCGGCTAGAGAAAGGGTAGCAAACGTCTGTGGGGCTTTTCCCTAGTTTGGAGACAAAGCAAGATCCCTCAGCCCTTCCTACCCTCAGAGCTGAGGCCCCAACCCAGGGTCTAGCAAGCTCTACCACTGAACTAAACCCCTAAACCCCAAAATATCTGAATTTTATTTTTGAAAAATCCAAGGAAATGTTTTCATTCTTCTGTTGACTCTATCTAGCCCATTAAAATTCAGTAATTAAAAATAAATACAAATGGCCAGGCAGTGGAGGCACATGCCTTTAATGCCAGCACTCAAGAGGAAGAGTCAGGTAACTCTCTGAGTTCGAAGACAGCCTGGTCTATAGAGAGGAGCTGCAGGCCAGCCAGGGCTACTCAGAGCCCTGTCTCAATTTCGCTCATCTAGACCCTGACCATCATGTTATGCTACAGACTGCCAAAGTGCAACAGAACAGTGAGAGCCTGGTACGTAACTAAACAGGCAGGTCAACACGACAAGAGCAGGAAGACCAGGAAGACACTCAAAAGCACACAGAATATTGTGCGGTTGTACATGTTTACTCCAAAACAAATGCTCCTGAACTCGAAATGACTCAATATCCCAAATACTTCTTTAAAAAAAAAAAAAAAAGCAAGTTTCAGATTTTAGATCATTTCAGATTTCCAAATTTTAAAATTAGAGATATTCAACCTGCAGAATCTATAGAATCTATGCAAAGTTTCAAAGCTTCCAAGTCTGAAACTCTTCTAACAGCACCAAGAATGTTGTCAGATAAAGATATTCACTGTATTTACAAAATGTCAGATAAAAAGTATTCAATGGCGTTTGTATTGAAATCCTTATACCCTTTCTGTCAGCAATTCCAACTCCATACAGATAATTCAGAGCTCTGCAGTACCAGGCGTCTAAAGTGATAGTCCATATTTTTCACTGGAGCACTGTGTACAACCTAATAATAAAATTCACTCATACAATGAGATGACATATATCCTTTAAAAAGGTGTATGTGTGTGGGGGCGGGGGCGGGTACTTAGGGATGGTTCAGTTGGTAAAGGCAGACTGTGGAGGCTCAGTGACTAGCCAACCTAACCTAACAGGCAAGCCTCAGGTTCCAGTGAGACCTGTTTCCTGAAAAACACCACCAAGGCTGACCTCAGAGCTCCACACATAAAAGGAGTCAAGTACAGTTCACACAACTAAGAAGCTGAGGTAGAGTATCATCAGAAGTTTGAGGTCAGACTAGGATACAGTGAGAGACCCTGTCTCAGGGAAAAAAAAAAAAAAAAAAAAAGCAAGAAAGATAGCTCATTGCGGAAGTGTTTGCTACCACAAGCCTGGCAACCTGAACCATAGTTAGCTTTAGTTGTCAATTTAACACAATTTAACCTTAACTGAGGAACTGCCTTCATGGGACTGGCCTGTGGGCATGTCTGAGGCATTTTCTTGACTACTAACTGACAAGAAGGCTCAGGCCCACAGCCCACTGTGGGTGGTACTATCCCCAGGCAGGGGAGTCTACACTGTATAAGGGACCTGAATTAAACTAGAAGCAAGCCAGTAAGTAAACAACAGACTTCCATAGTTTCTGTTCCAGTTCCTGTCTCAAGTTCTTGTCCTAGCTTTCCCTGATGATGGACAAAAACCTGTAAGCCAAACATCCTTTCCCTCCCCAAGTTGTTTTTGATTAGTGTTTCATCACAATATAAAGAAAACCAGAACACCACATAAAGGAAGAAGACAGCCAACTGCACACATTCACTGGACACACACATCATGCACACGCTAATAATAAATTGCTGATGTAGGAAAATCAACCAATATAAATTAAGGGTAGGGGGTAGAAGATAAATCAAAAAACAGTGTATATGTTCCCACTAGTCTAAAGTGGAGGGAGAAGGGGACACAACACAAGTGAGATATCTTAAGAGAAAGACACTTGCCACCAAGCCTGATAACCCGTGCCTGATCTCTGGAATCCACTTAGAAGGAGAGAACCCACCCCGTCAAGTTATTGAGACTGACCTCCACCATGGCACACCCACACTCACACATTTACATATTTACTTACACAACAAGTAAATACACACAAAAGTTTTACAAATAAATAATAAAACAGAGAAGGGTAGTGGCTATACATGCATATAGAAATATGCATGTGTGTGTGCATATAGTGTGCTGCCACATTACCACAGCTGAAAGAAGAGTGCAGGAATACCACCACCTGACACACCTTCTGAATTCAAATGGTTGAAATCACTAGTCCTTTAATAAATAAATCCTTTACAGCTTCAAAGAATTACCAAGACCTTCAGCAGTAGGAATAAATGCCAAAAGACTGTTTTAAGAGTCATAATAAAGAAGAGTCAAGCACCACTGTACCCTACAGACAAGCCAAGCACCACTGTACCCTACAGACAAGCCAAGCACCACTGTACCCTACAGACAAGCCAAAGCTGAGAAAGCCAGCTGGAGGAAAGGTACAGCAGACAGATGCACAGAGCAAAGACACCAAAGCCCCAGCCCACAATGGGAAAGGCAAGTATGGCGCAGACTTGATTCTCATAGCATGCCAGCTCCCAGGTTTCCAGCAGGCTCCACTGTAGTGATCCTGCCCTCTACCTGCCATGACTCCTGAGCACCTCTGTCCTTAGCTCCACTAGCTCTCCATGTCTTCTCTAGCTTAGCTACACAAGAGAAGTGTTTTTAGGATTTTAAAATATGCTTTGTCTCATTTTGGAGGTAGGGAGGGGGAGGGCAGGGTCTCCTGTAACCAAGTATGGCCTTGCATTCACTAACCTTAAACTCTTGACCACCCTGCCTCTACCTCACAAGTGCTGGTACCCAGTTCTTTGTAAGAGAGGAGTAACAACTGATTTTCCTAAGTGAAGTGTTGAACAAACAAATTCAATCAGAAAGATGGTGTGTGTGTGTGTGTGTGTGTGTGTGTGTGTGTGTGTGTGTGGACACCCCCTTAGATATATAATCAGAAACATAAAAATTAAGCCAAGGCACAGAATATACCTAAATATGATACCATAAGTTAATATCTCAAAATCATCTTGGCCTTAACATTTTTCAGACTGTTTTTAAAAATGCATTTGGAGCTATCTGAAGTGCTTCAACCAAATAAAACAAAAACAAACAAACAAAAAACAATAGAAAAGAAACAGGCAAAGTGGAACTATATGTGACTCAGGTACAACCCTTGCCTGGTATATGAGAGGCCCTAGATTCGATCCCCATGCTACACGCCCATAGATATTATAACTGTAATTGTCAAAAGTTCTAAGTACTAACAACTATTGTGTTCTGAGTACTTAGCATGTACCGCGCACGATGGGAATTTTACACATAGCAATAACTTACTTCTTACAACAACTTTGTCAGATAGGTACTCCCAACACTATGATTTTTTCCCCCTTCCCTTCTCCCTCTCGCTCCAGCCCTGCTCATTCCAGCCCAAAGGTATGTATGTATGTATGTATTTATTTATTTATTTATTTATTTATTATGTGTAAATACACTGTAGCTGTCTTCAGACACCCCATAAGTGGGCATCAGATCTCATTATGGATGGTTGTGAGCCACCATGTGGTTGCTGGGACTTGAACTCATGACCTCCAGAAGAGCAGTCAGTGCTCTTAACTGCCGAGCCATCTATCTCACCAGCCCCAATACTATGATTTTATTGATGAGGGAAAAATTAGACACACAGAGAAAATAACTTCCCTACACATAAATGACTTCTAAAGTGTCTTAAGGTTCTAAATTTGTTTATACCTAAGTCAAGCTACTAAATCATTAATTTAATTGAGGATCTTAAACTCACCCAGTCTAACACAAAGTCTGTGCTATTAACAGCATGCTTTACAAATGGTTCAGTCAGATGTGGTGGCACACACCTTTAAGACTGGCACTTGGGAGCCAGTGAAGGCATGTCTATGTGAGTTCGAGACTAGCCTGATCTATATAGCAAGCTCCAAGCCAGCCAGAACTACACAATGAGACCCTGTCTAAAAAAACAAATAGTTTACAGCTTTATGCTGTAATTGCAAGAATCCAATAAGAAAGTCCAAAATTCTCAAGAACATAAGTATAAACTGGATATAGTGGTGCAGACCTCTAATCCCAACCAACACTCAAGAGGCACAGGAGAGGATGGATTAGGAGTTTAAGGCCAGATTTGGGTGTATAGTGAGGCCTAGGAAGATACTTAGTCAACAAAGTACTTGCCAAGCAAGCATAAAGACCTGAGTTCTGACTCCAGCATCTATATAAAATGACATCAGAGCAGACAGCACACACCTGTAATCAAGTACTAGGAAGGCAGAAACAAGGATTCCTAGGATTTGCTGTCCAGCAAGTCTAGTCAACCTCAGGTATAGTAAGAGACTTTGTCTCAAAAAATAATGAGGAGTGGAAAATGTTAGAACACTTGCCTAGAAAGCACACATATGCACACACACACACAAACACACCCCCAAAACTAGACAAATGCACACAAAAGCAAACAACAATGAAAAAAACTTTAAAATAAAAAATTCTGTTTAAAGTTAGAAAGCCACTTTGTCAAGCATGTCACTTGCCACCACCCTTCCTTCACTGGGGACTGAGTGTGGGGTTTCACACCTGCTAAGCAAGGGCTCTGCTGTCAGCCCAGAAGGCTGTGCTACTTGGAAACTCACTCTTTAGCCCAGACAGGTCTTAAACTTTGACTTCTTCTGCCTAAGCCTCCAGAGCTGGAGAGATTACAGGTCTCGACCACCAATTTTTATCCCAAACTGTTTAAAAGAAACATTATCTCCTGAGAGTAATTATATATGCTTGTTTTATTAAGTTAAGTCTAAAAACATGAGACTAAAATCGTGAAACACCATTTCTACAAACTAGTATCAAATGAACTAAACCATTCACCTTTAATAAATGATATGCCACATACCCCTTCTGTATTATGATAGAGGCTTTAGAACATAGAGAAAAATGTGTACATATACTATCTCCTAGGACGGCAGAGAACTAAAGTATACAAACAATGTAAATGCAGGCTGCTTGGGGCTAGAAACACAGCTCAGCTGACAGCACCTGCAACTGCTAGAAGCAGCCACTACACCAACTACACACAGCCAGGTGTGCTTGCAAACTGGCGAGGAGGAGGAAGTTCAAGGCCACTCTCAGTGACACACTGAGTTCTAGGTTGGCCTGTGCTACAAAAAAAAAGTCTGTCTTAAGAGGGGATGTGGGGCGGGGAGTCAAGCCAATGGCCGGAAACAATCTCTAAGTGAAACATCCTTCTGTGTAAAGCCAGAGGATGGGCACCTCCCAGAGTTTCTCTTACTGGTCTGCCTTTGGTTACAATGATAAAGGGTAAGAAGAGTGACTTCCGTCCTCCTGTCCTCTGTATCTAGGAACAGGCTCTCAGCTTTCCAAACATCAGTCTGCCTATCTGTAAATCAACTTTATCAAAAATCATAATTCTTAAGGTTTCTTCCAGTTCTAAACCTCTACACCTCTAAGAACCAAAATCACAATTAAAAAAAAAACAAAAAAAAACAAAACAAAAAAAAAAAACAACCAATAACCTTCATAAATATACTACTTGCTCTTAGGAAAAAGAAAAACAAAGCAGAGGCATATGTGGAGAAATCCAGAGATTTAAAGCAATGAACCAAATGACAAGCTCTACAACTGTAGAAGTCAGAGAGTTTAAGCATGGTAAGTCAGCTCAGTAGGTAAGGATGCTTGCTGCCAAGTCTCACAACCTGGTTCAATGTCTAGGATGAGAGAGCAGTCGTCCTCTGACCTACACATGCATCGTGATGCATATGCTAACCTCGAAATAAACAAATCAGCATAAAAATAATAAATGCCGGCTGACAACTGGTCTCCCAAACTTTAAAAAGGCGTGGTGGCACACACCTTTAATCAGAACTCAGCAGGCAAAAGCAAGTGAATCTGTAAGTTTGAGGACAGAGGGAGACAGAGTTTGGTTTACAGAGGGGAGCTTCATGATAGCTGGGGCTACACAGAGAATCCTGTTTTGGGAGAAGGAAGCACAGTAACTACAGATATATGAGAAAAAATAAGTTTGAAAGAAACCATTTGAAAGGTGCTACAAAAGACGGAAAAGACCTCCCCAACTTACAGAGCCTCCTGGCATGCTCACAGTGATAGGCTGACAGCAGCCAAAGGCATTTTTGGTTAGTGGTTCTCAGCAACAGAGGACTGTATACAAAGAAATCCAGCAATATCTAGACGCATTTTGGATGCTACAATTGGAAGCAGAGTGCTACTGACATTTTATTTGGTAGAGAAAAGGAGGCTACACATTCTATATACCAGTTCAGTCCCCATTACAACCTATCCCTTAGCTCAAAATACTATAGAAGTTGAGAGACTCTTAACAGCTACTGTCATTACAGTGACAGTCCCGGAAACTTAAAAGCTGAGACCAAGAAACTAACATTATATGGACTGTCCTATTCATCAGAGCAGAAGGTTAAAAAACAGTAGTGTAATATGAACTGAATTAGAAAGGAGAATAAAATGAGCAAACAAAAGCCAAAACAGGAAACAAAAAAATAAATACTAGCTGAGATTTTAGCAGCCCTCCACTTCCTGTTTCTGGACAGGCTTTGTTGCATTCCTGTCCTTGAGATCTCTACCTGGCCAGTGAGCCAGCTTTCTATGGTCTACTTAAGCCTTCCTGTTTCTATACCTAAAGAGTCCTGCCAACACACACCACCCACAGCAACAACTGACTTAGACAGAAGCAGCAATTCTCAGAGTATGGAAGAAATGAATGCAAGCAAATCAGCGAAGAGTTTGAGAAAATTTACTAATTGAAATAACAATCATGAAGACATCAATGTGAATAAATTTATAATATAAAGTCATAAGAAGAGAAAAGGCAAGTACTGTGGAAAGCAGAGAAATAATCAAAACATTCTAAACTTGAAAGACAACAAACTCCAAAACTGGGATGTGTAAAGGTTCCTCCTTAAGAAAAACTCTTCCCACACCTACCACACCAAACCTTTACAATACGACAAAGAATTTTAAAGAATAAAAATGAAAAGCTGAGACAAAAATATAACTCAGTGGTAGTGCACTTGCCTAGCATGCATGAGGCACTGGGTTCCTTTCCAGGACCACATAAATCCCACATACTTACAGAAGGAACAAGAAAGAAGCAGGGGATGTTGGCTCATAATCCCAGGACGGAGGCAGGAGGATTGCTCAAAGTTCACCACCAGCCTGGGCTACTCAGTGAGACCTTGTCTCAAGAAACCAAACCAAAGACAAAGCAACCAAAAAAAAAAAAAAAAAAAACCAAACAAAACCAAACTACACTAAACTAAGTGTGTGACCTAGTGAAACTTGAGAAGGAAACAACCTACTTCCTCAGAGCTGAAAACATCTTGACCACAGCCCATCACTAAGATGACATTTCCTTTTGAACACAGTTAATAATTTTTTTTTTTTTTTTAAAAAAAGCCTTGAAATAATTAGGTCAAAAAACTTATAAAAGCATTAGAAGTTTTCTAAATAACAAGGCTAATTATAGAACATAATAAAAAATTTTAATGAAACAGATGATAAAGATAGACTTTTGTAAAGTTTTACTTGAAGACTTTAAAAGGCAAGCATGGTTGCTCACTCTGGAAGCCACGGTAGTTTGGCTAGAGTTCAAGGCCACCCTGGTCTACATAATGAGCTCCAGGCCAGCTAGGGCTACACAGTAGGGCTGTCTCAAATATATATGGTAAAATACAGTTAAGCTAAAAAATAGGCCAACTGGAGTGTGAAGAACATAGTAAGAAAATAAAGGCAGATTTAAAATACTTTTTTTAAACCACCATCAACTACAAAGAGCACTCAGGTTTGTTCAAAGCACCTCCACTGACTATAAATTATGTACTATAATATGACAGATATCGTATAACCCCACACAAATGGCTAAAGTGTCTGTTTAACATATCAAAGCAGACTTGGCCTCCAGGTTTTCCCAGCATCCCTTGGTCCCTACCCATTAGAGGGTTTCTATCCTGAACTTTCCATCCCAGAAGCTGGGCTACTACTTTTCCCCCACCCCCCAGGTTCTTCCCTATAAATACAAATATTTTGATTACCCGCCCTTTTTATACCTTTGACTTCTGGGCTGCTGCAACTGGTCCCCCTTTCCCCACATAGCCTAGCTCAGAGAACTGTCCTCTCTGGTCTCTCGTCTCTGCCTCTGGATATGCTCTCCACATACCTATAATAAACTCTCTCCTCCACCATACCTAGGAGCAGTCATGTCCTCTCCTTTTTATTTATTTTTTTTCATTCAACTATCTGTACAATGAAGATACATACATACGAAAATGTCAGGGTGAAAACCATTGATTTGTATGTTAAGTAAAACATTAATTTAAAGGGGAAAAGGGTGGTTTCTGTGTGTGCCCACAGATCTGGGCTGGAGATGTTCAGTGGTTAAGAGCACCTTTCAGAAGACTCAGTTCAATACCCAGCACCCAAATGGTGGCTCACACCTGTCTGTTACGCCAGTGCCCTCTTTTGGCCACAGTAGGCACTGCACATATATGTTATACATGCAGCAACAAACCCATACACATAAAAGTAATTATATCTTTTTTAAAAGTTTCAAATAAACCTTTAAAAAAAAAAACTTTTTTTCTTTTCTTTTCTTTTTTTTTTTTTTTTTTTTTTTTCTGATACAGGGTCTCTCTATAGCTCTGGCTGTCCTGGAATTCCCTGTGTAGACCAAGCTGGCCTCTGACTCCCTAGTACTGGGGTTAAAGATGTTGCCACCACGCCCAACTATTTACTACTACATAGGCTCTCCTCCATGGCACATTTGTTTTCTACATTTAAGTGTCTTTGTACAGTAAATGCAATCTTTAAATTACTCAAAGAGCTACTATAACAAAAAACTTCAAGCATCAGCCTTTTTAAGAACAAATAAAGAACACATGGAGGACATAAACAACATATTATTAATTTTCATAGATTATTTTCATAGATTATTTTCATAGATTATTGTAGTTATTAAGCTACAGAGTAATACCTTTGACCTTGACCACATTGACTGGAAGACTTCCGAGCCAGTCCTCTCCTAGAACAGCAAACAGAGAATACAAACGGCCTAAGCCTGCTGCGCTCTCTATATGCTGATCAAAACCTAACACTGGCAGAGCTCACTGTGGAGAATCCAGGAACCACCGCTCACTCAACACATTTACAAAAAGCAAAATGAATGAGAGCCCAATGTAGTTATTGTTTCTTTAAGGAATCCAGACTAAATCTGGGATACTATTATTAAGTGCGTATTCATCCATGCTTTTATGTGATTGGATGTTTGGCCATATTGAAACAGTGTTCTAATCTGTATGGAATTCAGACTAGTACCTGTAGCTCCAACTCCAAGGGGTCCAAAGTGTCTGACCTCTATAGACACCTGCACTAATGTTCACATACGTACGCAAGACACTTACACATAATTTAAAATAAATCTTTTCCCTGGTACCTTCCTCTAACTCCAGCACTCAGAGACAGGGACAAGAGGATCCTCTCAGTGGAAACCAGACCAGTCTAAATAAATTATACCTAAAAATTCTCTTAAGAATCATTAACATGTACAATTAGTAAGTCTACCACTAATATAGAAAGAGAAGAAATGCTCTGGGCTGCCCAGATCACTCCACAGCTAAAAGTTCTTACAGCACAAGCCTGACAGATTATCTACAAATAAAAAGGTTCTTATAAATTACATAATGGATCACCCACAATTCCCTCTTCTTTCTCTCTCCTCCAGCCAAGCAAGATGCCCAAAGGAAAGAAGGCCAAGGGGAAGAAGGTGGCCCCGGCCCCTGCCGTCGTCAAGAAACAGGAGGCCAAAAAGGTGGTCAATCCATTGTTCGAGAAAAGGCCCAAGAACTTCGGCATTGGGCAGGACATCCAGCCCAAAAGAGATCTAACACGCTTCGTTAAGTGGCCCCGATACATCAGGCTGCAGCGGCAAAGAGCCATCCTCTATAAGCGGCTCAAAGTACCTCCTGCCATTAACCAGCTCACCCAGGCCCTGGACAGGCAAACAGCTACTCAGCTGCTTAAGCTTGCCCACAAGTACAGGCCAGAGACAAAGCAAGAGAAGAAACAAAGGCTACTGGCCCGTGCTGAGAAGAAAGCTGCTGGCAAAGGGGACGTCCCAACTAAGAGACCACCTGTCCTCCGAGCAGGAGTCAATAGTCACCACCTTGGTGGAGAACAAGAAGGCTCAGCTGGTGGTGATTGCCGGTGGTTTTCCTGCCTGCCCTGTGTTGAAAGATGGGGGTGCCCTACTGCATCATCAAGGGAAAGGCCAGACTGGGGCGCCTGGTCCACAGGAAGACATGCACCACTGCTGCCTTCACACAGGTTAACTCGGAAGACAAGGGTGCTCTAGCTAAGCTGGTGGAGGCTATTAGGACCAATTACAATGACAGATACGACGAGATCCACCGCCACTGGGGAGGCAACGTCCTGGGTTCTAAGTCTGTGACTTGCATTGCCAAGCTGGAAAAGGCAAAGGCTAAGGAACTCTCGACTAAACTGGGTTAAAAATGTACGCTTGAGTTTTCTGTACATAAATATAATTACAAAATTATCTTCCAAAAATAAAAAAAAATAAAATAAAATAAATTACATAATGTACTAATAAACTTAAAAGACTACCTTAGGCAGCCATTATAAATTCTAACAGAAGATCATTGGAGTACTTCAATTATACATTTGAATGTCGTAAGACGATACCCCTCCACACATCTACATTTATGTTCAAGACAAAATGACCTTCCATATCTGGATATTCTGTTATCAAGGAAAAAGTAACTACCTACAGTTTTCTTATTTGTCCTGGTCTTCTTTTGGGTTTGTGTGTGTGTGTGTGTGT
>JANHMN010000009.1:53519880-53527066 GCA_030674055.1 Rhabdomys pumilio | reverse complement strand
AGGTGCATAGGTGCATAGGTGCATAGGTGCATAGGTGCATAGGTGAAAGAACTGATTTCCACTCAGTGTCACCTGACTTCTACATGGATAATAGCACACACAGACAGAGAATAAATAAATGTAATTAAAAATAGAAACTGTCGTTACATCTGTGGTGGTCTGCATAAGTATGATCCCCACAGACTCATGTGTTTGAAGGTGTGGCCTTGTTGGAGGAAGTCACTGTGAAGGTGGGCTTTGAGGTCTCCTATGTTCAAGCTGCACCCAGTGTGACAGTCCCCTTCTGCTGCCTGTAGATCCAGATGGAAAACTCTCAGCTCTTTCTCCAGCACCATGTCTGCTTGGATGCTTCCATGCTCCCCACCATGATGATAAGGGACTGAACCTCTGAAATTGTAAGCTAGCCCAAATTACGTGTTTTCTTTCATGTTTTAAGAGTTGCCTTGACCATGGAATCTCTTCACAGTGACAGAAATCTTAACTAGGACAACATCCACAATTATAAAGTCATCTAGGGACTGATAGGTCCTCCAGAGGACCCTGGTTCTAGTCCCACCACCCACACAGGGACTTACAATCACTTCTATCTCCAGTCTCCAAGTGATTTGAAGCCATTTTCTGGCCTCTGAGGGCACAGACTTATTTGCAAGTAAAACATACACACAGAAACACACAAAGGTGAAAATTGATTTTTCGTTAATCTGGTCCCTGAAGGGATGCAAAGGGTCTGGGGATTTGTCCACCTGGAAGTCAGGGTCTGGATGGCTGCTGCTCTGGTCTCTTCCTTTGGAGTTTCTGAAATCGATTTTACTTTTTCTTCCCTTCGGTCATTAGTGCCCTGTGTAGAGTACATGAGGCATAGGGCATGCTTTGGTTACCCAACAAGGTATGGGTTGCATTATGTCATCTCTTTGATTCTGGGATTCATTCGCCATCATGGGAGCGTCTGTGGTTCATTCAGATGACTTTGACTCTAATATCAACACCAAAGGATATTTTCATGGACAGTTTTCTTTCCTAACTTGAGGTATAAGGAAGTTATAAGACCTAACTATGATATTCTAATCATTGTATTAGGAAGTGTTGTTTCTCAGGGGTAAAGTGCATGTTTAGCATGAATTAAGCCAGAGAGGAGGGGGAAAAGGAGGAGGGGAGAAATGAGAGAGAGAGAGAGAGAGAGAGAGAGAGAGAGAGAGAGAGAGAAACACACACACAGAGACAGAAACACACACAGAAACACACACACACACACACACACACACACACACACCCCTTTTACTTATTACAACTGCTGTATACCACCACAGAAAGCACCTGATTAAGAGTCAAGAGACTTCTGTTTTATTAGCTACTTGAACATCATTGGGCAACCCCAATCAAACCTATTTGTTCTCATCCCTAGAACCAACTGGACTGGCAGCAGCTGGCTCCTGCAAGTGCCCTCACCTTCCGGTGCCGCCAGCCGTCTTTCCTTTAGTTCCAGCTCCTGCCTTGGAATCTTTAATCCTTATTGAAAGGTCATTTTGCCAAATCAACTGGGCTTCTGCATTTAGCAAAATGAACTCCCTTGCACAATTGCACAATCAAACTGAGAGAAGGCAATTAACCCTGCTGACATAGCCTTTGTGTCACACTGGTCTATAAAACATCAGGAGCAGACTTGCTTTTAATTAGGACCTCGAGGTTCCCTCAGACTGTCTGGAGGCAAGGCTTCCAGAGCTGCTGTCGTTAGTGTGTAGCCTCTCACCTCTCTCTCTCTCCTCACCTCCTCCTCCTCCCTCCGTTGCCTTTGCCCTAACTTTAAGCAGCTCCACTTTCTCAATACTTCACAATGGGCCAATTCACTTCTTCCTAGTACCTCCTCACCTACCTCTCTGTCTCCCCTTTCTTAGTGCCTGAGATGGGTGCAGTGGTATGTGCCTATAGTTCCGGCATTTGTGTGGTGGAGGCAGAAGAATCAGGAGCGCAAGGTCATTATTTGGCTACATATGGTGTTTGAGTCTCAGAACAGATAGTGTGGTTGATGCAAGAAAACCAGCTTTCACCCCCACAGGTCGTAAGAGTTTGTCTGGAGCTGAACCATGCCTGGGAACAGAAATTTAGGTGTTTCAAGGGAGTCATAGTTTAATGAAGTCTTTATAGTAACAGAATAAATAAAGTTATGAAACAAGACATTTAAAATATATACATTTACATTTATTTATTCACTTATTTATTTACTTATTTATTGGGGGAGGGAGTAGAGCACATGCCAAGGAACTTCTGTGGAGGAGGTTATAAAGATTCTCCTTCCACCATGTGGGTTCTGAGAATTGACTGAACCTAGGCTGCCAGGCTCAGAGGCAAGCAAGTGCCTTTATCAGCTGAGCCATCTTGACACTTAAAAATATTGGTGAAAAAAAAAGGAGGAGAAAGGGAGGAGGAAGAAGAGTAGGAAGAGTAGGAAGAGGAGGAAGAGGAGGAAGAGGAGGAGGATGTGGCGGCGGCGGTAGCCGCAGCAGTGGCAGCGGAGGCAGCGCAGGTTATAGGCTTCTGATGCTATCTGATGGCACTTAGCTTTTGTGTTGGAGGATGAGAGAGGTCTGTTCCTACATTCCAAAAGACAGCTGAGATGTACAAAAGTGTGCTGGGATTACGATGATACGGTAGACGCAGACAGGCCAGGTTGAGAGAGTTTCAAGGCCTTCAGGGTGTCCTGTGGACCCAGAGGGGCCAGGCCCTGGGGGTCTTGCTAATCAATTCCTGCCCTCTGTGGGTACCCTCTTCCTCAAATTGCTGGGGGGTGGGAGGCTGCAGCTTTCTTTTCTGTTTTATTTTTGTTTTGAGATGGAGTCTCTTGTTGTGTGGGCTGGACTTGAACTCCTGATACTTTTAATTCATTTCTTTGTCGTCGTTTTAAAGATTTATTTTTATTTTATTAGTATGGGTGAGTGCCTGCATGTTATGTGTCTATGTACCATGATCGTGCCTGGTGCCCCCTGGAGGCCAGAAAAGTGTGTCAGATTCTCTGGGACTGAAGTTATAGACAACTGTGAGCTGGCCTTGGGTGCTGGGAATTGAACTCAGGGCCTCGGGAAGAGTAGCCAGTGTGCTCTTAACATTGAGCCTTTGTTTTGGTTTCTTGAGAGTTATACGGTATATTCTGATTATAGTCATCCTCTCTTTCCCAACTCTTCCTGCCCACCCAACTCTGTGTCCTCCTCCTTTCCTCATAAGGAACATAATCACAGCACTTGGGAGGCAGAGGCAGTTGGATCTCTGAGGTCAAGGCCAGCCTGGTCTACAGAGCGAGATCCAGTACAGCCAGGAGTACACAGAGAAACCTTCTCAAAGAAAAAAAAAAAAAAAGGAAAAGAAAAAGAACAAGAACAATTTGTGCTGCCCAAATATTCATAAAAGTGTGATCTTCCACTGGATCATGGTCAACTCCTTAAGAGCCACACTCTTTGAAAAAAAACTTTCTCTCCAGCGAGCGCGCTGTGGTGCAGCGGCTTGGGCGTCCACCTCTAGAGGTCGGCTAGAGGTCGGGCGCGGTCTCTTCCGTGCCGGTTCGAATTCCGTTGGGCTCCTTTGCGGAGTCTGATGGGGGAAAAAAAACTCTCTCTCCTTCTCCCAGTAGCTAACAATTGTCAATACCTCCTTAACTACATGGTGTTCCTACCATGCCTCTTAGTGCTGGGATTTGGACTGGCTTGCGTTTGCACATGTTTTGTGCAAGCTGTCACAATCACTGTGAGGTCACAGGTGCAACTGCCCTTCTGTGTCCAGACATCACACATGCAGCTGCCCTTCTGTGTCCAGACATCACACATGCAGCTGCCCTTCTGTGTCTAGACAATATTTTCTTATTCGCAGGGCACCAGGCATGTTCATGGCACATGGCACACATGTGGGAACCAACTTTGGCTCTTAAACTCTTTTTGCCCTCTCTTCTGAAATGGTTCCTGAGCCTTGGAGGCGGGGTGTGTGTGCAGAATATAGGTTGCATTTAGGACTGAGAACTCTGCAGTTTCTTATTCTTTGCACGTTGGCCAGCTTGTGGGTCTCTATCTTGACGTCTACTGCAAATAGAAGCTTCTCAGAGGGGGATGGAAAGGTGGGTTCATCTATGGCTACAATCCACTGTTAGCATTAGTGTTAAGGAGTGGGGACCATGGTTGTCTTGTGTTTGTGTTCAAGATAGCCAATCACTGCCAGCTCATTGTACAAGGTCCCTTTCAACCTCTGTCTCCTTTCCTGCATGGAACATTTTCTGACTCTTCCTACAGTCCTGCCTTTGGTACTTTACCCATGATCCTGGTTTGCCCAGAACTATTCTAGTCTTATCAGTGATGGTCCTGTACCCCAAGAACCCCTTGCAAACTTCAGCTGTTAAAACTTAGATATGATGTGTCCCAAGAAAGGCTTATGTGATGAGAAGTGACTGGATCATGAGGGCATTAAATTCATTATTAATAGACTTATAGTTGAATGGGCTATAAGGACATATGACTGATCACTGAAGCCAGTCACTGAAAGTATACCTGTGAAGTGCATTGCCCTGAGGTCTTTCCCATTTCTGTACCCTTGTCTGTGATGGACTGACCCCCTGGGGGCTATGATGCTCCCAGAGGCCCAGAAACAATGGAGCCAGCTGTATACTAGCGTCTCTGAAAATACAAGCCAAAATAAATCCTTCTGCCTTTAATCTGTCTGCTTGGGTATTTTTCACAGCCACGAAAGTGACCACCATCCAGTTAAGTGTAAGTCAGGACAGTTGACCACTCTAGTCACATGCCAAGCCAGGAACGCTACTTTGGCTCTCTGAACTCTCATCATTTATCTGCTACCTGGTGTGTTTTACTTTACACGAGGGCCCTTGGCATACAAGAAAAGTTTCAAGATTAATTTATAATACTGCTTAAGAGCAGAATGGTGTCTTTCATCATCTTTTATTCCAGACAGCATTAAACCAGTGTCAGGCGTGTAAAAGTCACTCAAGAGGTGGAATGAAAGAGTTCATTTGAGGAAAAAAATAACTCTCACCTGTTGTAGTTTGTCAGCCAAGGAATTTCCACATGAAGTCACACAACTGACGGCTAGGAGGTGCACACCTGCCTCTGTTTCTACTTCTGCACTCAAGACTGGTTTCCTGACTTCTGGTTACCTTTTGAAATCTCATCTTTCACTCCTCCACCGTGTTTCCTAAACCATAACTGATGCAAGAATGTCCAGAAGGTAAGATAGAGAGTGCAACGTATTTTCCCAGAGATTAAGTATTTACACAGAGGTTGGTTTCTAGCATGGGTGAGTGGGATGTGTGAGCTTTGACATAATTAATGTGCTTTGTCAGGTTTCTTAATCTGGAATAATGTGACAGACCACCTGAAAGTTCTGGAACAAACGTGTGTGTGTGTGTGTGTGTGTGTGTGTGTGTGTGTGTGTGTACAGGCAAGGCTCTCAAAGGATAAACTTTGGTATGCTGAAATGTTTTTCTTTTTTCTTTCTTTGGTTTTTCAAGACTGAGTTTCACTATGTAGCACAGGCTGTCCTGGAACTTGCTCTGTAGAGCATGCTGGCCTCAAACTCACAGAGAACCTTCTGCCTCTGCCTCCCGAGTGCTGGGATTAAAGGTACTTGCCACCACATGTTTAAAATTTAATAACTATATACACTTTAACCGGTTTAGGAATTGGGTAATGCTGGGTAAAATGGTTCAGTGCTCTACAAGGTGATGAGAGAAGAAACGCTATTGTTTGTTGTTTGTTTGTTTGTTTGTTTTTGTTAGCAAAAAATTGAAGGCTTGGAGTGATGGTGAACATCTTTAATTCTGAGTTTCAGAGGCAGAGGTGGGCTGTGAGTTCCAGGGAATTCAGAACCACACCATGAGATGCTGTCTTAAAAAAAAAAGTTTAATATGAAAATGTACATGCCCCAACTTTATGTTATGTTATAATCAGGTCCTGGGAGGAGTGCAGATACAGATACCTCTGCTGCACAGCCATTCAAGTGCTCTGGGACACGGGGCAGGGAGTGGTGTACGCCTTTAATTACAGCACTACAGAACCAGAGGCGGGCAGATCTACAGCACAAGTTCTAGGACAGTCAGGGCTACACAGAGAAATCCTGCCTCAAAACAGAAAACAAACAAAAAGTCCTCTGGGGCACCTTCCAACATAATATGGTTCCAATATTATTCTGCTGCCGGCTAGTTACCATTCCATGTATTTATTTTGATCTGAAGGTTCATAAAGGGATCAAATCCCTGAAGTATTCCTTGTACGTGTCTGTCATCAGTTCATTTCAGTAATAACTTCCTGTCCATACATTTCTTCAGCTAGGGAGGATAGCCATTGATCCTTGAAGCTAGGAATTGGCAGGCAGCCTGGCTCTCTCACCCAACCAGGGTAGTTTGCATCTCAAGAAGAAACTTTCAAAGGTGTCTGTCATCAAGAAAAAGAAAGCACAGCCTAGAGAGATGGATAATAAATTTATTTATTTATTTATTTATGTAATGATTTCTATGTGAATGGGTGTTTGCCTGCATGTATATACCTGTGTACCACTTTCAAGCCTGGAGCCCATGGAGACCAGAAGACTGTGACTGATCTCCTAGGACCTGAGTTATAGAAAGTTGTGAGCTGTCACATAGGTGCTAGGTGTTGGACCAGGGTCTTTTGGGACAGCAACAGGGCTTTTAACCACTGAGTCATCTCTCCAGCTCAGCACTTGTTGCTCTTCCAGAGGACCCAGGTTAATCAATCCCAGTAGCCTAGTAGGACATCTTAGTCAAAAAACTTTTCTGAGGGAGTAGTTTGAAGACAGGGCTTTGTTCTCTGGCCCAGGCTTGCCTTAAACCTACTACGGAGTCTGTGGTGACCTTGAACTTTGGAAATCCTCTTACCTCAACCTCCGGAGTGCTAGGATCACAGGTATGGACTAACAGGCCAAACAAGCTTTATTAAAATATATACTTTTTTTGTGTTTGTTTATACGTGTGTAGTCAATCCACATGTGCATGTGTGGAAAGCAGAAGTCTATGTCAGTCTGGGCAATCACTCAAACTCAGGGTCTCTCATTTGTATAACAGTTTCTTTACCCACTGACCCTTCAGATTTCTAATAGATGGTCATCGATTATACTGTTAGTAATCAGAATTGTCACTTGGATTTCTGGTGGTAACTAGCTTCTTTTTAAATATTTATTA
>JANHMN010000009.1:53504880-53517380 GCA_030674055.1 Rhabdomys pumilio | reverse complement strand
GCAGCAGCCCTTTCCTTGATTAGCGTGGCACAAAGGTTCATCCATGTTGGAGCATGTGACAGCTCGCAGTTCTCGTCATGCTGAGTAGTATTCTGCTGTGTAGATGCCTCTCATGAATCTGCTCATCAGCTCGACATGGCGAGTCATTTCCACTTCCTGCTGTCATGCATGAAACAGCTGTGGAAGTTTGGAATTCCACATCCTGGTACTGGTGTTTTGGGATCTTTGTTTCCAGTTCTCTTGGATCTTCCCAGAGCAGAACTGCTGAGCCTCATAGCGATCCTGCTTAACTGTTGCCCAGAACACGTGTACTGTTGTTGTTTTCCTTAAAGTCTATTTTGTTTGATAACCTATCTCCCTATAGCCACTCTGGCTTATAGTCTTATTATAGTCTTATTATAATCTTATTATAGTCTGCATTTCTTCCTATCCTTTGAAAGGCCTGTGCATTTTGAATTTAATCTATGTTTTCTGAAGGTGATATACAGTTCGGTCTTATTATGTAGTCTGATCACTTCTGGTTTAATCGTTCTTGTTTTCAGTGGCAAGTGCCTTTACCCTCTGAGTTATCCTGATGGCTTGATTTCTCCCCCTCCCCATTCTTGAGCTGTTAAAGCTGTTATCCCTGTGTATCATTGGTGTTTTGAAATTTTTATTTAACAATTTCATATATGGATACGTGACAGGAGAGGTCAACACTTTTGATTTTTTTTAAAAAAATTACTGTTATGTGTGGGTCTGAGTGCAGTCCTGTGGAGGTTACAGGGTCACTTTGGGGAGTCTGCCTTTCATTCTGTCATGGGCTCTGTAGATTAAATTCAGGTCATCAGAAAGCAGCTGTACCTGCAGAACTGTCTTTTTTTCTTTCTTTCTTTCTTTTAAATGTTTTATTACCCGATTTTCTCTCTATCCTCTCTCTCTCTCTCTCTCTCTCTCTCTCTCTCTCTCTCTTTCTCTCTCTCTCTCTCTCTCTGTGTGTGTGTGTGTGTGTGTGATGGTGTTCATATTACAACTTAAAGAAGTTCATTCTTCTACCATTGGGTTCTGGGGATTGAACTCAGGGAGCCAAGCTTGGTGCAAGCACCCTTACATGCTGGGCTATCTCACTGGTCCCCACCCTTTCCAGACAGGATCTTACTGTGCTGCTTGTTGCTTAGCCTAGCCTTAAACTCGGTATTCTCCTGCCTCAGCTTCCCAACAGGTGGCACTTCAGGCATGCACTATCTGTCCTCAGCTATCATCACAATTGATACAGTTGGATTTAATTGGGGGGGGGGGGTGAGTTTTTGAGACAGGATTTCTCTGTGTATCCCTGGCAGTAGACCAGGTTGGTCTTGAACTCAGAGAACTGCCTGCCTCTGCCTCTTGAGTGCTGGGATTAATGGTATGTACCACCATCACCTAGTGGATTAAATTTTTTGTTTTCTCTTGTGTTTTCATTCTTCCTCCTTTATTGTTTATTATAACAGATATAATTCATAACTTACCACTGAGCAAGCAGTCCTTTTGTGTGTATGTATGTGTGTGTGTGTGTTTGTGTATGTGTGACAGTACTTGCATGGGCTGAGATCCAGTGCTCACTTTGACTGACACCCACAGGCACCAAGTATACACATGATACACATAAATATACATATATGCACACAAAACAATTATATATACAGATAAAAGTTGTTCATCTCTTTGAAAGGAATAAGAAGAAATGAAAGCTTTCACACAAGGCTCACTATGTACATGGTGTTTTTCTCCAGTGTAAGTCTTCTCTTGACTTTGATCAGCACAGAAATACTCAAAGACTTCATCATTGTGGTGGTGGTGGTGGTGGTGTGTGTGTGTTTTGCCTGCACATGGATATGTGTACCATGAGTGTGCCTGGTGTCTGTGTAGGTCAGAAGGCATGAGCTCCCCTAGAACTGAAGTTTAAGATGGTTGTGAGCTGCCATGCGGGAACTGCCATCCAGATCCTCTGCAAGTGCAGCCTGTGCTCTTGACCAGGGAGCTAGCTCCGCCATTCACTCCCTTCTCCTGTGGGTTTAGTCACTCACTAGTGCCACCTACCTTCAGCCTAAAGACCTCTACTTCTTGCAAGGGGAATCTGTTAGCAACAGACCCTCTCAGTTTTGGATACTCTGGGAATGCCTGTTACCTTTGACGTTTTATTTTTCTCCCTGACTATACAATTTTTGGTTCACAGGTGTTCTCTCCACTCTCCAGTTACTTGGAAAATGCCACCTGATGGGTTTCTGGTCCTGTTGTTTCTGATGAGCTGTTAGCTACTGATCTTTTTATAGCTCCACTAGGTTGTTGCTTTCAGGATTTTGTCTTGCAAGGCTGACACTGTTACTTTCCTGTGTCTCCGTGTTAAGTGTATCCCGCTCAGTGTCTGCCGTGTCTCCGTGTTAAGTGTATCCCGCTCAGTGTCTGCCTCTGCCTCCCAAGTGCTGGGATCAAAGGCGTGTGCCACCACCGCCCAGCTATTATCTGACTTTTATATTTATACTTTTTTCTTCCTTCCTTCCTTCTTCCTTCCTTCCTTCCTTCCTTCCTTCCTTCCTTCCTTCCTTCCTTCTTTTTTCTTTCTTTTCTCTGGTGCTGGGGACTGAAACCAGGGCCTTGAGTTTATTAGGCAAGCCCTCTTGTGAACCAAATTCCCCAAGCCCTGTGATTTTCTGTATTTGGTTTTATTGCCTGTAGTAAGTATACATTATTGATATAACCAGACAAAACATGAAGGCTAGTTTGCTTGCCTTGTGTTCAGTTCCTTCAGGTCTCAGAAGGAGTGGAGCAATGTGGCTTAAACATTAACCTGAGTGAAGCTTTTCCTTGCTTCTTCTCCAGGATGTATGCTCTTACCTCTGTCAGCATTGAATCCTGCAGCCTGCTTTCTAAGTCAATTCTGAATACACCATTAGTTCCCACAAACAGAATATTACTTTATTCTGTTTTTAAAAGATTTTTCAAATATCAGTTTCCCTATTCTTTGAGGCAAGGTCTCATGGCAGCCAGGTTAGTCTCAAAGTCCCTGTGTTTCAGGAATAACTCTGAATGTCTGATCTTCCTGCCTCCATTCCAATGCTGGGTGACATGGTGTTGGAGATCAAACTCAGGGCATTTTAAGTATGCTGGGCGATCATGCTAACAACTGAGCTACATCTCCAGCCCTCTCCCCATTCATCTGTCTCCTCATTCTTTCTCTCCCACGTGGCTATTGCCTAAGCTGACTCTTTAGCATCTCACCTATATTACACATTACCCTTCTAATTAATCTACCCACCTCCAGCTGCACCTCTGTCCAGTAAGGTCTTCTAAATCATGAGTCTCCCCTACTTGGCAGCCATCACTGGCTTGCCCATGTCTATGGGATTCTGAATCAGGATGTCTCAGACACAGTGGCTTTATCTCTTCTTGCTTCTCAGAAAGTGCCCTGTAGTTAAGGATACTCTGCTATCTCTGTGTTCCTGGCTCTTTTTTGTCTTGTGGATTTGGACCTTGTTTTCCTTTTATTTTAAAAATTCTTCTTTCCTTTCCATGACAATCACTCTACTCATTAGAAAGTTAGGCTCAGGATGCCTCCTCTCCATTCTCCCTCCCCTCTACCCAAATCTGATCTCACTACATCAGAAGAGCAGCTACAGAGACAGTGGTTGCTAATGGAAAGCTTTGAAAACATGGATGTATTAAACACAATGACCCTATTAGGTAGACATTGCCTTAAACATCTTTTTTCTTGTAACATTTGACCCACAGTTTTCAAATGCCTTGGTTAGCTCTGTTCCCACTAGACAGTCTCAATCAACTGGCTACAGGTTCTATAAATGTTTTGTTGGTTTTGTTTTGTTTTATTTAATTTGGGAGTTTTGCTTTGAAATGCGATGAAATGAGTAGCATTTAAGTAAGCCTTGATTTTAGGATTAGGTGATGTGAGATTTTTATGGGCCACTTTGGAAGGCACTTGGATTCTAACCAGAGGCTCTTGAGTTTTTGTAGCCACCTTTATACTAGATGATATCGACACCCACTTTGTTGCTCAAAGAAATGACCTGTAGTTACCTTGTGTCCACGTTTCTTCACTTCTGCACCTCAGGGAAGTACTCTGAACTATCTCACCTTTGATTTCTACAGCAAGCACCCTAATCTAGGGACTGACTATGATCTACCCCACATGCTTAGCCAAGAACATCTCTGTTATCTTGTTTCTCCTTGTTCCACTTCTGCTGTTCTGAAGAAATCCTTCTCTATTTTTTTTTTTTTTTTTTTGGTTTTTTGAGACAGGGTTTCTCTGTGTAGTCCTGGCTGTCCTGGAACTCACTCTGTAGACCAGGCTGGCCTCGAACTCAGAAATCCGCCTGCCTCTGCCTCCCAAGTGCTGGGATCAAAGGCGTGTGCCACCACCACCCGGCTATATTCTTTATAAAATAAGTAAAAAAAAAAAAAAAAAAGGAAAAACCCTAGATGAAAACAAACAAAAAACACACCACACACACACACACACACACACACACCACCACCACCACCACCACCACCACCAACAACAACAACAACAAAGCCCAGGTTGGCCGGGATGGCTCTGGCCTTCAATACCAACTGAGGCAGGTGAATGAATTACAGCCAGTGCTTCACAGTGAGGCCATGGTTCAATTCCCTCCCTACCCCCAAGAACCCTTTATCTTCTTTCCTTTGAACTTATGAATAAGAACCCAAACAATAGGATTGGGCTCCTGCTCAAGGCTCCAACCTCCCTGTCTTTCCCCCTCCCCCCAAGTGTGCTGCAGGCTCCTGCTCCTCAGACCAGCCAAAGACATTCAGTATCAGGCTTATCCCTCTCATTATCTTCTGTCTAGAATGTTCTTCCTGTCTATGGCTGGGGTTACTAATTCTTCCTTATTTAGGTCTTAGTTCAGACCACCTCAGAAAAATCAGCCTTTCCTTTGTGTTTACAAAACGTAAGTGGCTAATCGTGTGTAATTCATGCTATCCAACTCTCTCTATTATTTTTTCAAAACCTGGGAAACCTTTATCATTAATCATGGCATGGTTTCACATCTTTTCCCGACCACTCTCTATTTTTACCTAACATGTATCACGACTTGCAATTGTCTTATTTTTCTTCCCCACTAGAAAAGACACGCTTGCAATTGTGGTGGCTTCTTCTGTTTTTAACTCATGGTTGTACCTTGATGTGTGCCTTGAAGTAATGGGACATTCAAGTCATTTAAAAGGCGTCCTTGGGACTAAATAATCAAAGGATGATTTGGATTGATTTAGGAGGTAGATAAAGCAGTTTAGGCCTTGGACTTCTCAAAAGCCAAGATGTGAATTTAGGGTAAAGGTGGGTGGAAGAGAAAGCCAAAAGAAACAGAGGCTGAAGAGACACTGTCGGCCTGCAAAGATTGAACTTCTCACCTCCTACTCATCCATCTATCTATCTAACTATCTATCTATCTATCTTTCAATCTATCTTTCTATCTACAGGGTCTCTTTACAAAGTCTTGGCTTTCTTGGAACTCACTATGTGGACTAGGCTAGCCTCCAACCAACAGAGATCCAGAGATCCACCTGCTTCTGCCTCCTGGGTGCTGGGATCAAAGGTGTGCGTCACCAAGTTCAGGAGCTTTATTACCAGCTCTGTATTTATTTATTTGTTTATTTATTTTTTTAACCGAGTAAATGAAACAACAAATAGGTGAGTGTCTTTGTCATGAGTCCCAACAGAAGTGAATTTTTTTAGTCCCAAATGTTCTAACTGGTGGGGTAGGAGGAGGAAGCAAAGGTAGTTGACCACTTTCAAATGCTATCACCAAACTGTTGACAGAACCATTAATCACAGTTGTCCCAGAGAGGGCAAAAACTGGGCACACCTGCGAAAAGCCAAGATCTAAGGTGAGTAGTGTTGCCTGCTGTGGGCCAGCAGGGGAACTCCTTTTGTGGAAAGTCTACAAAGAAGGCAGCTCTGCTCTCGCAAGCCTCAGGCTTTGTTTAGGGTATCTGACTTGGAAAGGAATGGTCAGCTGGGCAGATTAAGGACTGACTGAAAAATTAATGAAGCCACTTTAGCTGACACTGTTTTGCAGGCCGACAGTGTCTCTTAAGCCTCTGTTTCTTTTGGCTTTCTCTTTCACCCACCTTTACCCTAAATTCACTCACATCTTTGCTTTTGAGAAGTCCAAGGACTAAACTACTTTATCTATGTCCTAAATCTATGTGTATCATTTTTTTTTGACTATTTAGTCCCAAGGATGCTTTTTAAATTATTTGATTGCCCCATAACTTCAAGTGACTCACTTCTGTCTTATCTAAGTTGTGTGTTGCTGAAGGACAGACTGAGTCAAGTAGAATTGACTACCACAATGCAACTTATGACAAGTTTTTGGCCACTGCTTCTGTCTTATTCCTAACGGTCAGTGTCAGACTCCTCTTGTCCTTTGCTGCCTCGCAGCTGCCTTTTCAAACTCTCAGGAAGTTGACTCAGTCTCCTCGTCCCCACACTGGAGGCTTTGGGGTGGAGCCAGAAAGCCAGGTAGCTGGAGAAGCCCAGCGGGTACCCTAGAGCTGGCAGTGGGCGTGGCAGTGGGCGTTGCCAGGCGCCGCAGGACCACCAATGGCATCCGGAGCTCGGGGCGATGCGCGTGACGCAGCCGCCGGCTGGGAGGTTGGGGCGGAGAACGGGGGTGGGGGCCTGCGCTTTATCTTCCTCCGTAGCCCGGCTGGCGGCGTTGCGGGCCAGCAAAGGGACATCCTAACGCAGCGACCCTCCCGCGGCCGCCCACCCTACCGCCTAGACCGCCAGAGCTGCCCTCGGGTCGCAGGTAACCCCACGCTTCCACCCCCCTCCTCCTTTCCTGACCAGGTCCACCCTGAGCCCGAGAGGAAGGGGACTGCGGTGGCGGCGCTGCTCCGGCTCTGCGGGCCTGGCCTGGGCCGGACTGTCCCGCCCGGACACGCTGCCTGCTACCGGGGGAGGGTCCTGCCGAGTTTAGAGGGGAGAGCGGGAAAGTTACCCGCAGCCATCCGATGCATCTGATGACCAGTAGCCTTTTCATTATCAGTGATGGTTTGATGTCCCCTCCGAATCATGTGGCGTCTCTAAAGCCAGTCAGTGGTGAAGAAAGTTGAGAATTAGAAGTCATCACATTCTTTGAAAAGCGACATCAAAAAATGCGCTCAGGAAGTCAAGTTTCCCCCCCCCCCCCCCCGATGTGGGCGGGGGAGATGTATATATCTGAAGGGAAAGATGGCACTACCAGACACCAGACTCTATATGGGCTAGGGGCTCCGAAACCTGTCGTCAAGCTCGTATTCTGTTTTTAAGTAGCAGTGGGGAGTTAAGTTTCTGTCTTTGATCTTAAGTGCTAATAGGCATGTAACTTAACTATATATGTATGTATATTCAGCGGTTATTTGGGAGAAATTATTACAAGGTCTATTCTCTGCATTTTATACAAAACTCCTTGGTCACTGTAATACTTAAGTAGTTGCCACTGTTTCCCCCCCCCCCCCAAACTTCTTACCTTCTTCAAGATTGCAGACTCCAACTTGAATATTTCTTTTGTTTGCTTTCAACTGGGAAATATGACTGGTTTTAAAAAAGCCAGCTCAGGCAGCACGGGAGTGGGGCTTGCAAAGAACTCTGATGCTGTGAAGAGTAAGCAGACTAAAACGTGGAGGAGCACACGACTTAGCTTGTCACGTGCTTGGAACTGGTCAGAGGTTTCATGTTCTTTCAGGACTCAGACCAAGCCACTGGGCGCCTGAGCTCCTATTATCTTTACACCTGGGCTGGTTCTCCAGGCTCCAGCTTCCTTTCTTATCCTTGGAAGCTTCCTCTTATCTCCTGGACCTTTCCCCCCCAGGCCTTATTTCCCCTTCTCCCACCCCCCTAAGCATTCCTCAAACCAAAGATCACTTCCCGGTGGGAGGCACTGGTCAGTATAAGCCGGTTAGCACTCTGAAGTCTTCCTACCAGCAGGTTCCTCGTCTGTTGCAAGTAGGCGCTTTAATTGTTTTATAGTGGATCTCACGAGGTTAGTCTAGCTTTTCTGTGTCTTCCCAGTGTCTGGCCCAGTACCTCGCAGGAACAGAACTAAAGAGTTGGAGGGCCAAAGAAGGAACTTTGAGGGAAAAAAACATTAACTTTAGGCATTAACATAGGAGTGCCTGCTTCCAATGGAAGTTCCATTTGTCAGACAGGACTCTTAGAATTTTTTTTTGCCATATTGGATAACTAGTTATATTTAATCATTTGTAAGTAAACTCAGATGTAAATAAAATTTGCCCAAGGTCTCATGTTCTTCTGTCTTGTTAATTGACCCGGTTCTCTTTGCTACATGAAAATGTTGTAGGGTTGCCAGGTGGTGGCTTGGAGTGGCAGAGGCAGTCGGATCTGAGTCTCAGGCCATCTTGTTTTACATAATGAGTTCTAGGAGAGCCAAGGCTGTATAGAGAAACCTTGTTTTGAACCCCCCCAAACCTGTAAAATCCCGAAAACAAAACATCCCCTAAAAAACCATTTTTGGAGGGAAGAAAATGAACACATTATGCTTTGGATTATTTATTATTTGGGTTATTTCTTCCCCCCCTTACTTCCCTTCCCTTCTTCCCTTCCCTTCTTTCTTTTGACAGGATCTCATGTAGCCCAGGCTGTTCTAACACTGTAGCTGAGAATGATCTTGAACTTCTGCTTTTCCTGGCTCAACCCCCCTCCCCCCCCAAATGCTAGGATTGTAGGTGTGTACCATTGTTTCTGGGTTGGATGTACAACCTATCCACAGTGGTTTTTCTTTTCCGGTGAACTTCAGGGTTATGTAGGAGTTACTCACCTGCAGTGGGCACCCAGTATTTATTTGTGAATAAATAAAAGAACCTACAGCTTTATAGGTTCTTTTGAAATCTTTGTTAATGAGAAAACTGCCGGGAGGCTAAAGTTGACATTTCTTTGGGACATGACTCATTTGTTTCTCTAATTCTTTTTATTTGCTTTCTGGAGACAAGTTAAGATGCTTACTGAGGAACATTGCACAACTTCCCTGTACAGATTGGTTTCTTACATTCTTGTCTAATCAGTGTGTTACATTTTAATACAATTGTGTGTTCATGATTGTAGCTTGCTGGGTAGGGCTGGTACACACGTGCCACTGTAGTGAGTTTGGAGGTCAGAGGACAACTCGGAGAAGTTGATCTTCTCCTTCTACCTTTATGTGGCTTCCAGGAAGTGGATTTGGGATGTCAGGCTTGTGTGACAAGCATTTTTACCCACTAAGCCAGCTGACCTGCAGCCCCTCTGGTCAACTGCACCACCTAAAAGGAGGATAGTTCCGCTACACAGACGTACATCTCTGCACATGGAGTGGAAATGCGTGTAGTGGTTTCAGGCCTATTATCCCAGCACTCTGTGGAAGAGGTAGGCAGATCTGAGTTCTAGGGCAGCCAGGGCTACACAGTGAAACTTGTCTCAAAAAACAAATGACAAAGAAACCCCCCCAAACAGACAGAAATCAACAAGAAATAAGATGTTCAAATGTTAAGTGAGTTAGTGGCCTACCTCTCCTGGTGCTCAGTGCTATGGACGATCTTTCCTTTCCTTTACTGCTGGGCCTCTCATGAAAACAGTCCTATGATCTGTTTTCAGTTCCTCAACACATTTTGCAACCTACTTCAATACATTTGCTCTTCCTGAAACCAAACGTAGTTAGTAATTCACCCACTTTAGCATATTCTCCACATTGTGAAATAGCTGTCTCAAGTTCCACCTTCTTGTTTTTTTTAATAACCCTTGTGATATATATATACATATATATATATATATACATATATATATCCTTGCAAATAAAAACTGTCACACACTTCTGTTCTTTTTGTGTTTGTTCTTTACTTGAAGCATCCTGTGCTCCTTTTTCTCTTTTAATCTCTTCGCTTTTTATCTCTTTGCTGTTAAAGTTTTAAATGCCCCACAATACTGGGGAAAGCACTTCACCATTATAAGAAGATATTCTTGTATCTACTGCTTACCACGTTAACTAAGTGTTATGTAAATAGTAGCCTGCTTATTTCCTGGGTGACCTACCTGGGAAACTTCCTGAACTTGTGCCTTAGCCTGAATTGTCAGTGCAGCGGTGCATGGCGGATCCCTATCTGTCTTCAGTCCAGAGTCCTGTGTGTTCATCTGCCCTTTTGTACCTTGATTGCCCTTATGTACCTTATGATACCTACAGGCACATAATACTGGCCTTATCTAATTTTCCTCCTCCTTGTAATTAGCATAATGGTATTCCTAGCCTTTCTGAGTTAGCATACTCACTTGGGATCTGGGAACAACTGCCTTCTGTGTAGCCAGCCACACATCTCAAAAGACGTCTCCAGTTAATCATTTGTAAACTTATCTGATCTTCCTTATCTCTTCCTTCTTTGTTTATTTTTCCAGTAAACACGTGTCATGTGAATCTTCAGGCCTTATGGCTTTGTGTATGAGCTCATTGTTGGCACTGCGGATCTTGCTTTGCTTTTGACTCAGCCGTCCCTTTAGTTCCGAGTTAATCTCCCTCAAGATAAATATTAAGTCCTTCTTTTTTTTTTTTTTTTTTTTTTTGGTTTTTCGAGATGGGGTTTCTCTGTGTAGTCCTAGCTGTCCTGGAACTCACTCTATAGACCAGGCTGGCCTCGAACTCAGAAATCCACCTGCCTCTGCCTCCCAAGTGCTGGGATCAAAGGCGTGCACCACCACTGCCCGGCAAGTCCTTCTTTGAGAACATTTTTTTTTAAACTTGGAGACTGAACTGAGGACCTCCCATGTGCTAGACAGATGAACCTGGTATTGATGTTCACACTGTGCTCTCAACTCTCCTTTTAACGAGTAATTCTAGTGCTGTGTTTGAGAGGGAGAAGAAAGCCAGTAAGACTAGAAGAGGAGAGGTGATTAGGAGACTACCACAGAGGTTAGTGGAGGGGTGTGTGTGTGTGTGTGTGTGTGTGTGTGTGTGTGTGTGGTGGAAGAGTCCAGAATGTCCCTAAACTCATGGCCACTTTTCTGCCTCAGCCTCCCAGGTGCTGGGGATACAGGCGTGAGCCACCATGCCCATCCTTGTATAGTGCTTTTGACTTAAGTAGCAAATGTGTGAAGTGATTAGAATGATTCCAGAGACAAATGGATTTGTCTTGGATTATATAAGGGAAACTTATAATTTCGAGGAAAAAAAACCAAAACCAAATGTGTACAAAGAATGGCAGTAGTCCTAATAACTGGGACGGAGATGAGAAGGGTGGAAATGGACAGGACATTAGTAGTTGAAGCTGTATGATGATACACGACATATAATCCTAGCACTTGGGACAATTGCCTCACGCATGACCAAGGCAACTCTTTATAAAGGAAAACATTTAACTGGGGATGGATTACAGGTTCAGAGCTTTAGTCTGTTATCATCATGGCGGGAAGCATGGCGGCATGCAGACAGGTGTGGTCCTAGAGAAGGAGCTGAACATTCTCCATCTTGATTGGCAGGCAGCAGGAGACTTGTACCACACCGGGCGTAGCTTGAGCATAGGACCTTAAAAGCCTGCCTCCACAGCTACACACTTCCTCCAAGAAGGCCACACCTCTTAATATTGCCCTCTCTATGGACCAAGCATTCAGACACGTGAGTCTGTGAGGGCCACACGTATTCAAGCCCACACAGCTTCCTTCAGACGAATCCTCAGCGTTCATTCCTACTTATCACTGCCCTAATCATTTCTGTGGGATAAGTAGATGCTCTGTAGATGCTCTGTGGCTTCCTCTCAGACTGCTACTTAAATCTTTATCAGTAGCGGAGACCAAATTGTTTCTAAGCTCCTCCTTTGCCCACGTGCATATTTGTGTGTGTATTTTTAGATGCCTTCATTTTATGTGTGTGAGTGTTTTGCCTGTATGCATGTGTGAGTTGTATGAGTGCTTCCTGCCCACAGGGTCAGAAGAGGGCGTTAGATCCCCCAAACCACAGTTACAGATGGTTGTGAGCCACCGTGTAGGTGCTGGGGATTGAGCCCAGGTCCTCTGTAAGAGCAGCCAGTCCTCCTAACTGTTTAGCCACCTCTGTAGCCTCCATAGCTGGGGATCTGAACTCAGGTTCTCATAGTGGGCACAGGAGGCACTCTACCTATAGACCCCTAATCCCAGTTTTAGGTCTTTGATACATTTTGGATTAAATTTTACCTGGAATGTGAGTTGAAGGTCTGCCTTAGCTTAGCCTTTGTCTCTCTGTCTCTTTCTTTTATCTTTAAACAATGTCAGTTGATTTCACTCCATTCTGTCAGTCATCACTGACAAGAGGAAGGAGCATGACATTGTTACCACAGACAATTAACTGTGACTCTGACTCAGCTCTTAGCTTGTAGTTCAGTTACCACTGAAAAGATGAGGAATCTGGCCAATGAGACTCTGCTGTTAGCAGGGTCAGCACAGAGCAGGGTCTGTGCGCTCTCTCTCTCTCTCTCTCTCTCTCTCTCTCTCTCTCTCTCTCTCTCTCTCT
>JANHMN010000009.1:53494105-53504870 GCA_030674055.1 Rhabdomys pumilio | reverse complement strand
TCTCTCTCTCTCTCTCTCTCTCTCTCTCTCTCTCTCTCTCTCTCTCTGTGTGTGTGTGTGAATTTTTGCTGTGTGTGTATAGGTGCCAGAATAGGGTGTCTGGTCCCCTGGGGCTGTAGTTGCAGGTCATTGTGAGCTACTGACCAGGGTAGGGCCAGGGAGGTAGAGAGTAGGGTATTCTGGGAACCAAAATGTGTTGTCTGGAAGAGCAATAAGAACAGCCTCTGAGCCTTCTCTCTAGCCAAGAGAGTTTCTGTTTTAACTCTTTCTCACACGTGCAGTGTTCATCCTTCAAGGCTCACTCAATGAATACCTTTTCTCTTGAAACCATTATCTCCATTGCTGATCTAGTCTCTCTTAGAACTGTAAATGTTTGCAGTTATTACCACTGACTTGGTAATCATACTCTAGGTTGTGGTTTCCTGTGTGACTGTTCCTGAGAGATGTAAAATTAGCACCTGCCTCCAAACTGGAATAGTACCAGCAGCCCAAGGACTGAGTTACTCACTCTAGCTCATCTCTGTAGGGATCGCTTAAGTAGCGATGAACGAATAATGATAGCCCTATATCCCCTCCTCCTTACCCAGCGTCTGTTGTAAAGTCTACAATAGAGTTAATGACAACCTGGCTTGAGGGTGACTGGTGACTGATGGTCACACCTTGCAGCTCTCAGGCAATCACAGCATACAGCACTACAGCTGACTACAGACCAGCCCCTGAAAAGCATAGTCAAGTGTACCGAGGGAGGGAAGTTTCTTGTATGTGTACTTTGCCATTGCCCTTCCCAGTCTGCTGCCTTGGAAGACACTTCAGCCGTGGAGAGGGTGGCTTATTGTACTACAGTCTACATGCAGAACAGCTAAATGGTGGCCAGTGAAAGATGGAGGGCCTCTAGCTGGGACTCCGAGGTCTGGGCTCATACATATCTTTGTCTTCTGCTATTATTTTTTTTTTTTAATTGTTGTTTTGAAGCAGGATCTCTCTATATGACTATCCTGGAATTTGGGATAGACCAAGCTGGCTTCAAATTCACAAAAAAACAAAAATCTGCTGGGATTAAAGGCATTGATTGGCCCACGTGCCAGCTCTTCTACTGATACTAGGTTTTCATCTGCTCAGTGCCTTGCTCAGTTACATTTTTCTTTGAGAGTGGGGCTGTGTCTAAAAGAAGGGCCCTTGGAACTAGCCAACTATTTGACAGGGGCTAGCTTCTTCAAACTGGTTGCAATATCTTATACTCAAAAAGTCCTAAAACTGGTTAAGACAAAATCAAAGAAGGACAATATATCATTATTAGTTTCCACCTCTTTTAAATATAGTAGTGATGAAATGTACTAGCCAAGTACTTAGTGAACTTGTTCTCCAGCTTTTCATTTTTAAGTTAATCTTTTTGTGATATTATGGTTCAAATCCAGGGTGTCAGCCATGTCTATTAGACAAGTGTCATACCTCTATGCTTCAGTCCCCACTTTTTATATTTTTAATAGACACATAAGTATTAGGCACACTTATGATGTGCAGTGATATTTTCCTGTGTACTGATCAGTCAGGGCTGATAGCTTGTCCGTGAATCAATCGCTCCTTTGTGTTGGGAACATTCAGCATCTTTATTCCTGGCCCTTGTTCTTTCCTAGGAAGCTGGACGGATGGTAGGAAAAGAGAAGATGTCACTAAGAAACCGGCTGTTAAGATCTGGTGAGAATCCTGAGCAAGATGAAGCCCAGAAAAATTCCTTGGACACACACAAAAATGGTAAGGGTTTTAATGTTTCTGAGGTAAATTAATGAGCTACAGAACAAGTTCACTGTTTTAGGACAGGGCTTATAATTTGTTATTGCAAATTCATTTTGGTGGTTTTGTATATCTGGTAGTGAATAAAATCATATTAATTAATTTAGTGATGAGCTGGAGAGATGGTTCCGTGGTTAAGAGCAGTTGTTCTTGGGGAGGTCCCAAGTTCGAATCCCAGCACCCATGGACATGGTGGTTAATAACTATAAATCCAGCTCCAGGGAATCTGCTGCCCTCATCTGGCCTCTGAGAGCACTGCATGCGTGTGGCACGTAGACACATGCAGACAAAACTTCTGTGTGCATAAAATAAGAGTAAATAAATAAAAACGAATTCACCATACATTTCTATTGTGTTTTAGATGTACCCATTCACTCAGCCAGCACAGCCTACCAGTGACTATTGAAATGTCCTGCTGGATCCTTGGTTACAGAAGTGATCGTTATTTATGTGTTTGCACTTACGGAGCCTCAAGTTACATGAATGGCATAGCCCTTGAAGTCATGCAGTTAGGGATGTCGTTTACTGATGCCCTGGGTTTGTTCTCCGACATAACCAAACCAAACAGGAACAAAACAAAAAACACCACTGTCTTAGTTAGGGCCTGACTTACAGGTTCAGTCCATTATCATCAAGGCAGGAGCATGGCAGTGTCCAGGCAAGCATTGATAGGTACAGTAGGAATTGAGAGTTCTACGTCTTCATTTGAAGGCTACTAGGAGAAGACTGGCTTCCAGGCAGCTAGGATGAGGGGACTTAAGGCCCACACCCACGGTGACACATCTACTCCAACAAGGCCACGCCTCCTAATAGTGCCACTTCCTGAGCCAAGCACATACAAACCATCACAGCCACATAATTGCATTTCTATAGATAAGTATAATCTTATAAAGTTACTAATTATTCTTATATGTAATGAATGAAATCAAGTAGGGAACAGAGTCTGAACTGATGTATAAATTTCAGGAGAGGGGAAAAACTGGGCATTTTGTTTTTGCTTAATACATGAAGAACACTCTTCATGTATTAATTAATGTGGTGCTTGTTAAGGTTGGGGCTTCTGGGTAAGAAGGGTAGATTCGGAGCTGTAACCCTGTGACGCCTTCTACTGCATCAGGGTATTTACTTTTGGCAATGGCATTTGTATAGTTTTGCTTTCAGTAGAGATCTGAAACTCGAGACTTGTTTGGTTAACAAATAGGGGAAGGATTTCCAGAGTTGTCTTTGGCATCCTCAGACCTCTTTTCATAAAGAGGCTACCTTTAACCTTTCCTACTTTAAGAACCAGCAGCCAGATTGCACCAGGACGATGAAGGAGTCTGTTTAGTTGGTATAATGAGGTTTATTGACAGACTCTCGGTCACCTATTTATGACGTATGGCACGTGGTTGAATTCTAATATGTTCTAGAGAGTGAGGTTTATGCAAAACGGGACGAGGCAGCCCTGGGAAGAAATACCGTCCTTCCCTCCATTATTCATGGTCTTGCTGTAGTCTGGGTTGTCTCCTTTGCCTGGATTCCCACAAATAAGTATTTCACTTTTTTCTTAAGTTAGTACTTCTTAGAGACTGAGAAAGTATTATTGAAATCCGTCATCATTATCACATATTATTGTTCTCCTTATATTTCGATGTTTAAAAAGCTGTTTTGTTTTGCCAAGAGGGTTTTTCTCTGTAGCTTTGCTTCAGTCTCCCAAGTGTAGGGATTAGAGGCATCCGGCACCAAGCCCAGTTTTCATGCAGGGCGTCCTGTTTGCTAGGCAAACATTCTCCTGAGCTAGAGTCCCCAGCCCTGAGTTGTAGTCATCCTAGGTTTTAATGCAGCTGTTAAAAAGTTACATTGTTTAGCTTAAATTCAGAAGTGTGTTCCTCTCCTGGCCTTAGTGCAGGTAGTGCTGATGGGAAAGTGTGTTTTTCCACTTTAATGTTTTATGGAATCCGGGTGAGTAAACTGTGACCTTTCAGTTGCAAAGGCTTTGAAGGCCTGTCCGTGTGACTGAGGAGCCAGGCCAGCCTAGGAGCGTGTTGCTTTCCTCACATGTGGAGAATAAAAATTTCATTTTAATAGGGTCCCTGGTGGTTCATATACAGGTTAAAATTTGAGATATAGCTTATAAACAACCTAAAATGTGAGAAAATAGCTTTTATTTATTTAGAGCCCCACCCCCCTTCCTTTTTTTTTTTTTTTTTTTTTTTTTTTTTTTTTTTTTTCTGAGGCAGGCTGTAACCCAGGCTGGGCTGGAACTTGTTATGTGGTTGATGTTGGCCTTGAACTTTTGATTCTCCTGCTTCTACCTCCCAGGTGCTGGGATCATGGCTATGTACCTCCATGTACAGCTTGAGACACAGCTTTTGGAGTGGCACATATCTTTTGGGGTGTGAATGAGAATAACCTCTGAATGAAGACATTATTCAGAACAGCAGCTTGAGATCTGAGTCAGAATCTCTGCAGGGAGGCCCCAGGGTGTGAAGTATGAAAGAGCCTGCTATTGGTACTGAATGCTTTTTTTTCTTGGTCAGATAGCACTGCTGTGAAGAACTTTGACACCTAACTTCATTATACTCCTCTGATAAAATTCCACAGGCATAGTGACACGTGCATTAAATCCCAGCCCTCAGGAGGCAGAAGCAGATGGGTCTCTGTGAAGCCACATTGAGCCCATGTCTCAAAAACAGACAAAAAATATAATAATTGGCCAAGGTGGGTGGTTCTGTAGGGATGGCTTAGTGCTTAAGAATACTCACCACTCTCTGTGCCCACTAATGGCTTGCAACCATCCTAACTCCAGTTCTAGAGACTCTGACTCCCTGGCTTCCTCAGGCACCAAGCATGCACAGAGTACACAGACACACATGCAGGCAAAACATTCATATATATAGAAAAACAAATCTAGGGGCTAGAAAGATGGCTCATCGGTTAAGAGCCCTGGCTGCTCTTTCAGAGGACCCAGGTTCAATTCCCAGCACCCACATGGCAGCTCATAACTGTCTCTAAATCCTGTCAGTTCCATGAGAATCCAACTCCCTAATACAGACTTATTTAGTCAAAACACCAAGGTCTCTAAAATAAGAATAGATTATTTTTTTAAAAAACTAAAAAAAATACTTGTATGTATGTCAGAGTCAGGGAAGCCAGCCAGGGTTAACACAGTGAGACTGTGTCTCGAAAATAAACACTCAGAGTAGAGAGAGCTGCTTGGGCGAAGGGTGGTACATACCTGAGTGTGGTGTGGACTTCCCAGGAGTGTCTTAGGCTCCTTATCCGTGATCTCTGTGACGTTGACTCCTTCAGTCCTTCAGAGAGTTTCTCGGCCACTTTTCCCCTCCTCTTTTCCAGTAAATGAGATCATCACAGGGTTTCCTGAGGTGCCGTGGGTACAATTACAGTCTGATAAGTAAAACCACGGGTCAAAAAGAGTTGCTTGGGGACTGAAGACCTGTTTTTACTGTGAATAAACTTCACAGTCTTGTTTTTTGAGATTGCCAGAAAATTGTACGTTTTTATCTAGGAAAAGAGTTTATGCTCTTAGGCCTGGTCTGTTTGAATGGCCCTTCTTGGTTTTTCCGAGACAAAGTTTCTCTGAAGCACTGGCTGGCCTGGAATTCTGTGTGGAGCCATGTGGATCCTCTTGCCTCTGGGATTAAAGTCTGTGGGACCATGCTGGCTGTTTGAACATTCTTATTGGAAATGTCTCTTCAAGGGATATATTCTTTCTGACAAGCAACCTTTACTGAAGTTTTTAATTTTGCTGGGGTATATTTTTTTTAAAGATTTATTTTTACTTATTTATTTTTGTGTATAGGAGTATGTGCATGTGTGAGTGCAGCTACCTATAGAGACAGAGGCAGGAGAGTCAGCAGGTCAAGGCTGATTTCATTTACATAGTAAGTTTGAGGTTACCCTCAGATAACTGAGACCTTGTCAGAAAACCACCACCGCACACACACACACATACACACACAGAGAGAGAGAGAGAGAGAGAGCGAGAGAGAGAGAGAGAGAGAGAGAGAGAGAGAGAGAGAGAGACCCTTAATTATTCTGTGGATCTAGATTAGGGATGGCTTTCTTTTTTTCTTTTTTAAGAGTTACTTGTTTTTGTTTTATATGTATTGATGTTCTGCCTACGTTACGATGCCAGATCCCCTGGAACTGGAGTTACAAACAGTTGTGAATTCCATGTATCGGCTCAGAATTGAACCTCTGGAAGAACAGTCCATGCTCTTAATACTGAACTGTCTCTCCAGCCCCCAACAGAGAGCTTTCATATGACTCTTATTTTTATTTCTTTATGGCAAGCATAGTAAAGCTCGGATGAAAGTAGTCTGTTTTAGGGGAAAAAATGGGAAAGTTAAAAAAAATGCTTATGTATATGAGTGCATTGCATGTATATATGTGCACCACATGTGTCCTTGGTACCCACAGAGGTCAGAAGAGGGCATTAAGTCAGCTTATTTATTTTGAAAACAAAAATGGGACAAACTCCTACTTTTTTTTCACTGGGTTTTGGTTAAATTATTGATGTGAGATACATTCTTTACAGGTTGTCAATGGAGTGATTGATTATGTTTATGGATCATATCTCGATAGTGTTTGTAGTGATTGGATCAGGGTAATTGGCATCTCTGTCACCTCACAGTTACACTTCCTATAGATTGGTAGTGAGCTTCATGGTAAAGGGTTAGCAGTTCAGAGCCCATGGTGGCGCCACAGAGTAGGGTAGGGCGAAAGTGAAGGACCTTCGCAGCACGTGCTAAAGGAGACCTGTGCAAGACAGTTGGGTCACCAGGGCTAACTGGATTGCTTGGAAAGAGCTGTTGTTTAGTTTAAAGTATTGCATCTCAAAGTCAGGATTTTATTTTTGTATTTTGCTATTATGTCTAAACCAAATATATTGTTATATATCTTCCATTTCAGTTTTTAAAATTAATTTTTAATATACAAAGAATGGGTTTCCTTTTCCTTTGCTTTAAAGAAAATTATTATTTATTGTGTGTGTATGATGTACATGTGTGAGTGTGGATGCACATGTGCCTTAGCATGTGTGGAGGTCAGAGGTCAGTCACAGCATGTGTGGAGGACAGAGGTCAGTCACAGCATGTGTGGAGGTCAGAGGTCAGTCACAGCATGTGTGGAGGACAGAGGTCAGTCACAGCATGTGTGGAGGTCAGAGGTCAGTCACAGCATGTGTGGAGGTCAGAGGTCAGTCATAGCATGTGTGGAGGTCAGAGGTCAGCTTTGGGAGTTGGAACTTTGATCCACTCTGGGTTCCAGGTACTGAAGACAGATTTGTTGAGCTATCTCACAGCATTTGTTGCTTTGAGACTGCATCTTACACTATAGCCCAGGTTGGCCTTGAACGCTAGGTAACCTTCCTTCGTGCTCCTCACAGTACTGTGGCATGTGTGTGGCGTCAGGAGACAAGTTTTGGGAGTTGGTGTTCTCCTCCTACCATGTGGGTCCTGGGAAATTGAACTCAGGTCGTCAGTCTTGGCAGGAAGTGCCTTTACCAGCTGAGCCATCTTACCATCCCCAGCCCAGGTGGTTTTCGTTTTATTTTGTTTCTTTAATTTGGTTGGTTGATTGGTTGGTTTTTCAAGGCAGGATCTCTCTGTGTAGCCTTGGAACTCACTTTGGAGACAGGCTGGCCTTTAACTCAGAGATCTCCCTGCTCTACCTTCCAAGGTGCAGGGATCAGAGAAGTATGCCACCACAGGGACCCCCAGTTCAGTTTTAACAATAGGTTTCCTCTTAAGATGGCACCCACCCTAGCTCTCTGACTTGGAGCAGCCCTTTTTAGCAGAGAAGTCACAGTCTCAGCAAGACCAGAGATGGTTTGAGGCATATGAGAGCTGGCCCTGGCCTGGGGACAAGCTGTCTGTTTTTCTCACCAGGCTTCCTGGTTTACTTTCTGGATGAGGTGGGTGTGGTGAACCCTGAGCAACATGCCCTGTTATTCCTCATTTTCCTATCATGCTGGAAGGGTTTCTGAAACGCTTCCTTTCTGGAATAGAGTCTGTAGTTTTCTTATTTTGACACTTTTGTACTGTGTCATAGAGGCAGATTCCAGTTTACCAACTTACCTTGAAGTCTTATTTTGTAACTTTTAAAAAACCCTTATTAAGCAGGGTATGGTGTTACCATCTATAATCCTACAGTTTGTGAGCTGTTTGCAGGCAGATCAGGAGTTCAAGGCCAGCCTGGGCTCTGTGAGATGCTGTTTGAAAACAAAACAAAACAAAGCTTTACTTAGCTGGGCACCTGTTGGTAATCCAAACTGAGGCAAAAGGATTACTGTGAGTTTGGGGCCAGCCTGGGCTACATAGTTAGTGAGTACTACCCTGGACAACACTGATTTACTATGCAACTGGTAACCTAGAAACTGAGTATATAATATTTGACTTTTGGCAAAAAGCATATTAAATACAATATTGTAAAGCACTGTGAGCTTGACATTTGACCAAGGTTAAAGTCCCAGGAGCCTAACAAGTCTTCATACTATTTTGTTTTTTCTGGAAAAGTCACTTTAGCATATGTTTGCCATCATTTTTCTTTATTATTTGAAACTATTTATCTATACATACATACATACATACATACATACACATACACATATATATATCCATGTAATTAAACATTTAACAAAACCATACAAAATACATATACATAACATGTATGCATGCGTGTAAATGAATGTTGTTTCTATGGCATTACTGATGTCTCTTCTCTCTGACCTGAGCCCCTTTGTTCTGCCACTGCTGCTCCTCTTGTGGTTTGTAACTGGGAGGAACTTCTCCTTTGTTCTCAGAACTCTATCTTAGAACTGTTGAAGGCCGTGGCTGATTCTGTGACCTTCCCGGGAGGAATTATAGTTATCTGTTGGCAGTCTAGGAATACAGCTTGACTGTGCTGTTAAACAAACACACTCTGAGGTTTTTGAGATAAAAAAGTTTAGGTTGCAGAATCCACTGAAGTATTGCAAGTGTTCAGGGGAGTTCGTCCCGGTCTTTTGAAGGAGAGACACACACTTCCTTTCTGCTACCTTCTGTTTCTGTCCAGGACACTGAGGACGTGGCCATGTGGGCCCTTAGCTCTAAGGAGGTATTCTGTTAGACTTCAGAGTCTGAAGTCCAAATAAGCCCTAGGTTTTGCCATTCCATAAAGAACCAGACCTTGGATCGGGTTTAGTGAAGACCACATGCCACGTGACCGCCAGTGTGCAGAAGCTCTAGCACTTGGCCAGAGTCCATGTGCTTATCTTATCACATGTCCCTTAGGGGTCCAGCTTCTTCTTATCTTTCATTCTATGGACTTGGGCCAGATTTGCAGTGAATTTTTTAAAACTATTTTTCTAAAAGTTTAATTATGCATTTATGCACATGTGAGTGGAGGTGCCCTGGGAGGCTACAGGGTGTCGGATGCCCTGGAGAATGGGACAGTGGTGTGTGCAGCCTGACTTGAGTGTTGGGAACTAGCTTGGGACCTTTGCAAGAACAGCAAGCACTCTCAACCGTGGAGCCTTAAGCCCTCCAGTCCCAGCAATGAGCCTTAAAAGCACATTTTCCATTCTTAACATTTTATTCAGTATCTTTATAGTCTCAAGAAGATCTGTTCTGGGACCTAATGTCTCACCTTGCCAGAAGTGGACCCATAACTGTACATGTAATTGTCCTAGACTGTCATGCTTCTGTCTGAAGGGCTCGGTTGTGTTTGCGCCACGATGTATGCACTCGTCCTTATATTTGCTTGCTTTCCGCTTAATAGTTTACTGCTGCTAGATAATCAACTTAAGGCTTGGTTTGAAACAGCCAATTGTTATTTCCCGTAGGTCACATGACCATGAAACAGTTGATAGCCAAGAAGAGGCAGTTGGCAGCAGAAGCAGAGGTAAGTATCTCTTTTTGTTGGTTTTTTCAGAGGGGGAACATGGGACTTCAGGTAAAGTAACAGTGTAAATAGTCCTCATTTATTTAGTTAGATTTGATTTGATTTGATTTTTTAGACAAGTTCTCATGCAGTCCAGGACTGACCTGCAGTTCCTCATCCTCACCGTCTGCTTTTTGCTTTGTTTGTTATTGTGTGGATGTGTTGAACATGTATGTGGAGGTTGGACGGTAACTTGCCAGAGTCAGTTCTCACCTTTCAGATGTGAGTCCTGGGGATTGAACTCAAGTCGCCAGGTTTGCCAGCGGGTGCTGGTGTCCTTTACCAGCTGAGCCATCTCACTAGCCCAGCCCCATTTTTGTTTTTATTTATTTTTAATGTTTTGAGACTCTCAGTCTAATCCAGGTTTGGAACTGTAGCTCTTCCTGCCTCCGTCTCTCCAGTGCTGGGATTACAAGTGCCTGCCTCCTCATCCCACCCGATAAAGAGTTATTTGCTTTTCTTATAAGTTGAACTCTTGCTGTGAACAGGAAAAGATGTCACTTTGTCACCCCACATAAGATCGCACATTGCCCTTCTCCCTGGTTCCGTCCATCAGTGTCATCATCTGGCTTCTGCAAGGAAATCTTTGCAGTGGTGAACCCTGAACACAGCTGGTGCAGGTGTGAGTGTGAGTGTGGTACAGGTGTGAGTGTGGTGCAGGTGTGAGTGTGGTGCAGGTGTGAGTGTGGTGCAGGTGTGAGTGGTGCAGGTGTGAGTGTGGTGCAGAGTGTGAGTGTGGTGCAGGTGTGAGTGTGGTGCAGAGTGTGAGTGTGGTGCAGGTGTGAGTGTGGTGCAGGTGTGAGTGTGGTGCAGGTGTGTGAGTGTGGTGCAGGTGTGTGAGTGTGGTGCAGGTGTGAGTGTGGTACAGAGTGTGAGTGTGGTACAGGTGTGAGTGTGGTGCAGGTGTGAGTGTGGTGCAGGTGTGAGTGTGGTACAGGTGTGTGAGTGTGGTGCAGGTGTGTGAGTGTGGTGCAGGTGTGTGAGTGTGGTGCAGGTGTGTGAGTGTGGTGCAGGTGTGAGCGTGGTGCAGGTGTGAGCGTGGTGCAGGTGT
>JANHMN010000009.1:53440044-53494095 GCA_030674055.1 Rhabdomys pumilio | reverse complement strand
GTGGTGCAGGTGTGAGCGTGGTGCAGGTGTGAGCGTGGTGCAGGTGTGAGTGTGGTGCAGAGTGTGCAAATGTGTGTATGAGTGCATTGCTGCTGTGGTTTTACTACATATTAAATGTTTTAAATCTAGAAGCTAATTACCTGTCAAGGAAAGAGAAATAAGTTTAAAAACTAGTGTGAAGCCATTTTCAATGTGGACAGACAGTTCTATGAACCATATAGGCTTAGCAGTGTCGTTACGTTTTCTATTTTGACTGTGTTAAGCTTTTCCCTTTTTTGATGAGATCACTAGCAAAGTTCACTGACAAAATTGAAGTTATACTCCGGTCCAGTGACTGGTTTTAGTCTTCTAGTTACCTTTCAAGGCCATAAGGATGTCATTCCCCTTTATTTTAATTTGTTTGAAACATTGAACTTTCTTGAGCCCTGGATGATGCTATCACTAGAAATATTAGTACAAGACCCTATTTGCTTAACATGAATAGATTATTCTCGACACATCGTACTCTAAGGCTGTGGTGCTCAGCTTTCCAATGCTGCGTCCTGGTAATATGGTTCCTCCCATGGTGGTGACCCCCAACCATAACATTATTTCTTTGCTACTTTTGTGAATCGTAACGTAAATATTTGATGTCCGACTCCCTGACTCCTGTGGTGTTGCAACCCACAGGTGGAGAACCCATTTAGAAATACATTTTCTAAGTAAATTTGTGATGTCTACTTAACTGTTTTATAAAGTGGTACTCAAAAAAGTTGCTAAATTACATTTTACTTATTTTGTGTGTGTGTGTGTGTGTGTGTGTGTGTGTGTGCCCGCCCGTGCGCTCACACGAATGTGTAGGCATGTCACATAAGTGTGGAGATCGCAGGACAGCACCTTCCATCAGGTGGGTCCCAGGGCTTGCACACAGGTTGCCAAGTACGATAGCAGCTGCCTTTACCTCCTGCTGAAGCATCTTGCTGGTCCAGACAATGTCTTTTCTAACTAGTACATCATTGTTCCAATGTAAGGGCCTGTTTAAAGACTCTCATTAGCCTAGATAGGTAGCACATGTATGTCTGTAATATGAAATCCTGGCAATTGAGAGGTTGACACAGGAGTAGGATTTTCTCTGACTTTAAGGCCAGCCTGGGCTACATAGACGACCTTGGCTAAAATGTGGAGCTGGAGAGATTGGTCAGTGGTTAGAGCATTTGATCTTGCAAAGGACCCAAGTTTAGCTCCCAGGACTCACACCAGGTCGCTTGCAACCACGTCTAACTCCTTCAGCTCTAGGGGATCTGACTCCCTTTCCAGGTCTCCATGGTCACTGGCATACATGTGATGCACATACATACACATGTCTGTACACATGTCTGTAAACATATACGCTTAAAAAATAAATCTTTTAAAAAGGTCACCAGGTGCCATATTTTTTGTGAATCAACTTAAGAATGACATTGGGGCCTAGAGTGATGGCTCAGTGGATAAGAGCACTGGCCATTCTTCCAGAGGACATGAGTTTAACCCCCCAGCACATCTGTGGAGCTCACGACCTCTGTAACTCCAGTCCTAGGGGATCCATTAACTCCAGTGGCATTTCATCCATGTAATGTGCAGAAATACATGCAGGCACAAAACCCATCCACACAGAATAATACATAAAAGAAGAATGAAGTTGGGCTGCATTGCTAATTAGCCCCAGTACAAGTTAGTGTCATAGTGAATAATGGGCAAATCTTTTCTCCCTGAGTATTTACAGAAGTGTGATAAAAGATTTCCACAAGAGAGAAGAAAAAGCTGAAGTGGCAGGAACGTTTTCATACAGTTTCCCAAATCCACAGGGGGAAAGAATGTGGAGAGGGAAGTAGAGGGGAAGGGGAGGAGGGGTGTCAGGAAGAGCACAGAACTGGGGAAGTTCCACAGATCCAAGTTGTCTTAGGGTTTCACTGTGAGAAGACACTATGACCAGGGCTCTTAGAAGGGCCAACATTTAATTGGGGCTGGCTTACCCTTCCAGAGCTTTAATTATCTTCACAGCAGGAGGTATGGCAGCAAGCAGACAGACATGGTGCTGTAGAAGTTGCTGAGGGTTCTACATCTTGATCTGAAGACAGCCAGAAGACTGCATTCTACACTGGGCGGAGCTTAAGCACAGGACATCTCAAAGTCCACCCCCACAGTGACAAATTTCCTCCGACAAAGCCACACCTATTCCAACAAGGCCTCCCTCCTAATAGTGCCACTCTCTGTGGACCAAGCATTCAAACACATGAATCTGTAACACTGAGCTATATCCCTCGCTCCATTGGTTTGCTGAGAGATCTTAAGGTATCTGTCCAGTTGACCCAGAATTCAACTCTGGCTCAGGCAGGCCTCAGCTAAGCACCTTATATCTCTATATAAATGACATAAATGTGTTTGAATCAGCAGTTGTGGGCTAGGGGTATGGCTTGCTTGGTAGAATGTCTTCCAAACATACATGGATTCCTGGATTTGATCACCTCTGCCATAATGGTCCCTTTTCTTTTGTCCTGATGTCTTCCAGTCCCATGTCAAACCTCACTTTGTATTTGGCTGCGCAGGTCTGCTTACATTCTTCTGGGTTTCCTTTCTCATTTTCCTTAGACACAGACCACACTCTAGTCTACCTTGGAGACTTTTGGGAAAGTTGGGTCATTGATCTTTTTATTTCATCATTTAAAAAGACTAGAAAGTCCCTGCCTTTGGGGATGTTCAGCCTACTAGACTCACAGGACCCCCATCCGTGTTAGTGTAGGACTCACAGGACCCTTCCGTGTTAGTGTAGACTCACAGGACCCTTCCGTGTTAGTGTAGGACTCACAGGACCCCCGTCCATGTATAGTGTAGACTCACAGGACCCCCATCCGTGTATAGTGTAGACTCACAGGACCCCATCCATGTATAGTGTAGACTCACAGGACCCCCATCCATGTATAGTGTAGACTCACAGGACCCCATCCATGTATAGTGTAGACTCACAGGACCCCCATCCATTTATAGTGTAGACTCACAGGACCCCCATCCATGTATAGTGTAGACTCATAGGACCCCCATACATGTATAGTGTAGATTCACAGGACCCCGTCCGTGTTTAGTGTAGACTCCCGGGGCTCAGCCGCTCTACTCTGGATGCTTCTGTGTCCTTGTACTTCACGCACTGTACAGAGTGACAAGTAGCATGGATCAGTCAGATACTTCAAAGACCTGTTCAGGTGGTGTTCATGAGAAGGACTTCCCCAAAGTTAGAGGTATTAAAGACTCATTGGGGAGCTCTATTTTATTTTATTATTTTGTGGGGGGGGGTTGGATTATTTATTTATTTATTTATTTATTTATTTATTTATTTATTTAGAGACAGGGTTTTACCTTGTAGCAAGTTCTTAGCTTGGAGCCCAGACTGGCTTAAAACTTGAAATAGGCCTCTTGCCTCAGCCTCCCGAGTGCTGGGCTTGCAGACTTACCTCATCAATTGCTCTAATCTGTTTTATGGTTAATGAAGCCAAAACATCAAAATTAGTCAAAGGATAATGGTTTGCAAGACCCTGATTGAGGAATACATTTCCATATGTTCTATTTAATATCTCTGAAATCGGAATAGATATACTGGGCTGTGTATAATTCATGTTCTCTCCCTCTCTCTGCTTCTTCCATTCCCTTACCCTCCCCACCCCCTCTCTCTCTTACCCTCTCTCTTTCCCATCTTCTCTCTTCCCCTCACCATCCCCTCCTGGGAAAACAGGGTTTCCTTCCTTCCTTTTTTTTTTGGGTTTTTCGAGACAGGGTTTCTCTGTGTGTCTCTGGCTGTCCTGGAACTCATTCTGTAGACCAGGCTGGCCTCGAACTCAGAAATCTGCCTGCCTCTGCCTCCCAAGTGCTGGAATTAAAGGTGTGTGCCACCAACGCCCGGCGAAAACAGGGTTTCATGTAGCCCAGGTTGGACTAAAGGCACAATGAGGTTGAGGATTGTGTTGAACTTGATCTCAGTCACCGTACCCACGGCGTGTGTCATATCTGGAGAGGAAGCTTTTTAATCTTAGTACACACAAAAATCAGTGTCATCTGGAATAGATAGAATACTTTAAAACAATGAGAAGAGAGCTGGGCATGGTGACATATACTCATTAATTATCCAAGCACATGTGGAGTGGAGGGGGAGGAGGAAGAGGAGGAAGAGAAAGAGGAGTTGGAGTAGTTCAAGGTATCAAGTTTGACGTCTGGGCATTTGAGACCCCGTCTCAAAACAGTACAAACAGCAAAATCACCACAAACAGAAGATGCTCTGATTCTCTTCTGGTTATATAACTCACTTTTACTAATTAAAGATATCCACAATTTAAGATTTTATCTTAATGTTATATTGCCACACCAATTGGTTTTATGTACATACATACATACATACATACATAATGTGTACATTGCCATGTGTTTAGTTTGCATAACGTCTTAAGGTTTTGTGCTTTATTATATATTTTGAAGTGATTTTAAAGTGTTCTCATTATAGTTCTTTGAATGGATATCTCATTGGTTAACTATGAGGAATATATTCTTACTACTTTTCTAGTTTTCTGGGATCTTCACAAAGTCTAATGAAGAAGTGAAGGAGGTAGATAAAAAAACACAAGAAAATAAAATCTACCCTTTGGGGACTGATTGGGTGTGGTAGCACCCCCCCCCCCCAATCCCAGCACTCACTAGGCTGAAGCATTTCAAGGTTAGCCTGGGCTACATTGTCAAACCCTCTCTTTAATAATACTTAACAAATTAACAAAGCATTTGGAAGGTAAAGATGAATAGGCTATTTAAGTGGAAAATTAAAGTAGATACATATTTTGGCTTAGTGTGGACTGATTAAATGATATTTACTAAGAATATTGTAGACTAAATTGGGTGATAACCCGCTGTGAATTTTGACATAAGGTCTCTATCTTAGGTGGGCCTTAAATTCTGTAGCCAAGGATGCCCTTGAACCTCTGATCTTTTTGCCATACCACCATATGAATGCTGGGATGTCAGGCTGACAAAATCCTGTGTGGTTTGTGCTGTGCCAAGAACACATCCCAGACCTCCTCCATGTGAGGTGAGCTTTCTGTCAACTGATCCACTGTCAACAGCATCCACTGCTGCTCCCTGCCCTCCTCTTACTGTTTGAGACAGAAGCTCAAACTGTTAGCCTAGGCTGGTCTCAAACTGGAAGCAGTCTGCTCTAGCTTTCTGAGTATGGGGTTACTGTCCTGTACCACCGTGTCCAGCATGCAATACCCTGCTTAGGTTTTTACTTTCAGACAAAATGCTTGTGATTGACTTAACCTATATGAGGCCTTCCTTCTTATTAGATCACCTGCCATTTCAACCTGAGTGAGGCCTTTCTTCTTATTAGATCACCAGCCATTTCGGGCTACACGTTTATATTGATTCTTTTTTTTTTTTTTTTTTTTTTTTCAAGCAGTCTTTCTCTTTGTAGCCCTGACTGTCCTGGACCTCTCTATACTGACCAGGCTGGCCTCGAACTCACAGAGACCCACCTACCACCTGCCTCTGCCTCCCATACACGTTGATATTTTGTGATTTTTTTTTTCCTTCCTAAAAATTTGGGTTTTTAAATTTTGTTTATCGTACTGATCATACATAGAGAAAATATTTCAGATAGTGTTTGTGGAGAGCAATATCTTGTAATGGAGTCTGAGGGTGTATGAATCCAGGTTTTCCCCAGTATGGCAGCTGACAAGTTCTGGGATTTTGCATACATCACTTTACCTGCTTTTTTTAACTAACCCTCCCAGCTTCAGGTTAGGGATGGAACTCAGGGCCTTGCTCCAGCTCAGCAAGATCTATCCGTGAGCTACAGCCCTAGCTCCTCAGTTGACTCTTTTAAAGTTTAGGTTTAGGCTTGTGCCACCGCTGCCTGGCTTTGTTCTGTTTTTAATAACCACTTTCTACAGTCTTTATTTATCTTTACAAAGACTGAATTAGTCCAGCTGTAGCGTGTATGAGAGAGCTTACTGGCTGGTTCCACAGTTGTTTGGAAATGACACAGTCACTTAAGTGACTTCTCTGAGTGCTGGGTGCATAACATACAAATAGAGGTGGTATTCAGCTAGACATGGCAATCAAGTGCCTGTAAGCTTAGCATTCAAGAGGCTGAGGCAGGAGGATCAACTCCAGTTTGAGGTCAGTCTGGGCTAGAAAATAAGACTCTGCTTCAAAAGACCAAAAAACTAACCAACAGAGACATTGAAAGTTGGGAAGGCAAACAGGAAAAAGAGACAGAAAAGCTTTTCAAATGGAGGTAAGTAATGAAGGAGAAGAACCAGGAACAACTTTCCCCAGTAGACCCAGGGGTTCAGTGGAGCAGTCAACCCAGAACCTGGGATATACTCCGAGGCTCAGTGGAGCAGTCAGCCCAGGACTCGCCTTCCTCGTTCCTTATATTGCTTGTTTTGTCTAGAAAGGTCGGGTTTCTGTTCAGTACCACTGTGAGGTTGAAGCGTTCTCTGTGCTGAGCCAGGCACTGAGTCAGAGGAACAAAACAATTCCCAGACTATTAGAGGCCTTGTGGAGTCAGCATAATCTTCCTTAAAGCCGTCTTTGAAGAAATTGTGATTCATATGGGTGTTTGAGGTGCTAAAAAGCTGGGCCCTGATTGATTTGCTCTGTGCTCTTTCTTCCGGCCTACTTGAAGTTTTTTAGCCTTTGAAAGAGTTATTTTATTCATCTACAAATGAATCTTTTCTTATTTCAGCACCCAGTCCACATAGCTTCTTTCTGAAAGCCTTTCTAGAAGAACTGCTTTCTGAGTTGTGGATCCAAGCATGTTTATAAATCTGCCTAAAACGTCAGTCCATCCTACCCGTTCGTCTGTCCTGTCCTGAGTACTTGGGCTTTTATTGGGTAGGTTCCTAACCACAGGGTCTTTGTTGTTCTGTATTCTTGAGATCTTTCAGGTGACCGGATTGAGCTGCTTGTTTAAAACAGAGGGTTTAATTTGAGCTGCAGCACACAGTGCATTTTCCCCTGGATTTCTGTTCATTTGGTCTTTGTTGCTGTGAAACAGGGTCTTATTCTGTATCCCAGGATGCCCTGGATACATACAGGATGGCCGGCAATCCTCCTGCCTCAGTCTCCCAAGTGCTGGGATGCTTGTTAGATTATCTAAACACCTTCCTTTTCTAGTTAGTTTCTTTCTCCCTCCTCCTTCCCCGTGTCTGTCCATCCCTGCGTCTGTCCATCCCACAGCTTCCTTGACTGAGTGAAGTTAGTACGGACAGATGAACATCTGAGAGAGAGTCAGTCGTGATGCCTCATGACGCCATGTCACCTCAGGTTCTGCAGGCTTTATTCCCACTCGCTGTGCTCATGTTTTGAAATCTGAATAACAGCAGTTTCATGTGCTTGGAGAACTTGGAAGGCAGAAGATCCCTTCGTTAGGTTTGCCTTTCTGCTCCCCCTCACAGAGGAGTGACGTGTAAATAGTCACCAGTGTCTTCTCTGGGGATTTTTGAAAGGACTTCTAAGAAACTTAATGGTCTCCACAAAGGAATTTTCCTGCATCCCACTGGCAGCAGCTTCTGGTGTCTTTAATTCCTCAGAGAAAGAAAGGCATTAAGAATGAACATATTAGGCACCTAATTATAATGCTGTATATAATGATTGGCTTGGATTACAAATTTGAGCTCAGGAGGAGTAAAGGGCAGGAGTTAATCCTGTTGAAATGCCTTGTGCGTCCTCTGGGGTGTCAGAAACTTGAAGCCTTCTGCTTCATAGTGACTGTCACCATTGGTGCCTGTAAGTTCCATTTCATATTGTCCGCACTGTCTTGTTACTTGGGCTGTCTTTTGGTGTGATGGTGTGCTTTCTCTCATTGTTAGACAAAGGCCGAGGTTCTACACTCATCTGTATGCACGTGGTGGATATGGAGTCAGAGCTGTGTCATAGTTAGGGGTGGCGGCACATGCCTGTATTCTCTATTCAGGAGGCCAGGGTAGGAGGAGTGCCTTGAATTTGGAGATATCCTGGGCTATATAGCAGAAATTTTTTTTGTCTTAAAGAAAGAAGAAAAATAAAAGACTCATCAATTAAAATTACTATTATTGTGTGTGTTGTGTGTATGTGTGATGTGTGTGTGACACTTGTGTGCCATGGCACACATCTAGAGGTCAGAGGAGTCAATGCCTTCCTTCTACATAGGGTTCTGGGGGAGTCAGACTTGGCCTGTCAAGCTTGCACCAGGAGCACTTTTGCCTGCCTCCCCTCATGGTGACTGACTGCCTCCCCCACCCTGTAACTTAGGACGGCCATTATCCATCCAGCTGATATGGAGTGAGTGACAGCCTGACTCAGCAGTCCTTACTGAAGTTTGTACAGCATTCTTTAATAAGTCTTCATGCTTTTAGTCCCTTTAACTTGACACCCGGATGTGCCACACTGGTGGCAGGTGTGTGAGGAAAGCTGGTAAAGAGAGATGGCTCGGAAACCTTTTTACCATGTCTAAAGCCTGGGCTTCTCCTTGAATGCTGGGTAAAAGATGGAAGCTCACCTCCAAGCACAGGTAGTGCTGAGCTGAGACCTTGGATGGCTTGTCCCCTGCACCTTTCTTCCTATTCCCGACTTCAGCTCTCAGCACTTGGCTGTTTCAACAATGAAGAACTCCATTCCAGTTGTTTCTGGAACATACCAAGGGTATTGCTGCACTGCAAATTCCACAAGGACAGGGTCCTAGGTTTGTCATTATTTATTGCCTCTCTAGTGCCTCACACTGCCCAGAATTTGTCCTAGCCCTGGATGGGATCAAAGGATCCTGCCCCTTCTCTCTCCAAATTCTCTTTCCACAGGACAAAGTGTTTACTCTTTAAAAGTTTTATTTTGGGGCCTTGTGCGGTTTCACATGACTTTAACCAAGCACCTGGGAGGCAGAGGCAGGTCCTGCATCTCCATCCTAATCACCACATCCGGATCACCGCGAGAGCACTCTAGTGCTCTAGCCCACTCTCACTGCCCTTCGTGCAGTTACTTGCACAGGCATTTTTAGTCTTTATTTTTGTTTTATTTACTCATTCCCATTTATTTATTTTTGGACAGGGTCTCTCACTAGAACAGCCGTTGCTGTACTAGAGCTGGCTTGTGTAGCTTAGGCTTGTCTCCAACTCATAGTGTATTATAACCTGAAAAAAATATATTCATAATATTTAAATATATTCAAAGACTGCAAGTATTTGTCTTAAAATGCTAAGATCAGGGTGGAGAGATGGCCCAGAGGGGAAGAGCACTGGCTGCTTTTCCAGAGGTCCTGAGTTCAGTTCCCAGTAACCACATGGTAGCTCATAACCAGCTGTAATGAGATCTGCTGCCCTTTTCTGGCATGCAGGTGTACGTGCAGGCAGAACACTGTATAGATTATAAATAAATAAATCTTAAAAAAAAAAAAAGTCAAGAACAGCTGAAGGCCCAAAACATTAACAATTGTATATACTTTTTATTTATGGTGATTTTTTTGAGACAAAGAATCTTCTTGCTTCTGTTTCCTTAGTGTTTGGATTACATGTATGTGCCACTTCACATGGTTCTATATATATATATATGTTTTATAAGATAGATTTATATATAAATACAAATGTACACACGCCGGGTGGTGGTGGCACACGCCTTTGATCCCAGCACTTAGGAGGCAGAGGCAGGTGGATTTCTGAGTTCGAGGCCAGCCTGGTCTACAGAGTGAGTTCCAGGACAGCCAGGGCTACACAGAGAAACCCTGTCTCAAAAAACCAAAAAACCAAAAAACCAAAAAACCAAAAAAAAAAAAAAGAAAGAAAGAAAGAAAGTGTATACACACACTTAAAAGTTTTATGTGTGTCAATATTTAGATGGACAGCTATGTACACATATATTCATGTTTTATGATTAAATGTGTGTGATTAAATATATAGTTATGGGATGTAAATATGATACAGAATGACATGGTTTAAAATGTAAATTGTAAGGCTGATGTCTCAGTAGACATCTCTTCCTTGAGCACTTGCTGCTCTTGCAGAGGACTGGGACTTGGTCCCCAGCACCCACGTGGTAGCTCACAGCCATCCATAAACAGTGGATCTGAAGCCCTCTTCTGATCTCCACAGACACTAGACATGCATATGATGCACGGATATACATGCAGGCAAAACACATAAAATAAATCATTTTAAAAAGCTGTTTAGAATATAAATTGTGGGAACTTGGGGGGCAAAGGGATATCTTTAGGGGAAAAAAACATGGTAATTACATAATATAGATATGATGCACTGATTTTTGATTGAGGTCAACTTTTTGTCTACATAGGAACTTTGAGGCCAGCCTGGGCTACATGAGATCCTATCTAGGGAGAAAAGGGCAGGGGGAGGAAGGTGGAGGGCATTCATCTTTACTGGGGTATGCATTATTACTGTGTTTTCAGTAGCCATGTCTGTCTGTGAACTCACTTGTCTAGTGTGGCTTCCTGTTGAAGCAGCTCTGTGTAAGTCATCCCTTCATCCCTTCAGAGGAGGATTAACAACCCACAAGCATGTGCTGATGGTTTCCTTTATTTGTTCTAAACCTCAAGGAGCTGAAGCCACTGTTTCTGAAAGAAGTTGGGTGTCACTTTGATGACTTTGTGACCAACCTCATTGAAAAGTCAGCATCTCTGGACAATGGCGGGTGTGCGCTCACAACCTTCTCCATTATTGAAGAAATGAAAAACAACCACAGAGCCAAGTGAGTATGTGAGCGCTTGACTCTCAGTGTAGACCCCTCCACTGGCCGGCACAGCTCGATGGTCAGACGTGGGGTGCAGTGGATGCCCCATCATGGGGCACAGCTCGGTGGTCAGACGTGGGGTGCAGTGGATGCCTCATCATGGCCCGGCACAGCTCGGTGGTCAGACGTGGGGTGCAGTGGATGCCCCATCATGGGCTGGCACAGCTCAGTGGTCAGACGTGGGGTGCAGTGGATGCCCCATCATGGGGCACAGCTCAGTGGTCAGACGTGGGGTGCAGTGGATGCCCCATCATGGGGCACAGCTCAGTGGTCAGACGTGGGGTGCAGTGGATGCCCCATCACAGGCCGGCACAGCTTGGTGGTCAGACGTGGGGTGCAGTGGATGCCCCATCACAGGCCGGCACAGCTCGGTGGTCAGACGTGGGGTGCAGTGGATGCCCCATCACGGGCTCGCCACTTTTAGTTCATTTTATTTTCTCACGTAGATTCTTATTGCCTTGGCTAGCCTTAAACTCTCTATGTAGACCAGGCTGGCCTCAAACTTACAGAGCCTGCTTCTGCCTCCCAAGTATTAGGATTAAAGATTTTTTTTCTTCTTAACATGGAGTTCTGTTCATTTATTATCGTAGCCTTAATTGTTTGTTATATTCCTTTACTATGTATGTAGGCATGTATGTATGTATGTAGGCATGTATGTATGTATGTAGGCATACAATCCACAGTGTACATGTAGAGGTCAATAGACAGTTTTTGATTGTTAGTTCTCTCCTTCCACCATGTGGATCTCATGTTGAACTAAGGTCAGGTTTGGCGACAAGTACCTTTACCTGCTAAGCCATTGCACTGGCCCAGTGTGGGGTTTATAGCATGTGTACATAACCTCCTTAGCCAAGCCCCTCATTGTGTGGTTGATATTATAGCTATCTGCAACAGTCTGTGAGATCCCACAATGGGGGATTTAACCCAGAGTCTGGATCCAGAGTCCTTGTTTTTAATCACATCATTTCATGCCTGTTACAGTTTATTCGGTGTGTTCTTGTTATAAAGTGCCCTGTAGTTAAGAAGTGTTTTTCCATTTATTAAGTTACCAAAAATAAGGGGGAAGGTATCAGGGCTAATATGTGCTAATTTGCTGTTTTGGGCTCTCTGCCAGTGTCTCCTGGAGAAGAGTTTTGAGCCAACTGTGGTGCCCAAAGTAAAATGGTATATAGGGTGCTAAAATGTGAGCTTTTATTACCCAAAGCAGCTGATATGATCAGGAGGCTGTTAGGAGTTGCTGTAAGTTCTTTGCCACTGGGAAGAGCTCCATAAACCTCCAGGCAGAAGATGCTTACTGCCAAGCCCGAGTTCAATCCTTGGTGTAGTGTGGAGGAAGGAAAGAGCTGACTCCTGCAAGTTGTTCTCTGACCTCTGTACACATGTGCATGCCACTCTCCCCTGAATAGGAAACCGAATAAAATGTAAAAAGTAGACAAACATCAGGACAGTGTGGAGGACACATCAATAGCAGTGTACAGCATGGTGGGGCCTGCATCCCTCAGCAGTGTACAGCACGGTGGGCCCTGCATCCCTCAGAGGCTCTTAGGATGAGTGATATAGGGACTGCCTTTCCATGGCAGCTGGAAAGAGAAAGTCTAGGGCCTCAGTTAGGTATCTGATGTAGGCCCTTCCTAAACACAAATCATCCACCCACTTTAGTCCACTGTCACGAGTGGTGGGAGAGCTTGCATAAGACCCTCAACCTAGTACTGGAGTGGAAGGGGAAGGAGCTCAATGAACGTTAGTGAGCCGGCACAGCTGCTGGTGAGCAAAGCTTCCTCTCGCTCATGGGAGTAAGTTTCTTATCATACACTTCCCCTTCCTATGTTCTGTTGTAATGGTTTTTTTTTTTTTTTTTTTTTTTTTTTTTCCTTCTTTTCCAGAGATTTGAGAGCACCTCCAGAACAAGGGAAGATTTTTATTTCAAGACGGTCTCTGTTAGAGTGAGTGATAATTGCTTTTTGTTAATTATCAATTTAATATGGGGAGAAAAAAGCTGTCCTGATCAATCTGTCCATCCGTCCGTCCATCCATCCATCCATCCATCCATCCTTCTATCTGTCCCAAGTCCATATAAATCATGAACTCTTGTGATGTTTTTGTCTTCCCTCTTGCTTATCTTCTGGTTCTCTGTCTGGCTTCTGTGGAAAAGACAGACAGACAAACAGCTATGTGCTACAAGGAATTGTTTATCCAGAGGGGTAGAGTAGAAGTAACCCACTTGGAGAGAGTTTTGGAATTGCTGCCTTCTTAATATGTATGTGTGTTTTCCCACCTCATTTTCTTGAGTAAGATTCTTGATTGTTTTCTCAAGGCTACTTTTAAAACCCCTACCTGTCTAATCTGGAGGCTCTCAACCTTCCTAATGCTGCAGCTCTTTAATACAGTTGCTCATGTTGTGGTAATTCCCAACTCTAAAATTTATTTTCATTGCTACTTTTTGTGAATGGTAATGTAAATATCTGTGTTTTCCAGTGGTCTTAGGTGATTCCTGCTAAAGGGGTTGAGAACCAATGTCCTAATCTATTTAATATTGCATATTATGAATGGATTATGCTGACTTAATTTATGAACCAAAAACAAAAAGTGCACCTAGGGTGGGACATGGCTGTCTCTTCTTTGCCATTGTGTTCATTGGAATATTGATGGAATTTACCCTGTTAGAATATTGAGTTTGTGAGAATTCCTTCATGTGCTGTAATGTGCCTTTGTTTAAAAATGAACCTTGTTTATGAAAATTTACTGTCTAAGGGAAATTGGTGTGTACTTCCTAACCTTGATGAGAAGGCAGAGCCTTTTACATTCTGTTCATGTTGAGACTGGGTTGTGTTGTAGTTTTAAGAGAAGGATCTTCTAAAATTTACATCTGGAGAAAGATGCAGATTTCTTACATAAAGGAGTAACATAAGAATTGCATTATTGAAAACTTAACAAAATGAAAGAGGCTATAGCTCAGTGGTAGAATGCTTTCCTAGATCTGCCTGAAGCCCACACGTTCCGTCCTCATTAATGAGAAGGGAAGGAGGGAGAAAGCAAAGGACAAGAGAAAATTATCAATTAAAATATACTTAAATTTTAAATAAAAAGAAAGAAATGTGACTAAGGAAATAGCTTAGCTAGGTTTTTCTTAGGCTTCGACAAACATTTAAATAGAGGCTTAAAAATAGTTTAGATCTTCCGAGTTGTTTAGAAGCTGCACACACTTCCCAAGGCCAAGACTACAACCCTCGTTAGAGTTGGATACAGAAGGTGCTTGTTGGGCAGCAGTCATCCAGAAGTCATTTCTGTTAAAAGGAAAAGGCCCAGTCTGAAGAGCCATCCACCAGCTGAAAGTGGAAGGTGTTTAGGAATGGCTGTGCTTTAAGTTGGTGGAAGGTAGCTGCTTACTGTCCTCAACAAAGGAACAGAAACTCATTAGTAAATCTTGGGATTTGAAAAGTAAGTTCTACAAAGGAACAGAAACTCACTAGTAAATCTTGGGATTTGAAAAGTAAGTTCTTGTCAGTGACTAGCCTTTGCACACACAGTAAAGCACCATGGGTGGTTTCTAGATGCAGATTAGGGGCACCTCTAAGGCAGCCATGCTGCTTCTGAGTCACTGTCTATTTTGGAAAGAAAAAGTTTAAGGATTCATTATTTTTCACCTTGATTGTATCTTTTAATTTCTGTATATTGCAGGTTTAATATTGTATATTTTTTGAGCTTTTATGTTTTGTTTGGTTGGTTGGTTTTGGTTTGAGACAAGCTTTCTCTGATAGACTTGGCTGTCCTGGAACTTACTCCATAGAGCAGGCTGGCCTTAAACTTAGAGCTGGAACTAAAGGTGATTTTTTTTTTTTTGATTTTTCAAAGAGATTTCTTGAAAAGTAGATTAAACATCTTGTAAACTGCTTTAAAGAGTGCCTTTGCTGTGTGGTTCTTTAGAATTGAGCATAGATTACTATCTCATGACCTGCCTGACCTACCCTTGCAGCGAGCTGTTTGAAGTGGACCACATCAGGACAATTTACCACATGTTCATCGCACTCCTCATCATCTTCATCCTCAGCACGCTCGTTGTGGATTACATCGATGAAGGGAGGTGAGGCAAGAGGCTGCCCAGCCTGTTGACGTGGGAAAAGTTGACGGTTCTTATTTGCTTACGAAAATTCTCAGGCAGCTGATTTGGTGATGAATTTCTTCTCTCCTAAAAGTAAAAGAGAAGGCTTCATTTCTCCTCGCTATCATTATGAATAATTGGTTTTGAGAAAGTAGTCCAGCCAGACTCAGACTGACCACATAGCTGACGATGGTCCTGAGATCCTGATGCACTTTCCTCCCTCCCAAGGGCTGAGCTGTGCCACGGCTCTTTAAAGTTCTCTCTGTCTCTCATCCAGGGTACATAAGGCTACTTTTGTGCAGGTGTATGCCATTCAGTGAATTTATTTTCCCCTAGAGGATGAGGCTGCCCTCCTCTCTCCTCCCTCCTCTTGATTCTCTTTCTGCCTGGTTTGCATCTGCTTTCATGTCACCTGTACATACATGATCTTGGGTGTCTATAAAGACCAGGACCCAGCCGGGCGGTTGTGGCGCACACCTTTGATCCCAGCACTTGGGAGGCAGAGGCAGGCGGATTTCTGAGTTCGAGGCCAGCCTGGTCTACAGAGCGAGTTCCAGGACAGTCAGGGCTACACAGAGAAACCCTGTCTCAAAAAAACCAAAAAAAAAAAAGGGGAAAAAAAAAAAAAAAAAGACCAGGACCCACAAATGATAGAAAACATGTAACGTGTCTCTCTGAGACTGACATAATTCCCTTAATGAGATTTTCTCCAGTTGCACCTGTTTTCCTGTAGATAACTTCATTCTTTAGAATGAAAAAAATTCCATTATGTATATAAACCACTTTTTTATTACATATCCTCCAATGAAGGACGTTTAAGTTGGCTCAATAACCCGGTTCTGCGAACAGTGATATAATTGAACACATGTGACATGCTGCTGACACCCATGACCTTGATGTGTTAATATTTCCAAAAGTCAAACGCGCGCGCACGTGTGTGTGCATGTGTGTCTGTGTGTGTGCGTGTGTGTGTGTGCGCGTGCGCGCGCGTGTGTGTCTGCATGTGTGCGTGCGTGCGTGCGTGTGTGTGTGTGTGTGTGTGTGTGTGTCTGAGAGAGACAGACACAGAAGGAGAGAGAGAATTTTGAGTTCTGTTAATTCATTGCATATCAAAGATTCACTTTTTTTTTCTTTTTCTCCCTCACAGGCTGGTGCTTGAGTTCAATCTCCTGGCCTATGCTTTTGGCAAACTTTCTATTGTTATTTGGACATGGTGGGCCATGTTCCTATCTACACTGTCAATCCCCTATTTCCTGTTCCAGCAATGGGCCCACGGTTATAGCAAGAGTTCTCACCCGCTGATCTATTCCCTTGTCCATGGCTCGCTCTTCTTAGTCTTTCAACTTGGAATCCTAGGTTTTGTACCAACATATGTTGTCTTAGTGTACACACTGCCACCGGCCTCCCGGTTCATTCTGATACTGGAACAGGTAAGGATTTGAGTGTTACTGGGAATGACGGCATGCTTAGCTGCATAACACTAATGATCTGATACTGATGCTGTTAGTAACTGATGCTAGTGCTGGATTCCTGTTCAGAAGTGTGTCAGTACCACATGCATACCGACTTAAGTCCTGTTTTCCTGCCATCTGCTCACAAATCCTGGGGTTGCAGGTATGCTCCCCCATGGCTGGCTTTAGAACTGGTGTTTAACTGGGTGATATCGTTAAAAATTCATTCTACTTCAGTTATCTGGATCTTAAATTCATTATATTGAACTGTTCTTGTTTTGTTTTGTTTGAGACAGGGTCTCTCTATATAGACCTGGCTATCGTAGAACTTACTATGTAGACCAGGCTGGCTTGGAACTTACAGAGATCACCTGCCCCTGCTTCCCAAGTGCTGGGATTAAAGGCGTGCGCCATCACACCTTGCTTTCTTGAACAGATTTTTAATTTCCCATTTTAAAAAAATAAACTGGTGATATCCATGTCTTTATTTGGGAGGTCTTTTCCCACCTTATATAGGCTAACTTGAGATGGTATGTGCAGATTTAAGTTCCTTTGTGTGAATGTTATTAACCAATGTAGTTCTGGAGTTACTTATAGGAGACAGAGATAGGAAATTTATTTTCCCTCTGCTTTGACAGATTCGTTTGGTAATGAAGGCTCACTCGTTTGTCAGAGAGAATGTGCCACGAGTACTAAATGCAGCCAAGGAGAAGTCAAGTATGTAACTGTCACCTTAGCGGGTTATGGATGGGACATCTCGTCGTCTGGCTCTGGGATGACATTGTGTCCTTTAGGGACTGTACTGCATATAAGTGCATGGGGTCCATATTGATTTGGAAGACTCGCTGTTTCCTGACTGTTCCGTTTGGTCCTTTTATCTACAGTGAGAACAGTTATCCTCAGACTCCTGTAACTGAGCATCCATGGAATGTTAATAACCTTGTTCCACTGGTCTGCTTACTCTGCAAACCGTTGCTTCCCACTCTGGAATTTTTATCTTAGTCACAAGAATGGCTTAGAGAGATTGGCAGTGCTGGGCTGTTGCATGAATAACATGGCATCTTAGTAGACCAGGAAGAAAAATGAGAGTCAACAGGTCATGCTGGTCTTTCCTGTTCTGTTCTTTTGTTTGTTTAGCTTGGGTTTTGTGTTTTGTTTTTTTGAGGCAGGGTTTCTCTATGTAGCCATCACTGTCCTAGAACTCACTGTATGGACCAGACTGACCTGGAACTAAGAGATTTGTCTACCTCTGCCTCCAGAGTGCTGGAATTAAAGATGCGTCCACACTACTCAGCTTTGCCAACCATTCTTAATCTGCCTGAGCTTAAAGGCGTGACTACTACCCTCCCTACTTCCCTGTTCTTGTTGCTGTCTTTGGCTCTCCTGGTTTTCTGGGTGAAGTCAAAGATCTTGTAATCCAATAGTTTTCCTTTTTTAGGCACAGTTCCGGTACCCACAGTCAACCAGTACCTGTACTTCCTGTTTGCCCCTACACTTATTTACCGTGACAACTACCCGAGGTAACCGTGAGACGGGAAAGTGTGTGGGGCACAGAGGTACCCAGGGAGGGACAGCTTTGGAGGCAGGCAGTAGAGAAAACCTAATGCCTTAAGTGCGCATTCTATCTAGCAGGGCAGTGCTAATTAATAATTCTTGATAGAATTAGATAATCTTGTTATGATTGAGGGGGGAGTTGGAGATCAGATTCAAGGCTTTGTGCCACACTGCCCTGTTAAACTATTCCTCTAGCCCATAAATGATATTCTGTGTAGAAAACCATTGTTAGATTCTTTACATTGTAGATAAAAGGACAAAACAGAAAGAGTTCATTGCTTATTTTTAGAAAATCTTCTTTTTTCTCTCTCTCTTTTCAGGACTCCTACAGTAAGATGGGGCTATGTTGCTATGCAGTTCTTACAGGTAACTTTTTAAAAACTGTTTAATGTGTTATTGATTGGTATATTTTATTTTATTTTAGATTTTTATTTTATTTTTTAACAAATAGGCTTCTTGTTAGATTATGTATATAATTTTTATTTTATATGCACTGGAGTCTTGTCTGCATGTATGTCTGTGTGAGGTGTCAGAAGCTGTGACATTACAGATAGGTGTGAGCTGCCATGTGGTTGTTGGGAATTGAACCTCGGTCCCCTGGAAGAGCAGCCAGTGCTGTGAACCGCTGGGTCATCTCCTCAGCCCTATAAATTTTTTTGAGAGGATTTCTCTATTATGTAGCCTGGCTATCCTAAAACTCACTATGTAGACAAGGCTGGCCTTTGCCTTTCTTGCCTCTGCTTTCCTAGTGCTTAATTAAAGGAATGTGCCATCGAGTCTGGCTCTGTTTTTAAAAATCTATTTAAAATGAGCCAGGGTTTGTGGCTCATGCCTTTGATCTTAGCACTTGGGAGGCAGAGACAGGAGGATCTTTGAGTTCTAGTGTCAATCAGAACTATATAGTGAGACTTTGTCTCAAAAAAAAAAAAAAAAACCTCAAAAAAAAACCCCTCCTAAAACAAAAAAAACAAACAACCCCCCCCAAACAAAACAATTCAAGAATGCTTTCTGTGCTTTGCCAGTGTCAAAGGTCATTTTCTTCATTAAAGAATATTTAAATTAAAATATTTCTAATTGGTTATTTCAGTAAGAACCTAGATAGCTTTCTCTTTGCCTTTTCTTGGGGGGTAGTGGTATATGTGGGATACTTGGAACTTCCCACTTCCTCCTCACTCATTTTGAGAATCAGAAACCCCAGAAAATCCCATTTTAAATTCTGTTTAAGTCAAATACTCAGTTGTAAAATGAGTTTTCTTATTCTAGACTTCATAAACAGGTTCCTTTATAATCATCTGAAAATGCCGTTTGGGCCAGGTGTGGTGACACATGTCTGTAAACCCAGTACGTGGGCTGTCGAGGCAGGGAGATTATTGAGTTTGAAGCCAGCCTAGGCTACACAGCAAGACACAGTCTTCAGTAAATGATCAGGAAGAACCATGCTAGATGTGAAGCCTGAATACCCTCTCTGAAGGGGTGTGGCTGTCTCTGCACTGGGGTTAAATGGGTATGTGTAAACATTAGTCATACATGTATTTCTTTGGGAGGAAGTCATACCCTCTCTCTTTACCGAGATGCCATGGTTTCTTTGCTCTGTGTTGCAGGTTTTTGGTTGCCTGTTTTATGTGTACTACATCTTTGAGAGACTCTGCGCCCCACTGTTCCGGAATATTAAACAGGAGCCCTTCAGTGCTCGTGTCCTGGTCCTGTGTGTATTTAACTCCATCTTGCCAGGTAACCTGGGTGCTCATCAGTTTGTCCATCCATATAGATAGTCAGGAAGAAAGCAGGAAGCTGCTGTCTGTCGGTACCTTTAGTTCCCTGGTTTTCCTGTGAACTCAGCTGTACATCCACCCACCCACCAGGTCTCCGTCTGCTCCACAAGTAAAGTGCCTTTCTAGTTTCAATTCTTGCTTAAGTCTGCTTCCCCCAATGGTGGGAAGTCCACATTTATGTCTGTCTTCCTCTTTCTAGTCAGTCCTCTCTAACTTGTCAGTCTCACCATCAAATACCCTATGAAGTCATTGGTAACCTCCTCCTGATGCTAAACCCTTTAGTGGCTTCGGGTCGCTCTCCAGGGGACACAGGATGCTCTGGCCACATGTTTTGAAGTCTTAAGTTGCTACTATTTCTTACCTGTCTGCTTTTTACCAGACTTTGTCTTTTAGCTTCATTCACTCAGTGTACTTTTTCCTGGTCACACACACGTTCCTACTGTGTGCCAGTGCTGTGGACGCAGGTGTAGATGATGCAGACAGTCTTCACTTCAGGGAGCTTCCTCGACTTAGCCATCTTGTCTTCACTTGCTAAATTTTAGCATCGTCTGTTGTCACCTTTCATTGCTATAATGGGGACAGCTCCTGGGTAACATAACTCACGTGACTGTAAACTGTAGGATTAAGGATCGTATTTTAAGATTTTTTTAAAATTTATTTTTATATTATGTATATTAGTGTTTACCTGAATGTATGTGCACCATGTGTTTGCAGTGGTTGCAGAGGCCAGAAGAGAGTGTCCAATGCCCTGGGACTGGAAGTCACAGACAGCTGTGAGCTGTCATGTGGGTGCTGGGAATCAAACCTGGGACCTCTGGAAGAGCAGTTTATGCTCTTAACTACTGAGCCATCTTTCCAGTTCCAAGGATCGTGTTTTAAAGCCACTTTCAGTTTATCCTGTATCGTCCAGCAAATTCTTGTTTCTGAACATGTGGATGAAGTGGGAGGGCCTGCAGTGGGTGTTTTACAGTACCTCGAGATATGATAAGTACTGTACAGAGAAGATGACTGTCGGTTTTGTTTCTCATGTCAGAGATGACATTTAACACTGGGCATTGGAAAATATGCCCAACTAAAAACATTCTTAATTACAAAATATTACCTGTAGAAAAGTGGTGCGAAGGTTTCAAGACAGAAGGACAGATAGAAAGGCCTTGGTACCTTGGAACGGCAGAAGTCCCGTTGTAGATGGTGTTCGCAGCACACAGGGCGGAGGTAAAGGGTTTTGGGCACTATGTTCATCTGCATGTCCAGGCATTTCTTTAAACCAAGCTGGAGCCATCTATTTACCTTAAAATTACATAGAAATAACTTTTTAAAGTAAAAGAATAATAATAACCTAGCTTTCCAAGGTGCACTGTATCACCTCTGCATTGACTGAGCTGGAATCCCGGCAGGCTTCATGGCAGCGTCCCAGTTAGACACACTGGCATGCTTATGACGGCTGGCTACACAAGCTGCTTGGAAAGGCTTCACATTGTCACTCTGGTTTCAGGTGTGCTGATGCTGTTCCTTTCATTCTTTGCCTTTTTGCACTGCTGGCTCAATGCCTTTGCTGAAATGTTACGCTTTGGTGACAGGATGTTTTATAAGGTATTGTATACATTATATCGTATATATGCTTAGGTGTGTGTGTGTGTGTGTGTGTGTGTGTGTGTGTGTAAAATTGAAACATATATATTTCTCTATGTAGTTGTGGCTGTCCTAGAACTCACTTTGTAGACCAAGATGGCCCCACAGATCCACCTGCCTCTGCCTCCCCCGTGTTGCTATTAAAGGCGTGTGCCACCATGCCTGGCATTTCTAATAAATTTAGAAAAACTATTGGGGTGGGGAATGAGCACACACATGTAGCGCAGAGTTCATGTGTGTCCAAGAGATGGAACTCAGGCTGTCAGGCTTGGCAGCAAGCCCGGAGCTGTCCTCCCGGCCCTCACACTCCATTTTGTTTACATGTTGTTAAGCACTGAGTTTTGTTGACAAGTATCACCAGCTTTTTGACACAAATCCTGTAAAATACTTTTCTATGAGTTTTGCCAATGTTGAATCTGAAATTCTGATAACAGGTATAATTAACATAATCCAAATGCTGTTACATACTCAGGAGGCTGAGGCAGGATGATTACCATGGGTTCTAGGCCAGTCTGGGCTGCATTAGAGTAAGACCCAGTCTTGGCTTTCCTTCTTCCCACCCACACAAAGAGCAGAGTGTCTGCTGGATCCTGTAACATACTGTGACTGTGGTAGGAAAGTGTTTGTCAGAGGATGTGCCGGCGCCATCACTGCACATCTCAGATTGGCCATTTGACTTTTATAAAGTGGCTTCAGTGGGTCAGTCACTTAAGACTAGAGCAGTTCACAAGGGAGTTACTTCTTCACTTTCAACGGTGTTTTTTTCTGCTTCAAATGGTATTAGCCTGCTAACGCTGGCCTTGTCAGGTTGTGTTGTTTTGACTTCAAGTCTAAGGCAGTCAGTATGGTTGACAGATTTTTAGATATATGATAGATACTAGATAGTCCTACCTTGAAATTGGGAGCCACAATTTAAAAGGGATATTGGGACCCCAGCTCACTTCACTCCCTCATAATTAAATGTTGCCACAGTGGTCCCAGTTGGTCTGTTTCCATGTGTGCCCAGTTCTCTTATGTTTAACATGGTGGAGAGGAAGTTTACTGACTCTCTCGTGGCAAACATTAGATTTAAATTATAGTGTGTTTTGTATCTTTCCTCATAACATGTTGATAACATGACAATGCCCTATGAGACTTAGCCCATGTGTGTATGTGTATGTGAGTGCGTGCGTGTGTGAGTGCGTGCGTGTGTGCCTGTGTGTGTGTGTGTGTGTGTGTGTGTATAGTATTAATACTAACTGCCCACATGCCTTTTGAGATTTTTAGCACCAGTGTGTAGACAAACACTTTTATCATAATGTGCTCCAGGCCTTATTTGCATCAGGCATGTGTACGCTTCGGAAGTGGCCATGGGTTTTGCTCGGTGTGTGATTTTGCAGCTTTTCTCTCCCCCAGGACTGGTGGAACTCTACGTCATACTCCAACTACTACAGGACCTGGAATGTGGTGGTCCACGACTGGCTTTACTACTACGTCTACAAGGACCTCCTCTGGGTAAGCAGAAGGACTTAGTTAGTGATATGCAGGACATATGGGGTCTGATATGTAGGACATGGGGGTCTGAGGGGCCTAGGGAGATGGCTCAGTTCTCAGAACTCACATTGGGCAGCTTACAACCACATGTACCTATAGTTTCAGGGGATCACATACCTTCTTCTGCATGTACCAGCTTACAAGCACACGTACCTATAGTTTCAGGGGATCAGATACCTCCTTCTGCATGTACCAGCATGCATGCAGGACACATACATATACATAAAAACACAAGAAGTAAATCTTTGCAAAAAGTCTCGCACAGTGGCACACATCTCCCAGCACTTTGGGAAGCAGAGGCAGGTGGATCTGTGAGTTCAAAGCCAGGCTGCTGTACATCATAGGCTCCAGGACAGCCAGCCAGAGCTTACACAGTAAGGAACTGTCTCAAAACAAAACAAAAGCCAGATAAACAAACGTGAAAGAAACGGGGATTCTTTTACAGGCAGTGCTGGACGAGCAGGAGAAAGTTGTGTAGTTGCCTGTGAAGAAGGTTTCTTGTCCATCCCTGGAAGTTTACATCTAAGACCCACATGCCGTGAATAGTACTGATCCTGAGAACCACTGTCCATTACTAGGACAGTATCATGCCTTGCTCTGCACTTCACTGCCTGGTTACAGAATTACAGTCCTTAGAGGTCTGTGTGCTAAGGTGACCCACCTTCCAAGGACCTTTTAGAATTTCATTGCCCACAAGTAATTTCCCTCTATCCAGACCTCCATGCACACACACACACACACACACACACACACACACACCATTCCTCACTTGCTCTCCTTCTCCCCGCCCCTCCTTTGCCTTCCCCTCCCTTCCCCTCTCTCTTTCCTTCTTTGTAGACTAGGCAGGCCTGAAATTTGCAGAGATCCTCTTGCCTCTCAGAACCACACCCACTTTCATTTGGGTTGGTTTTTTTGTTAAAAATAGATTTGAATTTACATGTCTCCAACCAGAGATAGGTTTATGTGAGCCATGCTTTGGAACATAATGTATTTAGAGTAACTAGGTATAGTCTGTCCTTGGTTAGCACAGGTGTCTCTGAAACAGTTTTTATTGTTAAGCAAGTGTGTCATCCGCCTCCGTGACTGTCAGCATCCTAAGGAAGGAGGCATGCGATAGGCTGTGAGTTCTGTCACACAGTGAAGTCTCATGTTGGGCTGAGGCAAGTCTTGTTTGTTTGTTTGTTTGTTTGTTTGTTTTTAAATCTTAGTTTTGGAAAGGGTACCTGCTCTGTTCTACATAGCATCACTCTCATGATTGAAATTTGAGCTTGGTGTAGTTCTGTGAGCACTTGGAAGGTGGAGGGAGATCAGGAGGAGTTCAAGAGCAGCCTGTAGTATATGAAACCTGGCTGAATAATGTTTTTTAGAACTTCCCAAAATAGCACCACAACCCAGGAAACCAAGCCCTCAGCACACAAGGCTTTACACAGGACACTTGATGTGCAAGCTCGAGCATTGAGCGCCATCTTGCAATTATTTAATAGATTCCGATTAACCTCAGGAGTAGGTTGGAAAGTCAAATACAATTGAGCAGACGCCCTTAGCGTGTGATAACCACGTCTTGTATTGTTTGTAGGTACTATTTTTTTTTTTTAAGTTACTAACTCTGATATTTCCTTTGTGCCGTAGTTTTTCTCAAAGAGGTTCAAATCTGCTGCCATGTTGGCCGTCTTTGCCCTGTCGGCTGTGGTGCATGAGTACGCCCTCGCTGTCTGCTTGAGCTACTTCTACCCAGTACTCTTTGTACTCTTCATGTTCTTTGGAAGTAAGTGACATGGCTGCTCCATGGTTACTCCAAAGGAGAGATTGAGACGGGAAGGAAACTATGAAGTCACCTTAGCAAAGCTGGATGGTGACACCGTTTCACAGCAGTTCATTTAGCAGGGGTCAGAATATCAACTTTGAATAATTGCGTGTAGCTCTGTCTACAGGTGTTTGCACACTGGCGGGAGATGTGAACTAGGTAGCTTTGGGACCAGTAGTAAACACCGTCACTGTGCAACTCCTGAGAATGGGCCCATGATTGAGCGTGTAGAGAGGAACCCATAAGAATAACTCCATGAAATGGGTTTTCACTTTGTCTCAATACAGTTGGTTTCCTAACCATTAGTGATAATTAGTAGGATAACTGATACATTTCAGTGGTTAAGCATCACTTGTAGAGGAATGAGCAGGATGAAAGATGCATCTGAGAGCTCACTGCTGGGAGCCAGCCACAGCCTGTAGCTGAGCCCTCAGCCCTGGTGGACTGCAACTGGATAACTGTTTTTTTTTTTTTTCCTGTTTCTAACTTCAGTGGCTTTTAACTTCATTGTTAATGACAGTCGGAAAAGGCCAATCTGGAACATTATGGTTTGGACTTCTCTGTTCCTGGGCCATGGAGTCATTCTGTGCTTTTACTCTCAAGAGTGGTATGCTCGTCAGCACTGTCCTCTGAAGAATGTGAGTTGCCAGCCCAGCTAGGCTGTCTGTCACCCCTGATGTGAGGGGACAGGCGGTGATCCAGAGGGTAGTACAGTAGTGGAGGGTGAGGGTGGCTTGAGAGGAGGGAGTAGGAAATAAGCCTCAGTTTACCTCCCAGTCTGACCGTGCGCTTCTTGAAAGCCTGCTCCTTTGACTTGTTTCATTCAGTGCTGTGGATTCTTGGTTTTCTTTTTTCTTACCTCCCGGTGGCTTTCTCTCTCCAGGGTTTTCCCAGTGACACATTCTGAAACATTGGTATTTTTCACTTCTGTCCCTGAGGAGTAATAAGCTTTTCTAAATGTCAGTCAACACCCTGTCTGGACTGCGGCTCCTGGATTATTCTGTTCTTTTTTTTGTCTCCCTTATGTTTGGGTTTTGTTTGTTGCATCTGTCCTGTTTTGGACAGAGTACTTCATTTTGGAGGAGATCACTAACGGTCATATGCATATGCTTCATTATCTAGTCTTACCTCTAGACTTCAGGATAAAACTGAGTTTTGCTAAAATAAGCTGTCAAGATGCTGAGAGACAGTGTCTGTTTACCGTATTATCCATGGTCCATGGAGCTGAATGCAGTCCACTGAAATTGAGAAACTTTGGCAAAGCTTCTCAGTTGAATTAATTGGTGCTGTTAGTAGAAAACATCTCACTGTCTTTTGAATTAGGGGGTTTCTTATACCTTAAAGGTCACTGAAATGCTGGGAGGTAGCTTAGAGAAGGCAGTATATAACGCTCAGCCAATACCCACCCCATACCTAATTCACATGCACCGTGCACATAAATAAACTTTCTTCCCTTTATCTTTCCCATCATAGTCTACGTTTCTGGACTATGTCCGGCCACGGTCCTGGACTTGTCGGTACGTGTTTTAGAAGCCCTGGCTCTGCCTCCTTTCTTGACACTGAAGATTGGATAGTCTTCCTGATTCCGAGCCAGCTGTCTTCAGCAGTTACTGAATACCTACGCCACGGAGTTTAGAGCTCTCAGGCCTTGCCGATGGACACCTGGAGTTGGACTGTGGGAAGTTCACTTAGTAATTTTTTTTTTTTTTTTTTTTAGTTTTGTTCCCTTTGGGGGAGAAAGGAGACCAGTTGCAGATTTTTGCAGGGTTATCTCAGGTCAAGCCTTGGTAATTTTATCTGTTTATTTCCTTTATTCCATCCAATCAGACTAAACATATCTTGGCCATGAATTAGCCAAAACACTTAGGAAGACATCATTTCAGTATCTCTGAACTTAGAAGTTTTTTCATGCACACTATCAGGAGGTATGCTAGTGGATTTGGGAAGAAATATATATATATATTTTATTTTTGGTAGAGAAAAAAATACCTATTTTCCAAAGATAATCCTGTTACCCATTCTGCTCATATCTTTCGTTGCTTTTCTGCTTTGCTTTTGTGCTGGGAATGGAACCCAGGGCCTGCTCAGGGGCAGCGCACTGAGCCACACCCCAACCCTTATATTGTATTTTTCCTGAAAAAATACTGGTCTACTGTTTGTTTTCCATTTTCTGTATAAGTTGTGATTGTTTTAAACAATTAATGTTTTTTCTCTTGAACTCAACACTAGTACAAATTCAAGGGTCAGGAGGAGAAAGGGAAAAAAGAGATTTCCTTTTGAAACGTCACAAGTCATTTTAATATAGAGTCACTGAGCTGACCATGTGTTTTTAATTATTCTATCATAGAAGTTCTGTGGAAGATTTTATTGTTGTTGGTTTGATTTTGGTTTTTTAGAGGTGAAGTCTTGCTATGTAGCCCAGGCTGGTCTTGAACTTGCTATGTAGCCTGGCTAGCCTTGAACCCCTGACCTTCTGCCCCTGCCTCCCAAGTGCTAGGATCACAGAAGACGTCTCCATGCCCGGCCAAGATTTTTTTTTTTTTAAACTTTTAGGTTATAACTTCTTTGAAGTTACTTAGAAGTAGCCTTTGGTACACTTGCTGTATTGTCTAACATGTAGTGACTTTCCTTGTTATAGACTAGTGTGTCCATAGTGGAAGTATTAATCTTTCTCTGCTAATAATCCTAAAATGACCACTAAGAATCCAGAAGCTGGCTTCTGAAATGTCTGCTCAGTCATTATCCTTTAACAGTATATTTTTAGATGCAATAAATTACTATGTGATCATTTGTAAGGACATGTACTCATTATGTGACATTTGCAAATTATGAGGTGCCGGTTCCTCACCTGGCGTGTCACAAGGACCCGCTGTGCGTGTGTGCAAGGGTGAGCCTGTGTGTGAGAGGATTGTACATCAGAAGGGTACCACAGACCATGTAGTTCAACCTCCTGCCCTAAGAAGTGAGCCTTACAAGTTGTTCACACACATAAAATTTCATGGCACAGTCACTTCGGTGGCTCCCTGGCAACTCTCCATACAGTTTCGGGAAGTCTTTTCAGAGTGGCTTTAAAAATCACTTTGAGTCTCACAAGAAGATCTGTAGAGCTCTTTTACAATCACTCTCCGTGAGGACCACGTGTCTCCAGGTTCCTTACCTGCTTTATTTCCCAAGCTGGAGATGAGTTGTGGCCGTTTCTGTTGGCAATTCTTTGTTCTCAAACAATAGGGTTCTGTGTCATCACAGAAGCCTAGCCCCTCAAAAAGCCTGTGAATGGAGCCTGTGAAGTCCTGGCTTATGTTTTAAAGCCACAAAAATTAAAACAAGCTGGTCACTTTTATGTGTAATGGCATTTTATATATAACGAGGAAGCAGACTGGCCCAGGACTTGGTTATAAGCTGAGGGAACAGACTGGCCTAGGACTTGGTTATAAGCTGAGGGAACAGACTGGCCTGGGACTTGGTTGTAAGCCAGGCTTCTGAAGCAAAGGATGGGGTTTCAGGGAGTCCCTTTCTTTGAGGCACTGTGTATGCATTTTCAGGAGAGGGTGTTACTTTGTAGCAGTTCTCCATCCTAATTTGTTGTGCTGATCATGGCTGCCCTTCCCCCTCACCTGCTCGTTTTTTGAAACATGGTCTTTCTCAGTGTGGACCTCACATCCTCCTGCCTCAGCCTCCTCAGGTGCCAGAGTTTATAAGCATGTACTGCCACAGAAGGCCTTTCATTAGGAATTCTTTTCATGTCAAGATTTTAGGTGATAATAATGTGTGTAAGACTGCAAACTAATTAGAATTCAAAGAGCGTCTTAGGAGAGCCTCGAAAATACAAAACCCTTAAGTAGGTGGCCACTTCTGTGAAAGAAGACTGGGTTGGCAGCCATGACGCATTGCTGGCTGCGGTGGCAGGAGTCTTTTTTCAAACCACGCCTGAACTCTTTAAAAAGAAAATAAAACCAAAACCTCTTGCTAATAATGTGTTCCAAATGGGTTTGTTTATTGTTCCCTGTTGTGCCAATGGGAGAAGGTTGTTTTCTGTTAAGAATACTTATTTGTCTGCAAAGTAAGGGACTTAGTGTTTTCTATAAGAAGTATTAATGATGATAACTGTGATTTTAAAGGAGCACACAAGAAAACTACTGTGTGTACAGTATTTCACTTTGCATTTGGATGTCTGCTTTGGTCTTTTATTGCTTCTATGTTGGATGTTTAAAGGGAACAAGTTTAGAGTTTTTTTGTTGTTGATGGATGAATGTATTAAAATTGCCTGGGTAATGTTACTTGTCTCATGTTAGAATTTAATTAGAACACTAAGGCTGGGGTTTTTGTTGTTGTTTGTTTGTTTGTTTTTGAAACAGGGTGACTCTACATATCTCTGTCTAGCCTAGAACTCTTGTTGACCAGGTTGTCCTTGAACTCACAGATCTGCCTCACAAGTGCAGGGTTTAAAGGCATACACCACCATGCTGACTGGGGCTGCTTTTAACTTGTCAGTAACTGCAGCATTTGGCAGTGTGGGAAATGTAGCTGTTTCCCTTCTATTCAAGGTAAAAGTTGTTGATATTGGCAGGTTAAGAAAGTACAATGTAGAAATAATTGTATGTGTAAACATTGTTACAAAACCAATTCATGCTATGTAGCTTGTTTTGAACCTTTAAAATTATTCTTGCCTAAAAATTGGATGTCACAGATTTTTTTAAGACAAGTCATATTATGTTTGAAAATCACTTATGTGGTCTGTATAACCTAAAAGATGGAATTTAGTCTAGTAGGGGTGGTCCAGGCCTTTAATTTCAGCTCTTGGGAGGCAGAGATAGAGGACTCTATGAGTTTGGAGCTTGCCTGGTCTACGGAGGGAGTTCCAGGACAGCCCAGGTTACACAGAGAGACACTGTCTCTGAGGAGGTGGGGTGGGGGGAACAAAGATGAAATTTATTAGTTGCCAAGAGAGCCTATTAAAAAAAAGTCTGCTTTGCACAGGTATAAGAAATTTTGAGACAATTCCAGTTTCGTGTTTGTGGGAGGAGGGGATGAAGCTAAAGCAATGACTGTCAACCTGTGGGTAACAGCCTCTGGGTGGGAGTGTCAAACAACCCTTACACAGGGTCATCTAAGACTGTTGAAAAACACAATTCATAACTGTAGCAAAATTATAGTTACAACGTAGCAACAAAATAATTTTCTGGTTGGAGGGGTCACCACAGCATAAGGAACTGTTAGGAAGGTTGAGAGCCACTGACCTAAAGTCATGTATGTGACTATAGCAACAGAACTCCTCATAAAGTGTAAATAGTTTAAACTTTTATGACATTATTTAAAAAATTAAGTTGTGGTTATTCCACCTCGGAGGAATTTTTGAGTTCTTTGTCACCTTTCCTTAATAAATGTTTGTTTACTTTGCTCAAAAAAGGGGGAGGGATTGTTTGGAGGTTTGGTGATGTCCTTGCCTACCACACACAAACCGTTGATAGGCTTAGTCAAGACATAGCAATGGCAGAAACTGGATGGGGTGATACGCACCTGTAATCCCAGCTCTAGAGAGGTGGGAGAAGGAGGATCACAAGTTCTAGATTATTCCTGGCTACACAGCCAATTGAAGTTGAAGATCAGCCTTGGCTACAAGTGACCCTGTCTCTCAAGCTCCTTCACATAAAACAGACACAATGTATCTACAGAGGACTGTTCCTCTCCGTTAGTACAGAGATTCTCTCCTTCCCCGAGAATACCCAGATTGAGAACCAGTAGGGAGGTGACTGATGCATATGGGCTGTGGATTCAGACAGCTGGGGGACTTCCAGAAGAGTAAGCACGGGCAGGCTGCCTGCATTACAGAGCCAGAGTTTTCCTCATCTGTAAAATGGGGATGGTAACTACCTCATAGGATTGCTGCAGAGCTGGCAGAAGCACTGGCAGAAGCAGCTGGCAGAAGCAGCCTTACTATTTTCTTAGTCTCTCTATAATTAAAACCTAAGTCTGGGTTGTTACCTCGTAAAAACTGCAAGGTCCTAAGAAGTACCTACTACTACTCTTAAAATAGCCCCCTGCCCTCCAGGATTGTTGAGTCCACCTGCTCCTTGATAGGCCTGTGCAAAATGCAATGCCCCTGCCTTGCCTCCTGAGAGTATCAGATGGGAAACACCACATGGATCTGTCTTACCTTGCTATCTTTTTTTTTAAAGATTTATTTATTTTATGTATATGAACACACCAGAAGAAGGTACCAGATCCGGTTACAGATGGTTGTGAGCCACCATGTGGTTGCTGGGAATTGAACTAAGGACCTCTGGAAGAGCAGTCAGTGCTGTTAACTGCTAAGCCACTGTGCAGCCCTTACCTTGTTATTTTAAACTACATGGTCACGGGCATTCACTCATGTTTTGTCTTTCCAAAATAACTTCAGGTTTATCTGCCTTAACATTAGGGGGAGGGAACAAGCTTCTGGCGAGCATTGCGGATGCTGTTACTTAGGTATTTACACCAAGTGTTTAGAACCAGTGTCCATATTTGATAGCCAGGCCCTAGCATTATTGAGTGGGAGGAACGTCTGACAGTGTAAGGAATGCTCTATAGCCTTTGGAAGCAGGATTGATTTCTGTTTTGTGCTGTAGCAGGGACTAAGCCCATGCGTGGCCTTGCGCATGCTGGGGAAGCACTGAGCTAGAGGTCCAGCCTTAGAATAAATTTCTTAGTTGAAGATAGCTCACTGCTTTGATTAATAAAGGTTAAGTGTCTTGATGACTAATCGTATGTGGTAATTTCATGTAATTTTCCCCCAGTGCTATGACAGCTACCCATATTGCTAAAGAGCTCTCAGTGTCTAGGCTTTGATGGCTCTGACACTGGAAGACTGCAGGGTTTTGAGGAGTACAGCAATGAGTGACCCTTGTTTGCCAGTTTCAAGGTCTCTACAGCTTTAATCGGGCATCGGAGCGCTAGGCCCTTTGTCGGAACATGACATTACATGAAAGCCCAGTTTATAAGAAAATAAAGACAGCTAGCTGTTGAAACAGAGATGGGAGCCCTCCTCCACGTTCATCTCAATAAGAAGCTGAGATATGAGCAGATAAAAAACAATTAGCTGAAAGTTGGTAGGAACGTTCCAGAGTCTTCTGATCCTTAGTGAATCTTTTATCTTCTGTAAATGCTTTTAAATTAATTTAGTTTTGAGGAAAGGTGTTTTATTTTCAGAACTGCCTTAAATTGTTTTGTGTTTAAATCAAAAGATGCATGTGTCCCCTTTTCTGTATGTTTATTCTCATCTTTATACCCACTTACCCATTTCTACTTCAGCATGCCCTGCTGGTGGAGCACTTTCCTTCCGGTGAGTAGAAGGCACCCAGAACCTGGTGGCAGTGTGTGTCTTATTGAAAGGTAGCCATACTGGTTTTGAATATTGTTGAAACAGGCATTACACCTAGTCATTAGAGATGCAGTCTGAGTCCGAGCATCGACGAATCTTGGGTGTGAAGAGAACTGAAGCCCTGGTTGAGGCCCTGCCATTTGTACTGCCTTCATGTCTTGGGTCTGTATGTCATGGGTCACAAAAGAAAAAAGCTGTTTTTAAACTCTGTGTGTGTGTGTGTGTGTGTGTGTGTGTGTGTGTGTGTGTGTGTATGGGTGTGTGCGCGCACACACATGTGTATACTTAAATATAGCTTCTGGTTGTCTTTTTACTCCAGAATTTCAATTACCTCTTCCTATAGATCTTTAATCACCAGTGTGATGAATTTGTTTAATACATATTGTTCCCAGTCCACTGAAAACTTCTTAAATTTTGTGTTCATATACAAAATGGCAAGCTATTACATATGTGAAGAATGCGGTAAATAAATATATTTTGAAAAAACCTTCAGTGTGTGTAGTGTATGCATGTGCGTAGCACTGTGGGTGGATATGGAGGTCAGAGGACATTGAGTGTCTTGTTCTATCATTGTCCACCTTAGTCCCTTGAGTCTCCTTAGCCTGGACTCACTCTTGACTAGAAGGCTGGTCAGCAAAGCCCCCAGTGATCCTGTCTCCTCAGCACCATGGTTACAGGCACATGTGTCCAGCCACACGTTTGTTGTCATTGAGACAGTCTCGTACTGAAGATTTGGGTGGCCTGGAACTCCCTGTATAGACCAGGCTGGCCTAGAGATTTGTCTCTGTCTCCCCCAGTGCTGGGATTAAAGGAGTCCACTAATAGACACAGCTCATATCCATGGGTGCTGGAATCGGCTTGCACAGCGAGTGTGTTTGCAGTCGCTATTCCTTTTTAACAGACAAATTCATTCAGCATCTTGATCAGCTGACAGCATGGGTATAAAAAAGTCTAAAATATAAACCCCCAAAGTACAGAAACAACAAAAAGACCTGGTACATACTTAGGCACAAATACAGTCCTTGAGGGGGCTCCTCCCCTCGCCCCCCACTCATGAGTATTCTCTCAAACATCTCTGACAGGCCCTACCACCTTTGTGCTGCTCTGAGTTGTAACCCGAAGTTTCCCTGGCTTTTCCTGTTAAACGTCGTTTCCTGGAAGTAGTTAGAACAGTCCACCACCACCACACCATCATGGCCACCATAGTTATATGTGCTTTGGCAAAGTATTGACCTTTGCAATCACAAGGGACGGAGCTGCTGCTGCCTGTGAGGTTTCTGTCACTGCACAAGGCTGATGACTGATGATATTGCCACTGTAAAGGTCACTGCAGCTCCCAGCACTGCTGCCAGGTGCTGCCACCTCCATTTGCCGCTTGTACAGCAGGTGCCGTTCTCTCATAGCTGCTGCCCGCCTTTCCACAATCCTGTCAGTCACTTCTGCTGTGCATATTCCTCCAGGATAACCAAACCCACATCTCCAGAACCACTGTCATTAGCCAGTCTAGGAGAGCCATTTCTATCGCCAAACGCCTTCGGCCAGAGGAAGCGCTGGATATCCCTTGCTCTGACAGAGCTGTCTTTATTTCCTAGCCATTCAGAGTCTGTTTCTGAATGATGCTCTTAACCAGGACGTCATGCTCATCAGAGGTTATGAAAACAAAGCCCCTTCCCACTGTCCTGGCCAACCACGGTGTCAGTTGCTTCAGAATCAATCATGCTGTGCAAACCAATATGAAACTGTTCTTTGTCGTCCTTAATGCCACCCACAGAGATCTTTACTTCAGTCCGTGTGCACCTGGACTTTGAGAAATTTCTCTGGACAGTTTTATTTGGTCCCACGACTCTTCCTGTGTGGCCTTACATTCACAGCTGCATTGGTTGGCTCCAGTGTGTTGAACGTGACCTTTCTAAAGTCCTTGGAGCCATTGCTGTGGGTCCCTGTTCTCTCCCACGAGTGAGTGAGTGCGTGCGTGCTCCCTGCTTGCACAGCGGCTTCTCATCTGACATTTCAAAGCTCAGCTCTTCTATGGAGAGCTTCCATGACTGTTGGGCTCTGTAGCGTAGTGCCTAAACGTTTTCTGCTCACAGCTCCTTTTCTTTGAAGTTGTTGTTTTATTATTTTTTTTTTTTATTATTTTTTGGTTTCGTTTCATTTTGTTTTAAGATGGTATCTTTGTGTGGCCTGGAACTCACAAAGATCCACCCCTGTCTCCCAGGGCTGGGACTTAAGAAGTGTACTACCATGCTTAACTGATTATTTTTACATAGGATTTTTAGATAATCGTGACTGAATCTTTAATAGTGCAGGATGTGGAGGTGTTCTTGTTTTTGTTTTTTTTTTTTAGAATTGATTGATATAAACACTGATGCTTTGCACAAATATGCTGATCCCAAGTTAAAATTCACTTAAGGCTTTTCTTTTTCTTTTGGAGACAAGATCTCTCACGTAGCCCAGGCTGGTCTAGAATTCAATATGTAGCCAAAGATGGCCTTGAACTCCTGATCCTCCTGCTCCACCTCTCCAGTGCTGGGGCTACAAGCGTGCCCCCTCCACCACATTCCACCATTTAATGATTTTGTAATTAAAAATGAAACTCGAGTCTACACTTCTAACAGCATTATTTAAAATCAATATTTTTGAGCTGGAGAGATGGTTTTGCAGCTAAGAGGGCAGACAGCTCTTGCAGATGACCTGGATTTGGTTCCTAGAACCCATGTCAGGTGGCCCAGAGCCACCTTAACTCCAGAGGATCTGAGTCCCTCTTCTCTGGGTATCTTCCCTCACATGCACATAAGCACATACACATAACCTAAAAGAAATGGAAGTATAAAATCAAAGTAAGCAGCCATGACAACCTTGAGTATGGCACCTCACAAGAGCTTTCTCTTGTTAAATTTAAAAACTGCTATATCAACGTCACAAATCAGATGCACAATCTTGGTTAACTTGAGTCCAAGTAGACCCTAAACCTTCATAAATCAGTCCCCAACCCCACCATGCTGTCATTTGCCCCTGCATGATAATGAAGAGCCATTTGATTCAATAAACAGGCACGCTTAATTTCTGAAGAGATTTCTCCCATCTCCCTTGCACTGCAGAAATGGGTGGGAACAGTTAGGTCATAGAGAGTAAGCCGAGAGTTACTTTGTTCTTGTTTCCATAGGTGCTTCAGTGGGACGATTGTCGTAATGCTAACTACTGATCATGATGTGATCCTACAATCGGTAGATTCTTTGGAGAGAAAGTGTCATTAGTACACTCGTGCTGCTACGATAGAAGATGGGCAGTCTGTGAAGACATTTCTTTCACAGTTGAGACTAAGAAGAACTAAGGGCTGGCAGCTCCAGTTTGGTGGCTCATGGCAATAATCCCAGCACTTGGGAGGTGGAAACCAGGGCCACAGAAACCCTGTCTCAACCCCTACCTGAGCGCCACCTCCCCACAACGAGGAGTGACCACAGTAGAGAGAACAGAGAGCCAATGCGACTGCAAATGTAAATCGGGGCCCGTTTATTTCTTTGTAACTTGTAACTTAATTCTTCCATTAGCCTAGGTGAGAAAGTCCTGCTCAGTTATTTGTCTTCTCCTTCAGCTACTGGTGGCATATAACGCTACCTAACTCTAAGATGAACTGCACTTTCGAACATGAACTGAGGGCATAGAAGTCACTTGAACAACAGAACTAGGATGCGTGTTTGCTAGTTTATTCCTCCTCCTCTCCCTTTGAAACAAGATTCTCATTAAGTTGCCCTGGCAGATTCAGAACTCATAGTAGACTATGCTAGCCTTGAACAGAGTCAAGGATAGAAAGGGCTCATTCCTATAGCACCCTTTCCTGTGGGCGTGGCCCCGGGACTCTCTGCGGGAGCTCGGGTCTGCGCTTGCGCAGTCTGCACCCGGAAGCGCGGCCTCGAGAGGCTGTCCCACTCCAAGACAACAGCCTGATTAAATATTCTTCCTTATTGCTACTACCAATAACTAAAACCGCACGGAAACATCTAGAGAGAGTAGAGACACTTTTTCATCTCTCTTTCTTTTGACGGCTCCGCCGGAGGCAGCTGGGCCCCGCAAGTTGCTAGGACGAGGGGGGGAGGGGTCCTGTGTTGCTATGACGACACAGGGCGTTCCAGAAAAGGGATGGCGGACCGACGCCAGGCGGCAAACACAACTTGTGGGTACAGTGCACTCCTTCAGTGCACAAGCCTTTGCTGAAAGGACCATGGGAGCCCCGCTCCACTCGCGCCCGCGGAGCTGGGCCGCGCTGACCCGCCCGCAGTCTGTAGGGAGGCGGAGCCCGACTCTCCTGGGCTGGACCCTGACTCTGACCCACCCGTACCCCTCTCTGTCATGTCAGGTTATCCTAGAGGGCTCCCTAAAAAAAAAAAAAAAAAAAAAAAAAAAAAAAAAAAAAAAAAAAAAAACTATGCCAGATGAATTCTGAATTTCAGTCTGAACACAAACACTCATGAGGTCTTTCTGTTCATTTGCTTTTTTTTGTCTACAGAACTATGGACAGCTTGAAAGTCCCAGCACGATTTTGATTTGTTTTTGAATTAACTTTTTGGAGGAATATTTCTGAGAGTGATAGCAGGCATTGTTTATTATGTCTCTCCACAAAGTGTCGGACACTTCGATGGCCTCCACAACATCTGAGGCCAAACAGTCAAAACTGTCTGTAGTCAAGGAGGCAAAAGGTAAACTTCAAGGATACTATAGATAGAACCATCATGGCCACTGACAGAATTTAAAATCCGTTCTCTCCTTCTCCTCAGCAAGCCTGGACAGTTGCCAAATCAGAATCTTGTTTCATCTTCATTTAGATACTAATAGCTCTATGAAGTTCGGCTTCTTGTTCTCTGACTTTAAGAGAACTCTGAAAACGTAGTCATGTGGATAAGAAAAACAGAGCTTAGTTCAATATTTCTATTAGTGTAAGATTCAAGAATTTTTTTAGATTCCTTAAGATTTCCATCCTTGGGGCTGTGTCTTTGTGGCTCATGAGACTTTAATCCCAGTGCTTGGAAGGCAGAAGCAGGCAGTCTCTCTGAATTTGAGGTCAGCCTGGTCTACATAGTAAATTCCAGGCCAGTCAGAGCTACATAGTGAGGCTCTGTTTCAAGAAAAAAAAAATGTAAAAAGACTTAAGAATAAATGTGGACCTGTACCAGAATAAGAGTCAAGTCAGTTACCCTTTAATCCTTGCTCATCAAACTGAAGCGATCTCCAGTCTTAAGGTCACAGGGCTTTTTGGTTTGTTTCTTATTTATAGTTTGCTACAGTTCCATTATCTAGGAGGTACTGTTTCAACTCAAGGACTTACACTAAGCAAGCACTCTACCCTGAGCTAGCTTCCTATCTATGCTGAAGGGCAGTGGAGCGGGGAGGTCTGGGCTGGCTGTACACTCACTCTGTAACCCTGGCCTTTTACTCTGTATAGCTCTTCATGTTCTCATATTCCCTTTCCTCCCTTCCCTCCACCCTTCTCTGGACTGTATGCTACTCAGTGCTTTAAGGATTATTTGTAGCTGGGCTTTCCCACTAGAAGCACCCTTCTTGTTAGAAACACAGGAGACTGCTGAGGCAGTCTGGGAAAGTTTAACCCCCAGAACACTCCACTAAAAGTTTGTCTTTCCTATTACTTTCTTAGGGCTTCCTGAGCTAAAGGAGAAAAAAACCATGGTCAACCACCTCAAACCCCTTCCCACTTCCCTCCAGAGTGAATTCAGAATCCCAGAGGAAGTTCTTCTCTCTCTGAACTATGCAGCCAATGCTGGTCCCTGTCCTGAAAACTTATTGCCTGCGAAGAAACATAAAGCCCCAAAGGTTTGTACACACATATCTAGCATGTTTGGGGGTCATTATCCTTTTTTGTATTCACTTTGTTAAGTGTTTGGTGAGCAGATTTTGTGTATTCAGATGATCTTTTAAAATGCAGATTTAAATTTAAAAACCAATTATTATTAGTTCATGTGTGAGTTTGGACACAGAGTCAGAAGACGGCTTTCAGGAGCTGGTTCTCTCTTTCCAGTCTGGGCTCTGGGGAGAAGCACAAGTCATTGGTTTGCAAGCTCTTTCAGTTGCTAAGCCATCTTACCAACTAGAAAATTCAGATCTTGCTGAGCTTGGTGGCTGGCACTGATAGTTCCATCACTTCAGAGGCTGAAGCAGGAGGATTGCCACGAGTTCCAGGCCAGACCTGGCTACATAATGAGGTCCTGTCTCAAAAAACAAAATCAAAAAACTAAAGCGAAAAATCCTCAGATCTCTTGAAGCAGTGTTTCCATTGTTTGAATATTTCCGTTAACTGTTTTTATGTAAATTTACCAGACACATTATTCATGCTCTCTTAATGTTCTGTCTTGCCCTTCTTTATGCATTCCACTCCTCTTTAAAGCATCCAAATGCCCTTGATGTAAAGTCAAATAAGTAACATTTTCTTCAACCAGAGTGCCCTCTGCTGGACATTTGTATTTTTTTTTGCTTTTTTTTCCACAGGGTACTCTTCCACGTCTAGTAGATCATGTCTGGCAGCACCCTATTCGAAGAGATAAATTCAAATATCTGATTGATCATCCTGTCTCCCTAACAGGAGCTGGAAGGTAAAGGATGAAGAGAGTGGGGTGCAGATATACAGACAGGTAGAATTATTTTCTCATGTTGTGTGACAGATTTGGGAGGAGGAAGAATGGCAACAATGAGGAATTACAGATTTTGAAACTTGTAGTATCATTGATAAGTGAGACTTCTGAAAGGATATATACATATAATTATTAGCAGTAGCTACATATGTTGGCTGTACATCCTTTTGGTTGTTGGATTTCTAAGTATATATACATGTATGTATATGTGTATGTATGTATGTATGTATATATGTATGTATGTATGTATGTATGTATGTATGTATGTATGTATGTATGTATGTATGTATGTATGTATTTAGTTAGTTATTCTGTGTGTGCCATGTCCCATGTGTGAGATCAGAAGGGAACTCACAGGAGGGGGTTCTCTCCTTCCACCATATGGTTCCTGCAGATTGAACTCAGGCTGTTTGTGGCTCGGTTGCTGGCACCTTTATCCTCTGAACCTTCTCCCAGGCTTGGTTTGTTGGGGTTTGTTTGTCTTTGTTTTGTTTTATTTTGCTTTGCATGCATTTGTATACTCCCTCCTGTCGTTTCCTGTGGTCTTTTTTGTCCTGTATTAAAAAGGACAAGATCACCAAACCGAAGCCTTTAGTACATCTCCCATCTGTAGGTGTCCATAGGTTTTGTACATCTTAGAGAAAACATGATGTGGAAACCTTGGTGACTAGGTTAATTTCCCTGATCTTTTCCAGAGGAACCTGTAGCTGGTCTTCGCTACTTTGTGGGTTCTCCTTTTCCCCACCCTTTATGCCCCAAGTTTCACTCCCCCTCCCATCAGTAGATGGAGAGAAAGAAGGAGAGAGTGAGAGAGAGAGAGAGAGAGAGAGAGAGAGAGAGAGAGAGAGAGAGAAAGATCTGAATCTAATTTCTTTTTTCTTGTTTCTTTTTTGAGCATAACTACCAATAAACTGCAACCAAGCCCCCTAAACAACCAACAACCCCCAACCCTGCCTATTGGGGCTCTCACATTTATATGCTCTCTGAAAATTTCCCAGAATTCCAAACAGCACACAATCTCAAAGACTATCTGTAGCTGGCAAAACCATGCCTCTGCTAGACATGAGGTAAATCATAGTTAGCTGCTGTGAAGCAGCTCCATCCCACACCTGGGACTAAAACAAAAACATAGTCTTATAATATTTGTTTTCTTTTAAAGAAAAGAACCCAAAATTCCAGAATTGTCACTACTATGGGAACCCTCAACCATTGTATACTGTGTCAGATTAAATCACCAAATACTATTTATTATTTTGTACCATTCCCAAAAATACTCTGTCAAATTTTGTTCCTTGAAGATTGTGGCCTATTCATTTGAAAGTATTTTCCATTTATCAAAATCTCTTTGCATGTCTTGCTTACATGCTGTGTTCAACTGGAAGGTTATCACGCATAAGTAGGATATTTATTCTCTTTTTGTTTGGTTGGTTGGTTTTTTTGATACAGGGTTTCTCTGTATAGCCTGGGCTGTCCTGGAACTCACTCTGTAGACCAGGCTGGCCTCGAACTCAGAAATCCGCCTGCCTCTGCCTCCCAAGTGCTGGGATTAAAGTCGTGCACCACCACCGCCCGGCTATATTTATTCTTATTGAAGTCACTTTTCTCATCTGTGAAAAGGGATGACTAGAGTTGCTCAGTTTTATGTGCCCGAAGGGATCTCGGGAAGCAGACACAAGAGGGTGGAAGCCAGAGCGTCTCCAGCCATAGCACGCTGTCTAAGTGTGGGTGTCACCACTTGGCTGTGCTGCAGGCCACAAAGAGCCACAGAAACCTGGCTGTGTGGCTGTCCTCGTTGTGGAGCTTCTGTGACTTAAAGAACCTGTATCTTGTGGCTTTAGATCACAGGTGTAGTAACTAGTGTAGTACTTAGCAGTTACAAGACGTTTCAAGTGTTTTGAAAAGTTAACTAGCCGGGCGGTGGTGGCACACGCCTTTAATCCCAGCACTTGGGAGGCAGAGGCAGGCGGATTTCTGAGTTCGAGGCCAGCCTGGTCTACAGAGTGAGTGCCAGGACAGCCAGGGCTACACAGAGAAACCCTGTCTCAAAAAACCAAAAAAAAAGAAAAAAAAGGAAAAAAAAAGAAAAAGAAAAGTTAACTAGTTTTATCTGAATGTTGCAGTAAACTTACTAAAAGTTTTAATGTCAAATGCTTTCTGAGCAGAAATCCTTGATATGTGGACAGCAAGTAGTAGCACCCCCATCCTCACTGTAACCCCAGGGCCTATGAGCACAGAGCTCACCAGCAGAAGACTCTGCAGAGGGTATGATGGTTGAAGATAGATTATGGCTTTCGTTAGTGAGCCTAGCATAAGCACCAGGCTCTGGGAGTAGAAAAGGAAGATGGCTGAGTGGGTCAGGAGATGAGACCATCCAAGGATTGCAGAACGGAAGGGCACAAATGGAAAGAGGAACTGAATGCTAGAAGCTGGACCGTCTAAGGACAGCTCAGCTGATGTTCATCAAGGAAACAGTCTCGGTCCCATGGCCTCCAGGAATGAACCCTGTCAGCAACCAGAGGAGGTCTTAGGGTTTCTCTTGCTGTGATAAAAACACCTTGATGAAAGGCAAGTTAGGGGAGACAGGGTTTGTCTCACAACTCTCAGGCCACATTCCTTTGCTGAGGGAAGTCAGAGCAGGAACTGAGGTAAAAGCCACAGATCCAAGGTTGAATAGTGACTATTGTTTTGCTCCCTTTGGCCTGTTCAGTTTGCTTTCTTAGTCAGCCCAGGACCACTTGCCCAGGGGTGGCACACCTACCTCAGTCATTATTTAAGAAAAATGCCCTACGGGCAATGTGATGGAAGCATTTCCTCAACAGAGGTTTCTCTTCCTAGATAACTGTAGCTTGTGTCCGGTTAACAAAACAAAAGACTAGTCTTTTGCATGGCTCCTCCCGGCATCCACGCCACAGTCACCATCCACATCTTGATTTTAGTTCTGTGACACCAGCATTGGACCTGTGCACATAGAAAATGACACAGCTGGTAGGGACAAGGAGTAATTTGTCTAGGCATGTCAAATATTCAGAGCACAGCAATAAAATACAGTCAAGAAAGCATTTAGCCTCTGAGAATCTTTTCTGATGGCTCCACCAGTCAGCATTCAATGCAAAAAATAAATCTCAGGATTTTCATCAGGAATCAATTGACTGTAGAAAATTGACTGCTACCAAAGTTGTTGAGACCAGCAGGATGGCTCAGCAGATAAAGCTCTTGCCTCACAAGCCTGGTAACCTGAACCCATTCCCATGGGTTAAGGGAAAGAACTGGCTCCCCCAAATTGTCCTCCAACTGCCAAATGTGTGCTGTGCCTATACTTACCCCCCCCCCACACACATAGACACACACATCCCCACCAACAATAAAATAATGAAATAATTTTTGATATATGGTCTTATTGCATAGCCCTAACTAACCTGGTGCTTACTATGTAGACCAAGCCGGTCTTGAACTCATAGAGGTCTGCCTGTTTCTGCCTACCAAGTGCTGAGATTAAAGGCTTACCCACTGTGCTTAAGTAAGACTAGCAGATGTAGAATTGTGCATAATTGTATGTTTACATAAGAGGGAGGGAGGAGATCAAACCTACTGTTAATACGAACATAATGCCTGCTTCTCCTTGACAGGGATACTGCAATCACATGACCAGCCTCACAAAGGCTTCACAATACTTTCTGTGAGCAAAGGAAAACCTTTCTTTTTAAATTAAATTTCAATATGACATTTTCTTCATTTTTTTTTTTTAATACAGAGTCTCACTCACTTTGTAGCTTTGGCTGGCCTAGAACTTACTGTGTACCCCAGGCTGGCCTCAAGGAAAGATCCACTAGTCTGTGTGTCTTGGGTGCTGAGACTGAAGGCATGTGCTCCCATCCCATGCGCATTAGAATGTTTCATACAGGTGTCGTTCGACTTTGCTCTAGTTAGCTCCCCTCCTGCAACGCCCTCTTCCATGCTTTGGGTGTTTCTGTCAAATAAAAACTTTAAAATGTGTGCAGTACTACTTACTATTTTTCCGTTATGACCTCTGCATGTGACATATTTTAATGCAAATTACCCAGGTCACAACTGTGACTACATTTACTTATGTTTTGTATTATTACATGTATTTGTTTATTGCGTGTGTGTGTGTGTGTGTGTGTGTGTGCGTGCGTGTGTGCGTGTGTGTGTGTGTGTGTGTGTGTGTATGTGCGTGTTCGTGTGTGTGCATGTGTGTATGTGTGTGTGTGTGTGTCCACAGTCTTCTTGTGATGGTTAGATGCAATGTTAGATCAATTGGACAATGTTGTGCGGCTCACTCACCTCTTCTGCCTTTATTTGGGTTCCACTGATCAAATTCATATCTTCAGGCTTATGTGGCAAGTGTCTTTACCCACAGAAATGTCTTGCTGGCACACAGAATTGTTTTTTGAGAGACCAAATATAAGAGCAAGGTAATTATTCAAAGGAAAACGAGAGAACTAGAACATGGATGAAAAGGGAAAGGAACCTGGCCAGCAGAGTCTACCAGTGTCCTCTGTAGCATCAGCAATGCAGAGGAGAGAGAACAGACAGTGAGCACAAGTCAGGCCAAAGTCTACTTTAAAGTGAGATGGTGGGATGGAGACGTGAGACATTAGAAGTATATAGGATATACCCTAGAGACCTGAGAACCCACATCAAAAGTGGACTAGAGATTTGCTATTGGCATGAACTGAGAGGACTGGCCACTGTCCTGATCTGCAGTGTTAATTGGTGCCAGCAGTAGACTAGGGATTGAGGGCCGGGCAGTGGTGGCACATGCCTTTAATCCCAGCACTTGGGAGGCAGAGGCAGGTGGATTTCTGAGTTTGAGGCCATCCTGGTCTACAGAGTGAGTCCAGGACAGCCAGAGATACACAGAGAAACCCTGTCTCGGAAAAAAAGAAAAAAAAAAAAAAAAAAACCCAGACTGGGGATTGAGGGCAAAGGATAGGGAGGGATTGGGTCTCGATGCTGAGATTTTGATGACAGCCTAGCAAATAAGGAGGGTGAAACAGACTGCAGATTTGATGGCTCGGCTAAGAAAGAACGTGAGAGCAGTAGTTCTCAACCTTCCTAATGCTGCTTTAATACAGTTCCTCAGGTTGTGGTGGATCCCCGACCATAAAATCAATTGCTTTACATAGCTTTCATTTTGCTACTGTTATAAATCACAATGTAAATATCTAATGTGGAGAATATCTGATATGCAAACCCCACGAAAGGGTCATTCAACCTCCAGAGGAGATGGGACCCACAGGTTGAGAACCACTAGCACAGCGGACACAGCTTTGTGGAACATCTCTACAGGATGAAGACACAGACGGTCGGTCCAAGGAATAGCCCCTGGGGCGGACAGACGATTCGGGAGGATTTCACACAGAGGGGGAATCCAGGAGACTGGTTTCAGACAAAAGAGTAGTAAAATCAGGAAAGTATTCCAGGTAGTGGCAGAAAATGGATGAGACTACCCTAGTAAAGGGAAGTCCTCACTAGGTCTCCGAGGCATGATTTCAGAAGGGAGAAGAAGAGCCCTTCTGTGAGGTAACTTTCTGTCGGAAGTTGGATATTTAACAGAAGGACATAGATGATAGATTCTAGCTACATCATAATGTGTAACAGCAGTGCACGGTGAAGGAGAGATTTCCAGAAGGGAACAGTTTTGATATGAATGATCTGGGTAGTCTTTGTCAGCTAGGCACAAACTAGAGCTGCCTGGGAAGATGGACCCCAGCTGAGGAACTGCCTCCATCAGATTGGCCTGTGGGCTTGTCTGTGGGCATTGTCTTGATTAGCGATCCTTGCACTAGCAGTGCTGTGTCTGAGCAGGTGTTGTATAAGAAGGCAGGTTGAACAATCCATGAAGAACAAGAACAAGCCAGTAAGCACAGCTCCTCTCTGGTCCGTGCCTCAGCTCTCGTGATAGTGTCTGGAACATGTAAGCCAAATAAGCCTTTCCCTTCCCTGGCTTGGTTTTGGTCAGTATTTTATCACAGTGGAAAAAAGAAAACCAGGACAAGGAGTATCTTAGTAGGGCAGTGGGTATTTTCTACAGAAGCTTTCAGTGGTGGAATGAGATTCCGGGGCTGAGAACCAAGATGGACTCCAACACACAACGGTCAGGAATGACTGTGAGAAAAAGCTGATTCATTCGAGGTTGAAGGGGAGGAAAGAGTATGTGAGTGAGAAGCTTGTGATGGTGAAGAGGAAGAGTGTGGGCAGACTCCTGGCTGATGCCCAGTCTCCCATGAGGTGGGAAGTGCTGGTCCAGGTGTCTGCAGGTTCACCCCACAAACTTGGCTTCTGGTCATGGAGGGGCCTCCATCCAGTAGACTGCTGCTGGATGTTAAATCCAAGGTCGCCGACCAGGTGAGCAGCTGCAGATTCCAAAAGTTGTGGACCTTGCGGGAGTGAGTCTCACCCTGTTCTTCCAGGTCTGATCCAGGGCCCTTCTGCTGCCTAACGTGTTTCCTCCCCTCTGTGTGCGTTGTGATTTAAGCTTTTCTGCTCAGAAAGTTTGGATCAAGTACTGTTCTACCTTAATTAGGCAACATTTACTGGAAGCCTATGCATTTCCAGAGGAAACTGGGCCTGGCTGTGAGTTCGGACAGCTGTGACCTTTAAGTGCCCTTAAATGGCAGTGATGCTAAAAATGAAGAGCCAACCCGCTGGAGTGAGACCGCTACCATTCCAGACTTTCCCCAGACAGCTCTAACATAAATCTAACGTAAATCATCATTCTAACATAAAGGACTCACCTTGTGACACAGAAGGGAGTAAGGATCAAAGGACTTGGATTCATTGTAAATCATTCTTCCATTTTCCCATGTCTTAAAATAATTGAAAAATATCGATGAGCAGGGAGAAAAGGAGGCAATGAGAGCAGATCTGCTGCCCTGACCTACCAGCAGGGAGCGTGTGACTGTGTGCACCCTTAGGAAAATCCACTTTTTTTTTTTTTTGGTTTTTCGAGACAGGGTTTCTCTGTGTAGCCCTAGCTGTCCTGGAACTCACTCTGTAGACCAGGCTGGCCTCGAACTCAGAAATCCACCTGCCTCTGCCTCCCAAGTGCTGGGATTAAAAGCGTGCACCACCACTGCCCGGCTGGAAAATCCACTTTTAAAACATATTTTTTCTTAATTTTTAAGGGATATTTCTTTCCTGTATGATGTTAAATACATGAAAGGAGAGACCAGGGAGAACAAACTTTGTCCCCCAAACAAGTCAACACAGTCACAGAACAGTGCCATGGTGCCTCATAAGGTAAGTTGAGAAGACTTCTCCCACTCTTGGCTTTTCCAAGTGTTTCTCTAAACTCTAAAGCAGCATCAGACTGTAACCACTGTCTGCAGAGCTCCACTGTCTTCAGATACATTCTAGCTATTTCTTTACAATAGCATTTACTGGGCAAAGATCAAAGATCTTCTAAGCCATTCCCCAAACTATACTGAAGTATTTTGATGAGTAAGTATTTACTGATTTTACAAAATCGGGGAAGACTAGATTTTTCCCTCCCCAGGGAAAAGTCACAGAGTTGTAGACAATGACTTTTTGCCCTCCTCCCTCTTTCTTTTTCTTCTCCCTCCTCCCTCCCTCTCTCCCCCTCCTTCTCTTCCTCCCTCTCCTCTCCTTTTCGCCCCCTCCCCTACCTCTCATTTGAGATAGGGGTCTCTCTATGTAGCCCCATATATTCAGGAACTTGCTATGTTAATCAGGCTAGCACCCAAGATATACTTCTGTCTCCCAAGGCATCTCTCCTATTATTCATAGTGTGGGTCAGACCACTATTTAATTACTTTATCCCTTTTGTCACAAGCCTTGGCAGTAACATTGAATTTCCTGGTGTTCTTTTTCTTTTTAAACTGTATATTTTATATCTCTTTCTGGCCCACTTGCTTTTTTTCATCATATACCAGCATAAGAATGATTACTAATATTATGCTAATTATATAATTAATTAATTATTAGTTAATACGCCTCCCATGCTACTCAGGAATCTGATACAGAACTTGAAACCCAAACTACTAGAGCATTTCCAGTTAATATAAACCCCACCCGAGCTAAGCCACTTAACTGGTACCTACTCCAAGCCTCAGACCTAAAAGAACTCAGACAAGCAGTGAAGGAAGATGGCATTCATGCACCGTGGACCAAATCCCTCCTGCAGAGCCATATTGCAAACTTAAACACCCCCCAAGATTGGAGAGATATTTGCCGTTCTGCTCTTCCTGGCCCAATGTTCCTAGAGTGGGAAGCCTATTATCGTGATGAGTGTCTTCAACAAGTCAGACAAAACCAGGGAAGGGGTGATGACACCCCATGGGGTTTTAAAGAACTCTTTGGCCAGGAAGATTTCTCTACTGGGGCACAACAGGCAAGTCAGCCAGCAGGGTACTATGACCAGGTCTGCCTTTGTGCCATTCAAGCCTGGAATAGGCTCACTCCACCCTCAGGGTCACAGGACCCCGCCCACTCCCTGCTCTCCCTCCATCAGAAGCCTGGAGAATCTCTATCTGATTTTATTCTCAGGACTAAAATAAGCCTAGAAAGAAAAAAATCTCCAACCCCACAGCTAGGGAGCTTCTTCTTAAAAATATTATTTGGGAAGGCATGACTTCTGAGTCTAGGCTAGCTTGCCAGGGTCTCCGGGACGAGCATCACGATAGGTGGATTGTAGCAACCAGAGAAATAGGAACTGCATCACACCAGGTCGCATCCATAGCTCAGGCATTTGTGGCAGCAGTAAAAACAGAAGGAATCTGCTTCAAATGTGGAGAGGCAGGGCATTGGAAGGATGAATGCCCACTAAACTCCCCTTCTATAACAGATTCCAATCCTCCTAAGGTCCCCTGTTCCCGTTGCAGGAAGGGTTTCCACTGGTGGAGACACTGTACTGCTCAATATGATAAAGATGGTAAACGACTAGAGCCTTTAAACTTCAAATGGGGAAACCCTCAGCCCTGAGAGTAAGAGGGAAAACTACTCCTGTAGAAGCCTTATGGGTGTCCAGCATCTCAGAAGGCTCCTACCCAAAGTTAACCATTAAAATAGATGATAAACCATTCAAGTGTTTTACTGACACTGGAGCAGACTGGACGATTCTAAGACAGCAAGAGGTCCCACAGAACTGGCAGCTAACCCCTGGGCCCAAGCTCTTAGGCATAGGGGGTACCTCTCACGAATTCATCACCAAACAGACCTATAGGTGGGAAGACCCAGATGGGGCTACAGGCCTTATACGCCCCCTGGTGGCTCAAGTAGCTACTAATCTCTTAGGGAGAGACATCTTACAAGCCTTAGATGTGGTTCTTACCACGCAGCCAGAAAGAGACCACATTAAGGTAGAGGATATTACTTATGAAGAAAATAGTACCCAAGGAGACCCAAATAACCCCCCTCCAAATCACCCCCAACTCTAGGGGCCACTGTTAAATTTAGTACTCCCTGCCTTGATTGACTCTCTGATGAAGCCGTCTGGTTCCCACAGTGGCCTCTATCAAGGGAGAAACTTAGGGCCCTCAGAGAACTCGTAGAGGAGCAGCTGTCTCTACAACACATCCGCCCCTCCCACAGTCCATGGAACACCCCTGTGTTTGCCATAAAAAAGAGCTCAGGGGGGTGGAGACTGTTACAAGATTTGAGGGCAATTAACAAAACCATGTGAATCTGGGGCTCCCCACAAAGAGGGCTACCCCACATCTCAGCCATTCCTGCCAATGTTCCTCTATTAGCGATAGACATAAAAGATTGCTTTTTTCCATCCCTCTCCACCCCCAGGACTGTGAACGCTTTGCATTCTCAGTGCCCCCCATTAACAACTCTGGCCCAGTCTCAACGATATGAGTGGACTGTTCTTCTCCAAGGAATGGCTAACAGTCCTACCATTTGTCAAGAAGCTGTAGCCACTGCATTAAAACCCTATTTAGACAAAGGACTCAACATCTATCACTACATGGATGACATCTTGGTCTGGGGAGATGCTTCTACCTCCCCCTCCCAACTTAAGGACCAGCTAATACCTTCCCTATCTGCCCTAGGATTCAAAATAGCCCCTCACAAAATCCAACTTATTCCCCCCATTGCATTTCTAGAAGCAGAGATCTCCCTTACTTTGATATGTCCCTTCAAGCCCACCCTTTCCTTCCCTCAAAAATTAACTCTTGCCTCTCTGCAGAGCTTCTTGGGCAACCTCAATTGGCTTTGACCCTGGCTTTACCTCACCACAAGCACCCTTCAACCCCTCTTTAACCTCCTGAAAGGAGATAAAAGTCCCTCCTCCCCAAGGACACTGTCCCCAGAAGCAGTCCAAGCCCTAAAATCTGTCAATTCAGCCCTAAAAGATATGGCTCTTGCTAGGTATGACCCAAGAGTACCTGTACATCTCCTTATCTTTAATTCCTCCCCTACCCTTGTAGGAGCCCTTTACCAACCACAGGGGGTGCTAGAATGGCTCCATACCCCGATGGGTGGTGCACCCTGAATTCGAAATGAAGTGGATGCACTGGCCAACATGATTAAAAATGGCAGAGATAGAGCCCTACAAACCCTAGGAAAAGAACCTGACGTTCTTGTCACCCCCTTCTCCCTCTACGACATTCAGTGGCTAATCAAAAATCATACCCACTTCGCTATCAGCTTAATAGGATTCCCACGACAAATTGACAACCATTATCCTGATGAAAAATGGGCCTCTGCCCTCCCTCTGTTGCGATGGCTACCCCCCAAACTATTCTCCAGAGAGCCCATAGCAGGAGCCCCCTTAATATTTACAGATGGGGGAAAGAGGGGAGCTGCAGCAATAATATACTACTTCCCTGAAGATGAACCCCCTATTCTCCAATTCAAAGAGCTCCCCCACCACTCCCCCCAATATAAAGAACTATATGCCATTTACCTAGCCTTAAAAGAAGTCAAAGGCCCCCTTAGCCTCTTTTCAGACAGCATATATGCTGTCAATTTGCTTCCTTGGTTGTCAAGATCACTTATCAAACTAGATGACAACCCACTTTCCTCTCTACTCGTACAGGTTTCTGCCCTCCTACAGGAGAGAGCCTCCCCCATCTATATCCAACATATCTGATCCCACAGTCCCCTGCCAGGTCCTATATCTGAGGGAAATGCACTCACTGACCAAACTGCCTCAACAGGAACATTTATAGCCTCCATTGAGCAAGCAGACCAATTTCATTCATGCACACACACAAATCTAAAGGGGCTTCATGCTCGCTTCCCCCACATCCCCCTTGCTCAGCTTCAAAGGATAATAAAAACATGTGCCTCTTGTACATCTCTCATTACTACTCCAGCTTTACAAACCATGGGCACCAATCCCCGAGGCCTCAAATCTAATGCCTTATGGCAAATTGATGTTACCCATGTTCCTCAATTCGGTAGACAAAAGTATGTTATTGTCACCATAGATACTTACTCACATTTTGTATGTGAGTAGCATAACATAACATAATATTAATTAATATTATTAATCATATAATTAATTGATTATTAAATAATATTATGTTAATATACAATTGATTAATTATTAATTAGTAATAATAACATAACATAGTCAATTAGGTTGTCTTGAAATATCCACCAAAGAAGTTAGTCCATTACTCCTTAATTTAACCTATTAAGTAAGACAAGGGCAGAAATCAGTCACAGTCTTTGCCAAAATATCACAGGCATGGTCTTTAGCCAAGTTGCTAATATTGTTCTTCTCTGAAGCCTCTTGATCTGGTCCTCCACAGTCCTCATAGCTCTCATATCACTGTCTCCAAGACTCTACTGGGATGACCCACTAACCTCCATTTACAGTGTTCAAAGGTTCTTCTAGTCCAAAGTCTTCTACATTTCTCCAAAAACCAACATGGTCAGGATTCACAGGAATAGCTCATTCTCTGGTTCTAACATGTCTTAGTTAATTTTTTATTGCTGTGACAAAATACCATGACCAAAAGAACCTATTGTGAAAGTGTTAATTGGGGCTTATTGTTTCAAAGGGTTGAGTCCATGATGGCTGGAGCAAAGGCATGGTGGCAGGAACAGCTGAGTACATCTTGATTCAAGAGCATGGGGCAGAGTGAGGGCATACTGGGAATGGTGCAAGTTTTTTGAAACCTCAAGACTGACACCCAGTGATATACCTCCTCTAATAAGGCCACACCTCCTAATCCTTCCCAAACAGCTCCACCAACTGGGGACCAAGAGTTCAAATACCTGAGACTTATAGGGGATTGTAAATGAATAATCTTTAATATAAATATTAGCAGTGAATTAAAACAGTGGCTGTATTTCTTTGCCTTATGTTAGTTTACAATAACTACACAGAAAAACCAAGATGTACTTAAAACTGAACCTCAGTTGCTGAGCAGTTAAATGATCTACCTTAACCTTCTATGTCAATCTGGCTTCCTCCCAGCCCCATCCTGTGACATTTGCATATCATTATTGATCTAGCACTTTAGGCTTCAACTGTGTTTCCATGATCTCTCTCCAGTCCCCTTCCTCATGCCACCAAATCCTCCATCCTCCTTGTCCCTCTCTTCATCTCTCCTCCCTCTGGCTGGCAGATGTCCTGCCCTATTCTCTATTCTGCCTGGCAGCATTTATTGATGAGCCAGAGAATAAATGGTAAGAATTGTTTACACAAACTTGAGCTAGGAGATTCTTGGCATAACTATTATAATGATGTGTCTGGATTGAAACTAGATATGAGGGCAAAGCAGTATTTGAATAATACAAGGGTAAACAGTACACAGTGTGTTAAAAACATTATGTCTATGAGGGACATCTCATTCAAACTGCCACAAGAAGAAAAAAAAAGGAGCTAAAGGATTTATGTATATAGTTGGCCCTCCATACTTGAGGGTTCTCCATTCACCTATGCCATCAACCACAAGTGAAATTTTTTTGCAAAAAAAAAAAATGTATCTGTACTACACAAGTACAGATGTTTTCTTGTCGTTTCCTAAATTGCTGAGTCTGACTTGGCCATGAAAGGGATGGCATGGAGTGGTTCCTACCCTTGGAACAGAGCCAGTAGGGTGTGGTCCTCCATGAATATTGATGATTGCCGTGGGTACAAGGCTTGTTTGTGTAATAATGTACATATTTTCATGTTCTTTCTTTGAGTAATGTCCTCTTCCAAGGTCAATAATCAGAGGCAGCATTAGTCATGGAGGCAAGGGTGTGGCTAATATCTCAGCAAAATGGTAAATGCTGAGACCTTCAGGACAGCCCTTAAGGCTGTGGGAAAGAACTCTGAAACCATGAGTTCAAGAATATATATTTCTCAACTATGTAAAATATAAAGATGCAATATGAATCATATAAGGAGCTTTGTAGACCTAAAAGAACAGAGGCAGCTGCACTATGAGCCAGCTTGTCAGAAAAATACAAAGACAGGCATATTTCTGAGTTTATATTCAAGGCATATTCAAGATCAGCGTGGGACAGAACTAGGTTAGGCCCAGGCCTGGTAGGAATGGCAATCTCAGAGTGAGATCCCACTGAGCTAGCTTATTGTCTGTGCTTACAAAAGCAGGCAGATCTCTGAATTCATTTGCAATGTTTAAAAAATGTGCTTGCTGTATTTCTCTAAGACTCAGGGGGCTGGGGTCATGGGATGCTGATTTGTGGGATGGTCAAGAGGGAACCTGGAGTAAATGATTGAATTGATGTGTAAATAAAAGACTGGACTTTGGGTCTGAATGAGATGAGCTAGCAGAGAACAATAACAGTTCTTTTGTTTAAGATTTTTTTTTTCCTAGCAAGAGAGAGCTGTCTCAAGCAGAGAGCTGTCCCGAGCAGAAAGCTATCTTGAGCAGACTATAAAGCCAAGAGCTATCTATAGAGGGCTATCTAGAAAGCTGCCTTGAGCAGAACACAGCTTGTAACCCACAATTTGACTTTGAGCCTTCTTTTCTCTGGTCCCAGACACTTCTTCCTCAGAACCCCTCTCTAAGCTGAGGCTGGTCCTTGGCACTAAATAATTCAACATGACAGCAATATACTTGTATAAGGTATTGTAGTAACCCAGATTCAATACACCATAAATAAGAGATGCATATAAGCTCACCTAAACACTAAACTGTTTTATGTAGTGGAGTTGAGCATTAAATTAGTGGTTCCCAAACTCTGGGTCACAACCCCCTTAGCAATCCTCTGTCTTCAAAAGCTGCAATTCATTTTCCTCTCTCTCTCTCTCTCTCTCTCTCTCTCTCTCTCTCTCTCTCTCTCTCTCTCTGCTCTGTGTGTGTTTTGGGACAGGGTTTCTTTGTGTATCCCTGGCTGTCCTGGTACTTGCTTTGTAGATCAATCTGGCCTTGAACTCATAGAGATCTGCCTGTGTCTGTTCCCAAGAGCTAGGATTAAAAGCATGTGCATCTGCTGCCCAGAATGTTATGTTTCATAATAGTAGTGGAATCACAGTTATGAAGTACCAACAAAAATAATTTTCTGGTTAGGAGTCACAACAACATGAAGAACTGTATTAAAAAGTTCCAGCATTAGGAAGTTAGAGAACCACTGTTCTAGATTTTGGTATCTTTGAAGAATCTTAAAATTAGTTCTTCTCAAATACCAAATAATGGTTATAACAGAAGAAAATCTGTCCTCACATTCATGCTTATTTTTACAATGTATGTCCAGCTTAAAGCATTTTTTGGCCTATGCTATGACTCACATTACTAATATTATTTATTAAACTCTTATCAAACTCTCTCAACTTAAGATGATGTGTGGCAGCGCATGCCTTTAATCCTAGCACTTGGGAGGCAGAGGCAGGAGGATCTCTGTGAGTTTGAGGCCAGCCTGGTCTACAGAGTGATGTTTAGGACAGTTGGGACTACATAGAGAGACCTTGTTTAAAAACAAACCAAAGGTCTCTCAACTTACATTTGGGCATGGTGGTGCAAATGTGCAAACTGGCTCTTGGAAGCAGAAGCAGTATTAGCCAGGAGTTCCAGCCAGGCAGGGCTATTGTAGTGAGTGAGACTGGGTTTCAAGAAAGCTCACCACTGCAATTGCTCAGTAATCATATCCTTCTGGGATGGGGACTAAAATTTGTGTAACTTAAGTGTTTTTCATATATTAATATGTTCATCCTTTTCTTTATATGCAGAAAACATTAGCAGACACTTTGGTTCCTGAAGAATTTCATATTGTGTCAAATACAGGAGTTTCAGGGTTGGAGTGTTATGACGAGTGAGTACCAGAATGTTCTGTTGAATATCTGACATGAGCTCTGTTCTCCTTTCACACTTAAAGAACCTGGAAAGAGCACACTCACTTCCTAATGTGGTAAGGGGATATAGGGGATATGTGGGCAAGCTGCCCTAGCACAGTTTAGGAACAATTACCACAAAGCAAAACCAAAAAAAACCCTCTTGTTTCTCTCTCTCTCTCTCTCTCTCTCTCTCTCTCTCTCTCTCTCTCTCT
>JANHMN010000009.1:53392143-53431708 GCA_030674055.1 Rhabdomys pumilio | reverse complement strand
TGTGTGTGTCTGTGATACCTGTGTGTGCATGTGGTGCATGTGTGTGTGTTTGTCTGTGATACCTGTGTGTGCGTGTGGTGCATGTGTATGTGTGTGTCTGTGATTACTTGTGTTTACAAGTATGGGAGCCAGAGTTCAGTGCAGCTTCTTCCTCTATTGCTCTGCAACTTTAAAACCATTTTACTTTGTTTGATTTTATCTTATTTATCTGTGTTGGTATTATGTCTGCAGGTATGTCTATGTACCATGAGTGTGCAGGGCCAGTGGAGCCTAGAAGGGGGTATCAGATACCCTGGAACTGGAGTTACAGATGGTGCTCAGCCACTATTTGAGTGGGGGGAACTAAACACAGGTCTTCTGCAAGAGCAGCAAGTGCTCTTAAGAGCTGAGCCATCTCTTCAGTCCCCAGGCTTGCTTTTTTATAGACTACTTATTCTCTTTACAAACTTGTTACTTGTCGGGTGGAAAGGTAAGCATATCATGAAGGGACAGTCCCAGGAATCTTTCTGTGTTTTACGGACTATAACTTTCCTCTCAATTATTTGAGCATATGGAAGAAGACCTGAAGTGGTGGTTTCTGACTTATGCCAAGAATACAGTTCTTCGTCTCTGCACTTTAATTCTTATAGCAAAGTTAACATCAATGAGGCCGGGCGGTGGTGGCGCACACCTTTAATCCCAACACTTGGGAGGCAGAGGCAGGCGGATTTCTGAGTTTGAGGCCAGCCTGGTCTACCGAGTGAGTTCCAGGACAGCCAGGACTACACAGAGAAACCCTGTCTCGAAAAATCAAACCAAACAAACCAAACAAACAAACAAACAAAAAAACATCAATGAGAAAAACGTTATTTGTCACTGTCTTAGTTAATGTCCTCTTGCTGTGAACTGAAACCATAACCACAGCAACCCTTATAAAGGCCAACATTTAACTGGGCCTGGCTCACAGTTCAGAGGTTTAGTCCATTATCATCACACCTGCAGGTAACAGAGAGAGAGAGAGAGAGAGAGAGAGAGAGAGAGAGAGAGAGAGAGCCCTACTTGAGCATCTGAAACCTCAAAGCCCCACACCTAGTGACACACTTCCTCCAACAAGGTCACACCCATTCTGACAAGGCTGCTACTCTTAATAGTGCCACTATTATGTCCAAGCATCCAAACTTATGAGGCTATGGGGGCCATTCAAAGCACCACAGTCACTCTGTAACTTCTGTGGTTGTTCTTTCAACACATGTATTGATTGATTGATTGATTGATTGATTGGTGTGTGTGTGTGTGTGTGTGTGTGTGTGTGTGTGTTTGTATTCTGGGGGTTGAACTTGGATTGTAAGGTTAGACTGCAGGCTTACCTTCTGAGCCATCCTGTCAGCCCCAACAACTTTCTGTTTGACTAAACTCAGAGTGCTTTTAATCCTGAGAGAGGCAATGGTGTAAACTAGAAGAGAACGGTATGTTCTGCCAGACACGAAAACAACAGTAAGAAAGAGGGAGTGATAAAGTACTGTGGCCACAAGCAATGTGGTGGGGAAAGGGTTGATTTATCCCACAGATTCTAAATACAGCCTACTGAGGGAAGCCAAAGCAGGAACTCAAACATGGCAGGACCCTGGAGGCAGGAACTGATGCAGAGGCTATGGCGGGTTTGCTGCTTACTGGTGTACCACTCTTGGCTCATTCAGCCTGCTTTCTTACAGCACCCAGGGATGGTTCCATCCATAATGCACTGGGCCATCCCATATCAATCCCTAATTAGAAAAATGCCCTACAGGCCTGCCTACAGCCCTATCATATGGACACATTTTCTCAATTGAGGTTTCCTCCTCTCAGATGACTAGCTTGTGCCAAGTTGACATAAAAACTAGCCAGGACAAGATACTTAGTTATACATAATCTTGAGTTAATTATATGATTAAAAATTTTAGTACCTTACAGTTTATTAGGCTTCAGGCCTTTAATAAAGAATCCTAACCAATGATCAAAGAAGATTAACAATAAAACTACTGAACTTCTATTATTTGCATTCTAAATTTTTTTTAAAAAACTTCAAAACCTGTGTGATGAATGTGAGTGATTTTCTCTCTCTCTCTCTCTCTCTCTCTCTCTCTCTCTCTCTCTCTCTGTGTGTGTGTGTGTGTGTGCATACATGCATACACAGGTACATGTGTGGAATCGAGAGGACAACTTACAGGGTTAATTTTTGCCCTCCACCCTGGTTGAGCCAGGGTCTCTCTTATTTCTGTCACTGTGCTAATTATTCTATGGTATTTATTGAGCAGACTTCCAGGTAGTTCTGCTTCTGGTCTCACTTTCGGCGTGTTAAGGTTAGATGCATGCTACTACAATCTGGCTTTTTAATGTTGTTCCTGGAGACTTGAACTCTGGTAAACCACTAGGCTTGCAAGGCAAGCGTTTTTACCCATCCAGCCATCTCGTGGGGATTGTTCTGAAGTGTTCATACTGACTATTCTTTATCACAGCTATCATATTTGTAAATAAAATGTGAACTTTTAAATTTTCACTCTAAAAAAATGCTACCAATATATACAGCAAGTATGTCACGGTTAACTTAAGAAGAAGCTTGAAGGAAAAGGATGCTTATTTTCATAACAAAATATTTATGGTATCTACACAGATATTTCTTACTTTTCTTTCAGAATAGTAGAAGACTACCATGACTTATATACATTGCAGAGAGGAAGGATGGAGAGTGATATTAAACTGTTAATGACTGAGAGAGACATTTGGAGCTCAGCCACATATGAACTGGCCCTAAAGGTTAGTTCATCTGCGTTGTAACTCAGACTTCTACATCAACTGAAGTTTCGTTTGACAATTTTGTTTTGTTTTGTTTGAAACATGGTTTCTCTGTGTATCCCCAGCTGTCCAAGAACTCATTCATGTACTAGACTGGCCTCAAACTCACAAAGATCCGCCTACCTCTGCTTCTGCCTCCTGAGCTTTGGGAATAAAGGTGTGCATCACCACTGCCCAGCCTGTTTGACAGTTTTTCAAGAGAAACATACAAAAGGTACAAGAAAGAGGTGCATATTTATTGATGAATATCATAGGTTTTGTGGGCACTGAAGATGGAAAGTTTCCTCTCTCTGTTTGTAACTAGCTGTTGTATAATTCAAGCTGGGTTTTTTTTTTTCTTTAACCAGAACTTATAAACCATGATTATAAATTCTTTTTTGTTTGTTTTGGGCTTATATTAAAACTTATAAATGTAATGCATGCCAATTTATAGATAAAATGTGCGCTAATTCCCCAGAAAAGGTAGTATGGCTAATGAATACCAATTCTAATGTCTATAAAGGGGAATTCTTACTTTTTCATCTCATGTAACTATATTAGGGTCTTTGGGTGTCATGTCACACTGGCTATAGAACTTAGTGGGCCATTTTAGCAGGGGGTTGGCCGACGAGTGCTGAGAGCAATGCTGATGAAAATTGATACTAAAAATGTTAAAAGTAAATTTTAGTGTTTAAAAATGTTTGAGGTTTCTGATTATAGCACATTTTTTTTTATAGGTAATTGAAAGAAATAGAGTCATACTGGCTAAAAAACTCTACCTTAGCGAAAAAGGCTGGAATAAATATGCTAAGCATTTCATTATAATGCTGTCAACTAAGGTAAATCCAAGTTTACCTAAGTCATGGGTAAAATGATGTACATGTTATGTGTTGAAGCCATAGGATTGGCTTTGCCAAATCTATAGATTCTTTTTTTTGCTTGTTTGTTTGTTTTTGGTTTTTTGTTGTTGTTGTTGTTGTTGTTTCGAGACAGGGTTTCTCTGTGTAGTCCTGGCTGTCCTGGAACTCACTCTGTAGACCAGGCTGGCCTCAAACTCAGAAATCCGCCTGCCTCTGCCTCCCAAGTGCTGGGATTAAAGGTGTGTGCCACCACTGCCCAGCTAAATCTATAGATTCTTAAGTACAGTCCTATATTTAAGCTTTATTGTGGGTAGAGTGAGAAATATAAAGGAAGGAAAAAGGGGTTTTAATTATATTGCCGTCCACTGTAATAAAAAAATATACCTAAGTCTATCAACACTCCAGAGTTATTAATTTATTAGTGTTCAAGCTAAAATAGAAGTAAGAGGTAGTGGTTGGGTTGTGATCTTGCCTGTGACCTCAGAATTTAGGAAGCTGAAGCAGGAGGATCACAAGTTTGAGGTTAGCCTGGGCTACAGAGAGAGAGAGAGAAGAGAAAGATGAGAAGGAGGAAGAGGAAGAAGAGGAAGAAGAAGGAGACATTACTGATACATTCTTAAATTATTTTATGAGAAAATGTATTGATCTCCAATGGAGAAAATAAATTGGCACCTAGTGCATTTTTCACCAAGTCAAACCACTCCCACCCATGAGCCATTAGACCCCCCTCCTTTTTGAACATAGCAAACACAGATTTATTAAGGAAATTTGAGAAAGAACTCTGGAGAGTAGGAGGGGCTCTGAGGGAGGAACACCTTCCATTCATTTGACTATTTTTGTTTAATATTTATTTTTAAATTTATGTATGTGTGCGTGCATAAATGTGTGCATAATGTGTTTGTGTACCATGTGTGCAGGTGTCCTCAGGCCACTAGAGGGCATCAGATCCCCTGGAACTGCAGTTACAGGCAATTGTGAATCACCCCATGTGGGTGCTAGGAACAGAACTCCAGATCAACCCTCTGCAGATATTCTTAACTACTGAGTCACTTCTCCAGCTCCTGTCACCTAACTGTTAAAATAATCCTCTATCTAGTAGGGTCTTTATTTTATGGATAATAAATATAAATTTTAGATTAAATAATGTCACTGTCTAGAATTCACATTTGGTTCTGCCTGGCTTTCCAGTTCCTGTCCTTGCCCATGCAAAAATCCTGTGGGGAAACTAGGTTCATTTTGCAAAGGAAAAATTCTTGTTCCCAATAACATGCAGCACAGAAAACCATTACCATGATGGTGTTTAAGAAAAAACATCTCAACCTTTGACCCACTTCCTGTGAATTCTTTTTTTTTTGGTTTTTCGAGACAGGGTTTCTCTGTGTAGCCCTGACTGTCCTGGAACTCACTCTGTAGACCAGGCTGGCCTCGAACTCAGAAATCCGCCTGCCTCTGCCTCCCAAGTGCTGGGATCAAAGGCATGTGCCACCACCGCCGGCTCCTGTGAATTCTTAAGTAATTCACTATTAATAAAGTCCTGGTACATGTCAATCAATGTTTGTTACACCAATAAGTGAATACCTTGTTTCCGTGCATTTTAGGACACTGGAGATCTTGGAATGGTGGAGAAGTTGACAGAAAAATGGAAAAAGTTAGTGAGCAAATTTAAGCAGGATGTGGAGCACACGGAGGAATCTACAAAAGAAAAATCACAAACTGTGAAGGCTGGGATCATCAAATGGCAGCAGTTTTTCAATAATAACATGTGGGTCTGCAAGAGTCTTCTTGCTTTTCTGATTTTATTACATTGTTTGGTAACTGAGCCAACCCCACCATTAATTACTAACACAGAGTTTGGAGAGGTAAGAATATTCATTACTAGCCCAGAGTGATGGTTTTCACACAGACCTTGAACACAAGTCCTTTCCAGGGTTGAACATCTGGGGGGGGGGGGGCTCCTCCTGACCTCCTGCCAGGCTGCTGCTGCCTTCTTTTAACTCCACTCTTTGATCTGCCTGCCTCCCTCCCTCCTTCCTCCTCTCCCTCCCTCCTCCTCTCCCTCCCTCCCTCCCGCTCTTCCTATGGGTCTCCCTGCCTGCCCTCATGGACCATTGGCCTCCTATACAGTCACAGGGCAGTGGGAGCTGGGAGTTAGGAAGCCCTATGTGTAGGTACTGTGAATAAACCACACTGGGACCACCATCAGGGGGCAGATCAACTTTACTTAGGGTGATTCAAGGCTTACAATGTTTTGGGGGGCTGGGGAGGGCATCCAGTATGGGCAAAGGCTGGGGGCTTAGGGTACCTGAAATGCCTCATTAGAATGGGGAAACATTTCAGGAATCTCAGGTGATGGCTGAACAGGTTTTGTCAGGAGAAAGGAAACTGATCCTATAAATTAGTAGAGGTGAGTACAGGAGCTTAGAATACCCAGACAAGGTCAGAGAAGGAGAGAACCCAGCCAGGGTGCGTTCCAACCTTATTAGCATTTCCCCACGCTCCTTCCCTCCTTCCCTCCTTCCCTCCTTCCCTCCTTCCCTCCTTCCCTCCTTCCCTCTTTCCCTCTTTCCCTCCTTCCTTCCTTCTTTCCTTCCTTCATTCCTTCTTTCCCTCTTCCCTCATCCTCCTTTCTCCTTGTATTCCTTCTTCCTCCTCCTCTTCTTCCTTCTTCCTACTCATCTTCTTTCTTCCTTCTCCTTTCTTCTTTCTCCTCCTCTTCTTCCTTCTTTCTCCTTTCTCCTCCTCTTCTTCCTTCTTTCTCCTCCTCTTCTTCCTTCCTCCTCCTCCTCCTTCCCTCTCCTCCCCCATTTCTAGAGCTGCTTGCTGATCTCCACGCCCAGCTCCAAAACCTTTTCTCTCTCTCCTCTCTTTCTCCTGTTAGCGGCTGTTGGGAGTTTCAGGTCACTTGCTCAGTTTTCTTTCAAACTGTAATAAATGTTCATCAAGCTTCAGAAAGGACATTATTTTGTTGTTTAAAAAGATTAAACAAATAGCCAGGCAGTGGTGGTGCAAGCCTTTAATTCCAGAGGCAGAGGCTTATGGATCTCTGAGTTTGAGGCCAGTCTAGTCTACAGAGGAAGTTCCAGGGCAGCCAGGTTTACACAAAAAAACTCTGTCTTGAAAAACAAACAAACAAACAAACAATTAAACAAATAATAAATAAAAATATAAATGAATAAAAATAAAAAATAGAAAAAACAAAGCCGAAAGCAGAAAAAAACCCAAACCAAAACAACCCCCTCCAGCTTTCTCCTTGTACATGTCAGAGAACTGGAAGAAGCTGAGACACCTCACGGACTGCTGCCTTAATTATCTGATAGGCTTCCTGTCCGTTCCTATAATGTTTGGCAGTTGTACTAAGCAGGAATTCTTATGAACACCTCAGTCTTGGTTTATCAAAATGAGAGCTTACTCTTTAAAGAGATACTCTGAAGGCTTCAAGCCCCGTAACTTGGTTAGTTAGAAACAGAAATATGCTAGTTCTAATTGTGAACTCGAAGAGGAAGGTCCATGAGGAGAGAGGCTGAACCTGGAGGCCATACTAAAAGACTGCAGAGGCTAAAAGGTCACGCTGCTGTTCAGGTGTGATCTTGGCGTTTTCTCTGCCTATACCTCGTTCCAAGACCTTTCTTGCTCTTTTCTTCTTTCAGTGGAAAAGATATTATAATCCCTAATAAGAGAAGCCCGTGCGTTGTAGCCCTTAATGACTTCAAGGAGTTTCAAAAGGTAAGACTTTCTCAAAACAGTCTGGTAGTCTATTGCTGGCAGAGAATGCCAGTGCCAGCTCTCACTCACAGCCGAGCCACGTGCCAGCCTTTAAAAAGCTGTGCCAAGGTTGATGAGTGACAGAGAATAGGGAAACAGCCTGTAAAACACGGTTAAACATTTTTCAGTTCTGTTTCTGATTTTCGGGCTAAATGAACTTAGGCTGTGTGATGAGAGGACCTCTGACTCTTAGATTCCCATTTCTGCATCATTTCTGCTCCCCTTGAATACAGCTTTTGTGTAATCGACAAATGAGACTTTTAAAACTAATTAATTTCTATAAAGCATGGGAAAATACACATAACATAAAGCTTTGCATTTTAACCACTAAAGTGTATAGGCCAGTAGCATGGCTCAATAACACCACTACATGTGCCAGCTTTCCAACGGAAGTGCTACTCATCAGACGGTAACTCCTAGTGTTTGCTTTCCCTTGGCACCCGGCAAGCATGATTCTACTCTCTGTGAGTTTTATGATTCTAGTATTTGTCCATTATAAATGGCTAATTTCCCTCAGTATATTGCCTTCAAGGTTCATTCATGTTTCTGGATTGACTCCCTTTTTAAGGCCAAGTTGTATTTTATTGTGTATATTACACATACACAATGTGTAATATACACAATAAAATATGTGTATATTACAGTTTATGTGCATATATAGTTCCACACATTATTAGGATAATTTTTTTTAAGTTTCAAACTTTGAAAATAAATTATATTAATTAAGTCACCATTATGATAGCCAGGGATATGTTATAGTACTGCTGAGCCTGACACATGCAAGGCCCTGGTTCAAGCCTCAGTAACACACATTCTCTCTATCTATCTATCCATCTATCTATCTATCTATCTATATTGAATTCATGTAAGAAGGAATATCAAATTCATGACCTAAGGAAATCCCATACAGATCTCAAGAGTTGATTTGTGTGTGTGTGTGTGCTTTTGAGATTAGGACTTGAATGTCCCTATCCGACCTTGAACTCACGATGTGGCCAAGAACACACTGGAGTTCCTCACAGCACTCTGGCCTTCTGGTGCCGGGATCACAGATGCACACCACTCCCTCCTCGTCTGGACTTGATTGTAATCATCTTAGGACTGAGGATGTCTAACTTTCTATATGCAGGAAATTTTAGGGATTTATTTGGCAGTTTTGATATGTATAGATAAATTCTTATTTAGTTTATTAAATACTCTGTCAGGCTGAACATACAATCCACACATGATCTCATTCTCTCTGACATCTCAGGATGGAGATTTAATGATTTCCACCTCACACAGTCCGAAGCTGGAGCTTAGGAAGGTAGTTATGTGCATAGCCGGTCGATGGCAGTCGTCAGAGTGAGCAGTCAGTGTCTCCAACCCCGAACTCTTACAATGACCACAACCCAGAAGCCTCCAGAATGCTGGAGAGTCATGGTTAATACTACTACTACTACTACTACTACTACTACTACTACTACTACTACTACGAATAATAATAATAATAATGTGATATAATAATAAATCTAATGATATTAATTCACATTAAATATGATAATATAAGAATAGATACAATAATAATACCATTCTCTCTGCTTCACTTTCTAGATGCTGGATGAGGAGAAAGAGAAGTTTACAGGAGATTTTCTGTTGTCCAGATATGATACTCTCAAAGTGATTAAACGCCTACAGGAAAACTGGACAGACATTGGGTTCGGGATACTTAGTCGCCATAAAAGTATGGATGGGCTGTTGCCCCCAGAGCACGAGTATATGGAGGAAATGATAAAAACCATCAGCAAATTCTACAGAGAGTATGAGATAAGAATAAATGGCGACCACGGTAAGCAAAACAAAGAAAATGAAATTTCTTGGCAATGTAAAGAATCTTAACAGTAATCACAATGTTGAATACCATTAAAATGCAAAGAGTTTATTAGAAATGAAAGTCTAAAATTTAAATATGAGCTGTCACAGTTTTATTAAGCAAAATAAAGCATCAAGTACCATTTTTTTCTGAGATAGAGTTTAATAGATAACATGATTCACATGTTTAAAGTGTGAATTCAAAATACACAGGCTTGTGCACCTGTCACCAGCTGAGCTTACAACATGTATTACACTTTACTAGGGGTCCTTCATCCTGTGTCTCCATCTCCTACCCTTCCCCTTATCCCTACCCTACTTCTAGATTTACTTCCTGTCCCACACAGTTCCATTTGGGCTTTTCATAGGAATGAGAAATGTGTCTTGTACCCTTTCATGCTTCTTTACATGGCATCATGAAGTTTCTGTCTGTATTTACAGCATGTACCAATCTTCTATTCTGCCCTCCCCTTATTTTGAGGCAGGGTATCTCTATGTGGCCCTGGCTGTCCTGAGATGACTATATAGACCAGACTAACCTTGAGCCCCTGTCGTCATCTTCTTCTCCTTCTCCTCCTCCTTCGTTTTTTAAGATATGATTTAGCCTCAAACTTGTAGTCTTCATGCCTCAGCCCCCCAAGTGCTGGGATTGCAGTCATTTGCCGTCATGGCTGGCCTTCCATCATTTTTATGACCAGATAGATTGTATGAACATACCTGATTTTGCATATATTCTCAACTGTAGATAGACATTTGGGTTTGTCCCTCTTTTCTGTCTTCATTTCTCTTGGAGGGAACGCTTGACTATTTGACTCTGTGTTTAGCTTTCTGAAGACTGCCACATGGTTTCTGAGGTAGACACAGTTTTATATTCTCAGGAGCAATTATGAAGTTCTGACCTTTCTACTTCATTGGTACCACTGTGGCCACCGCACCATGACAGTGGGTGTGAAATACTGTTTATTCATGGTCTTGATTTGGTATGCGCCTGATAAAGAAGGATATCAAATTTTTTATGAGTCTTCTTAGCCATCTGTCTACCTTCTTTGGGAAAGTACCTTTTCAGATTTCTTGCTTGCCTGTATGCGTGTGTGTACATGTGTGTGTGAGTGTGTTATCTCTTTACGATTAAGTCATAAGAGTTCATTTATTCTAGGCACAAATCACTTTTCAGGCACGTGAACTGCAAACATTTTCTCCCATTCTGTCGCCTTTTCAGGTTTTGGTTGGTTTTGCTTAGATGCATGTCTGTGCACCACATATATGTAGGGCCTGCAGAGGTGAGAAGACAGTATCAGGTCCCCTGGAATAGGTGATACTGATGGCTGTCAGTTGCCATATGGGAGTTGAACCTGGATCCTCTGGAACCATTTATCTCTCTCACCATTCCAAGCCTCCTATTTCTCTGTTGAGTCATTTTGTAACACAGGAAACTGGAGTAAGCAGTTATTGCTTTGTCTTGGTCTTCTTGTCTGGCTTTGGATAGTGTGGTGCTCTGTTATTGCGTCTCTGTGTTTATCATGTAGCTTCCTCATGGGTTGACCTTTTATTAGTATAAGATCTTGAAGCCAGGCAGTGGTGGCAAATGCCTTTAAACCCAGCACTTGGGAGGCAGAGGCAGGTGGATTTCTGAGTTCGAGGCCAGCCTGGTCTACAGAGTGAATTCCAGGACAGCCAGGGCTATACAGAGAAACCCTGTCTCAAAAAACAAAACAAACAGACAAAAAAAGATCTTGGTGTCCTCCTTTTAGACAGGAGTCTATAGTTTTGTGCACATGAATGCACATGAAGTGTGGCTATCCATGTGTACATAATGTGGGGAGTAGATTATCAGCTGCCCACCAGGCTGGGCAGATGATGTCCAAATCCATCTGGATTTTCAGTGAGTCCCCTCCGTCCAGTCCTACTCCCACATGCAGTAATACTTCATGTATCTGGTTCTTTCGGATTTTCAGGGAGAGTTATTTGACTACTTGTTAACCCTAGTCAGAAACCAGTAATTATTTTAAAAGTCTAATTAAATTCTCAGCTTATTGACTATATGCTATGTAAGCCAGCTTTCCCACTCTGGCCTAGATGCTGTCTCCCAAATGCATATAGTAATCTCCTACGGGGAGCAGCTAAGGCAAAACTCTGAAAACTACTTTACTAATAGAACCAAGAGCCTTCTGAAAATGTTCAAAGCAGGAAGCGGTGCTATTGTCAATGCAGCAGTACTATTTTTATCAGAGATCTGTTCCTCTCTGTACGGTACCTATGTGACTAGTACTCACCTTTTAAAATATGACCTCTGAGGAGTTTTTGTCATCTCTCAGACAGTTAGCTGTTCAGATCCTTTAATTACTGTTCATGTTATACATTTTCCTTCAGCTCGTGCTTGTGAGATGACATGCTCTCAAGAATGTTTAACTTTTAGCCCTTAAGTAAGCTAATAGCAGGAGATGAAAGGGGCCCTAAAAGTGAGATATATCCCCCGTCATCAGGTTAGGTCTTCTGTGGAAGATGGTGATATATCTTTTTCCACTAAGAAAGCATAGATACAGGGGAGCTAGCTCAGTGTGGAACGTGCTGTCTGCATCGCATGAGCATCTGAGTTCACATCCCCAGCACCCAGGTTAAAAAGCTAAGGATGGTGATGTGTGCTTTTAGTCCCAATGCTGGGATCCTCCAGGATCCCAGGACTTGTCGGCCAGTCTGTCTAACCAACGGTGAGCTTCAGACTTGGTAAAAGACCCCATCTAAAATATGCACGTGGAGAACAATTGAGGAAGGTGACTAGTGTCAATCTCTGGCCTTTACATACACACATAAACACAGGCAGACACCACACCACACATGCACATACCATACATGCACACACATGTGTATCTGCACATGGAGAATGGATAAAGCCTAGTGCCGGATGGCTTACTGCAGACTTCAGTGGGCTTTTCTGAACCCACCAATGGTTTTATTAATAACAACATCTGGTCAGTACTCAGCTCTCTGCCAGCACAGCAACCAGCAATTGAGTATATAGAGACAACCTTCACACAGTGTACAAAAAGGTTACCCCAACACAGACTTCTACCAAAAGTTTACTATTAATTTTCTATGAACTTATTTCAGGATATTAAAGAGGATATAATTTTTCAAACCCATTCTGTGAGGCCACTCTTACTGGGTTGCAAAGCAGGAACAAACAATTTAAAAAGCTATAGGTCCATATTCTTAGTAAACATATTTGTAAAAATCCTCACCTGAATGCTGTCAATACAAACAGCACATTAAAAATAGTTTTATTAGGGTTAGAGAGATGGCTCAGTGGCTAAGAGCACTGACTGCTCTTCCAGAGGTCCTGAGTTCAATTCCTAGCACCCACATGGTGACTCACAGCCATCTGTAACGAGATCCGGTGCCCTCTTCTGGTATGTCTGAGACAACAACAGTGTACTCACATTAAATAAATAAATAAATAAATAAATAAATAAATAAATAAATATTTTTAAAAAAAGTTTTATTTTTATATTATTTTTAGTATCCTGACTGCAGTTTCCCCTCCCTCCTCTCCTCTCAGTTCCTCCTCTCAACCACTGCCCCCCCATCCACTCCTTCTTTGTTTCCTCTCTGATGGAAGGTTAAGTTTCTTTAGCTCCCGTGAGCCCAAGTTTGTTGATTCCATGTTTTTTTTGTTTTGTTTTGTTTTTTATTTCTTTGGTTTTTTTTTTTTTTCTGTGTGTGTGTGCTGTTTTGACCCTTCTTTTTGTTTTTGGTTTTTTTTCTTTTGTTTTTTTGAGACAGGGTTTCTCTGTACAGCCTTGGCTGTCCTGGAACTCATGCTGTAGACCAGGCTGGCCTCGAACTCAGAAATCCACCTGCCTCTGCCTCCCAAGTGCTGGGATTAGAGGCGTGCGCCACCACCGCCCGGCTGTTTTGACCCTTCTTGTTCCTTCAATCCTTCCTCCCCTCTTCAGAAGGATTCCCCAAGCTCCACCTAATGTTTGGCTCTGGGTCTCTGCATCTGTTTCCATCCGTTGCTGGGTGAAGCCTCTCTGATGACAATTGCAGTAAGGTACCTGTGGTGGTTTGACTATGCTGGGCTCAGGGAGTGGCACTATTAGGAGGTGTGGCCTGGTTGGAGTAGGTGTGCCTTGTTGGAGGAAGTGTATCACTGTGGAGGTGGGCAATCAGACCCTCTTCCTAACCATGTGAGAGCCAGTCTCCTAGCAGCCTTCAGATGAAAATAAAGAACTCTCAGTTCCTCCTGTGCCATTCCTGCCTGGATGCTGTCATGTTCCTGCCTTGATGATAATGGGCTGCACCCCTGAACCTCTAAGCCAGTCCCAATTAAATGCTGTCCTTATAAGAGTTGCCTTGATCTGGCGTCTATTCACAGCAGTAAAACCCTGACTAAGACAGCACCAGTCTATGAGTATAGCAGAATAGCATCAGGAATATTTCATTGACTTTTTTTTCCCCCAGTTGTGTTTGGTTCTGTACTAAGTCTCCTGACTATCCAGCCTCTAGTTTCTGGCCCTCCAGGCAGTGTGTCAGGGGTGGGCTCCCTCTCAGGGCATGGGTCTCAAGTTGGACCAGTCATTGCTTGTCCACTCCCCTACTTTCTGTGTCACCTTTACTCCAGCACACCATGTAGGCAGGATAAGTTGTAGGTTGAAGATTTTATGGCTTGGTTAGTGCCACTGGAAGTCTTTCCTGGTTACTGGATGACTGGTTCCCCTCTGTATTCCGCACTACTAGGAGTCTCAGCTAGGAACACCCTCGTAGATTCCTAGGAGCTTCCATTGCACTAGTTTTTTATTAACTTGACACAAGCTGTAGTCATCTGGGAAGAGGGAGCCTCAGTTGAGGAATTGCCTCCATCAGATTGCCCCATTGGCATGTCTGTGTGTGGAGGTCTCTCTCCTCCTCCTCTTCTTCTTCCTCCTCCTCCTTCTCATCTTCTTTTTTTCCTTTTTTTTTCTCCCCTTTTTTTCTTTTTAATTAACTAGGCTTGGCTGTCCTAAAAACCAATATGTAGACCAGGCTGGCTTTAAACTTAGAGATCCTCCTATTGGGATAAAATATGTATCACCACACCCAGTGCTTGTAATTTCTTTATGACTTTAGTCTGTGATTGAATAGTAACTAACTTTTCCTTTTTGTGTATTTGGAAAAAGACCTTCCTTGTCATGTAGCTACTTCCTGTATTTATGTGTCCCCCTTTTCTATTTCCCCTCTTTAGTATTTCTTACGGTAGTGATTGCTGCAGATTTCTCTTAGTTGACTTTTTTTTTTTTTTTTGAGACTGAGTTTTACTCTGTAGTCCTGGATGGCCCAGGAGGGGGGAGGGCTTGCCAGGTGGCCTCGAACTGAGAGCTTCTCCCTCCCCACTGTGAGGACTGGAAGTGTATGCCACTCTGCTTTTTCTTCTATTTAAAGGTCCTTTGTCTTCATTTCAATTTATTGCTTTTTTTTTCAGTCCTTGGGTTTATAAACTTTAAGAGTTTCTAGTTCTTTATCAAAAGTTTCCATTTTATCATTTAATAATACCAGTCTTTTTATTCCCAGTGCTAAAGGTCAAACAGAACCTCACACGTGCTAGGCAGCTGCTCTGCAACAATCCTCATCCTTAACCCCTAAGAACTTCAAATGTTTAATAACTATTAAGATTTAAAACTGTGATAATTGGGCCACATCTATTTCTCTATTTCTTTAGTTCTCTCAAAATCACTTCTGTTTTTGTCATAATTTTGAGCCAATTCTTTTTGTGAGCTGTGTTCTGACTAAATACTGACACTATGTATCTGGAAACTTCTAGAGATGATCTGAGACTCTGGTACCAATTTTAAGTTGTTCTTGAGTGTTATAGCACCCCTTCCCCATAGCAGGTCATGGAGGGCTAAAGACCACCTTCATTTAAACAAAGACTGAGTTGAAATAAAGCCTGTCTCTAGTCATTGCAAGGATAAACCTATCTGTAACCCGAATCCACCGTATTCTAAGTGTGGTGGTTTAGGGGTTCAGTGGAAGTCTAGTATGTTTACCAGGCCTCCTCCTCCTCCTCCCCCTCCTCCTTCTCCTTCTTAAAGATTATTTTATTATTTATTTTATGCATGTGAATTCACTGTCACTGTCATTTTTTTTTTTTTTTGACACAGCAGAAGAGGGCATTGGATCACATTACAGATGGTTGTGAGCTACCATGTGGTTGCTGGGAATTGAACTCAGGACCTTCTGGAAGAGCAGACAGTGCTCTTAACCTCTGAGCCATCTCTCCAGCCCGACCATCTGTTTCTTAGTAGATTCACTGATGAATGGGGTACAAATGTTTCCATCAAGGATGCAATAAAAAGCTGGCTTGTGGTTACTTCTCTGTGTAGCTCTAAGAAGGTAGTGCTTTCACTTCATGTTTTAAAACCAATATCAGACACAGAGAAGGTATTTTTCTGTGATCTCACAGTGAAGTAATCTACTGGGTTAACAGTAGGATCCAGGTTCTGGTCTTCAGGGGACTTTGGGGGTGTAGTTGGTTGCAATGGCTAGAAACTGTGGACTTTACAAAAACTAGTTTGGTGACCCAGAAGTGGATTCAGACCCTGTCTACTCTCACCTGCCATTAACTATCCCAGAGAGCAGTTGCTTTTCATTGCTGTTCTCTTCATAAAGAAAACTCTAGTCAGTCATTTTGGCTGGGATTCTCCATGGAGAAACAAGGAAGCTAGAATATGAACTCATCAAAACATCATCCACTGGATACATTCGCCAGTGAATCAATAAGAAGTCAGGAATGTTCAAACTGACTTGAGAAGTACCCATTGTTTTACTGTACAGTGTTTATTTGCTATTTATTTAGAAATTGAAGGGCTCTAGTAGCTCAAGCTAGGTAAATGTGGCTCTGACAGGCCTTACTCTTCCTCCATTCCCTCTGCCTTGCTAAACCTTTAGATTACATTCCTAAAGCTAGCCCTCAAAGTCTATTCCCTTATTTGACCACGTCCTCCTCCTGAGGCTGACTACCAAGGTCCAGCTATCAAAGTATTGAAGTCCAGCAATCAACAGCCCCCTTTGGCTCATCTGATTAACATGCCCACTTAAAATGAACACCCCATTCTAACACTGGGTTTCCCTTTTAACCTTTATAAACTGCCATTTTCTTATGTACCACATCTGTCTCCTCTCTATCTAGAGGCAATACTTTGTTGCGCTCCCCCCCAAAATCCCTCCCCCCCCCTGTTCCCTTTCTCCCTTGCCCTCCCCCCCTTTCCCCCCTTTTTTTTTTTTTTTTTTTTTGTCTCTAATTCCCTACCCTTTGTCCCTCTGGGGCAAATACATCTTTGTGCTGAAAACTTGGTCCTTGGGTGTTTTGTGCGTCTCTCGAGGTTCTCTGGTAGATGATAGACAAGAGAAGGTCTTTCCTCACCTAGATTATATACTCTCATTGTTTCATTATAATGAAACAATGGTATCACAAAGAGTTTGCTAATATTTTTTTTCTCTCCACTTTCCTAGGTATCTCCAAAGTTCTTCCAAACTTGGTCATTTCTTTAGACATGTGTGCTTTCAAGTTAGAAAACTTCCTAGATTATTCTAAAATACCCCTGGACGAGTGGCTTGAAATTGATGAAAAGATTAATGAAATGAAGTTTCAGCTGGAAGCACTGTTAAACATTGTTGGTTCGGTTCCACAGGGCATGGAGATGGATTCTGGCTCGTAAGTCCCCAGGCTTTTCTCCTTGGGTGGATGTTGCTGAAGCCCTAATATAATGTTTCAGTGTACTTATGAACACGGGCAACTGTAGTCAACTTTAAAACACTCCTTTCATTCTTCTCAAAAAGAAGCTTTGAATGGTATAGTGGAAAGTTTTCTGTAACTCTCATGAATTAGCAGCAGCAGGACTGATTATTCAGAAGAGGCTTGTTTTTGTTTACAGTTTACTTTTATTGTTTCATTATAATGTTTACTGGAAGCTGAAAGTCTTTAACAGCATGGCGCTGACTCTATAACAAATGACATCATGGCAGGGATGCATGTTCGAGGGAGGGCTATCACCTGGCAAGCCAGAGGGATCCAGCTCGTTCTTTTCCAGCAACTCCCTCTTATAGGAACTGCCCACAGTCTCCTGAGAGCACCCCAGTAACTTAATCACTTTCTAGTAGGCCCTATCCCTTAAATGTTTCATAACCATGCAAAAAGCTAGGCTTTCAAAACCTTGAGGGGAAAAAAAAAGCCAAGCACACATAGACAAACCATCCAACCTATTTAGGGGACATCCCTTCCTCCACCTGTATCCCTAACCAACCACTAATAGCTTTCCATCTCTTTGCATTTCTCCCTTATAAACACTTCACATGAAAGAAATGCTGTCTACAAAAATAATCACTCAAATCTAGACCCACTATCTAAATACAATAGTATTAAAATAATATCTTGTAAGTGCCTCACTATGGTGGTTTGAATATGCTTGGCCCAGGGAGTGGCACTCTTTGGAGGTGTGGCCTTGTTGGAGTAAGTGTGGCCTTGTTGGAGTGGATGTGGCCTTGTTGGAGTGGGTGTGTCACCGTGGGTGTGGGCTTTAAGATGCTCCACCAAGCTGCCTGGAAGCCAGTCTTCTAGCAGCCTTCAGATAAAGATGTAGAACTCTCAGTTCCTTCTGCACTGTGCCTGCCTGGACGCTGCCATGCTCCCACCTTGTGATAACGGACTGAACCCCTGAACCTGTAAGCGAGTCCCAAGTAAATGTTGTCCTTATAAGACTTGGTCATGGTGTCTCTTCACAGCGATGCAAACCCTAAGACACTCCTTTAGGAGGAGGTATTGTGATAGTATTGTGTGCATTGACTAATATTAGTTACTGTATTTGGGAGTGGGAAGGAAAAAGGAAAGGGAAAAACCCTCAGGTTAACACTAGTAATTATTTTTGGAGACACAGAAAGGTAGTGAAAGAGACATAGAGAACAGTAGGGCAAAGGAGGAGCATGAGGCCATTTTGTCTGAGGGTTGGTTGACAAAAGAGATGTACAGAGGTAATCAGATAAGGATAGTCCCAGCTTTCAGACGGATGAGACACAGGTGCTGCAGACCAGACAGCCTCTGTTCTCTGGGAGAGGAAGGAAGATGAAAAAGAATGGTAAGGGTCTTACTCACTGTTCTACTGCTGTGAAGAGACACCATGACCAAGACAACCCTTATAAAGGAAGCATTTGATTGTGGCTGGGTTACAGTTTCCTAGGTTTAGTTCATTGTCATCATGGTGGGAAGCATGGCAGTGTGCAGGCAGACATGGCACTGGTGCAGTTGAGAGCTGCATCCTGACCCGCAGGCAGAGAGGGAAGCCTCAGGGTTGGCATGGGCTTTTGAAACCTCAAAGACCAGCCCCAGTGACACACTTCCTCCAACAAGGCCACACCTCCCAATCCTTTTACTCCCTGGTGACTTAGCATTAAAATATAGGAGCCTGCAGGGGCCATTCTTATTCAAATCACCATAGTGGGTACTGTGGAGTTGTCTTGCTCAACTGATAGTGAGGGGATAACTGTGGAGGGGAGAAAGCTGGGTGAGTGTACACACTGGGAAAGTGTTGAGGTCTGGGAATCACCATACAAACCACTCAGACACCGATTTCAAAAGGGCTGATTTATTGGATGTGCACCCCAAGACTAATTGATCATAGATGTAGTCTAGACTTGGGAGCTAACCTGTGACCCTGAATATTTCTCAAGGCCAGTTTATATAGGCAGATACTACAGTGAGCTCCAGTGCAGGTTCAGGAAGCACTACCCAGTAGTTGGCTGTGACTCAAGCTATTTTGGCTAGCTAGACAGAACAGTTCTAACTGACCTTTATTCTGATTGGTCCTAAGTGGAGCCTATGGTTGTGGAATTTCTTACCATTAACAAACCTCAGAACATATCAGGGTATGTGGTCAGCTTGACCCTGCTCTGAGCCAAGCTATTTTTCCATGTCAGCAACAATATGAAATGACTGGAGGCACGGAATAAAATGGCTACAGCTATGCTGGGGGAGTAGACTTCAACAGAAAGCATTTTGGCCTGCTTGAGGTCTGCTGGCTTCAGTTTCCTGTCTGAGCCTCTTGATTATCCTTCCCAGGCCACCAGAAGCCTGTTGTGCCTCTGAACGACCCTCTTCTCACCTGGGCACTTTCTTTTGGGAGGTAAGATTACAGACATGTCTGGTCAGTGTGTGGCACTTTACAGATCTAGTCTCAGATGTCCTAGAGGACACCTCTAGGATGTCTTTCAGGAGACCTGTTGCAAGTGCCTTGCCCTTGTGTCGTCAGCCATCTTGGTTCTAATCTGTGCTGAAGTTCTGCAGGCTCTGGGCTCTGGGCTCTGGGCTCTGGGCTCTGGGCTCTGGCTGGCAAGTTTCCCCTTTGCCAATTACCAATTCAAAGAAAGATTCTTCTTCACCTTGCAGTCTCTTGCTGTCCTGGATACATCACATACTCCCAAATTATTTGCTCTGAATTTCCAGAGAGGGCAGTTCACAGTGGGCCCCGGGCTGCAGGATGCCAGATCAGCAGAAGACTTTTTGAAATGGCATTCCATAGCTGTAGAAGCCCTACAGAATTCTGACATCTCTTTCTGCATGTGCCCCTTAGGTATCCCCTGTTGGATTCTCTCTCTGCTTTTCTCTAAAGTGACTGTTGCTGGAAGCACTGTGCAGATTCTCTGAGTTTATATTGAGTTGTGTTTCCACATCCAGGCTACCAGCACTCTTCAACATTTTTTGGTATTTTTCTCCTGATTTGTAAAGTTCTCAATTTTACTTTGCTATCAAATCTAGAAATGCCAGGCACCAGCCATCTCTTCTAATGACTATTAAACATTCTTTTTTCAGTACATTCTTGAAGGGTCTAACAGACCCTGCCTGCATATCTAAATTTCAAAGGTTCTACTACTTTTTAAAAATATTTTATTTTAATTTTATGTGTATGACTGTTTTGCCCACATGTATGTCTTGGTGCTTGGTGCTTTTGGAGGTCAGAAGACTGCATCAGATGCCCTGGGACTGGAGTTACATACAGATGGTTGTGAACCATGATGTGGGTGCTGGGAAATTGAACCTGGGTCCTCAGGAAGAGCAGGAAGCAACACTAGAGTCGTCTCTTCAGCCCCAGGTTCTTCTGCCTTTTAATATTACTGCACAGAGAACAAGCTTCTAACACAGTGACCAATGAGGGACACATTCAAACCACATCCGAGTTACAGCCGTATCCCCCAAAGTTGGCACCGATATCCCCTTTCTCCTTTCAGAATATTGTCCTTGGACCTTGCCTCTGCTTTTCTTGTTAACTCTAGCTAAGTGTTTCTTGTGTTGGTTAGTTTTACATCAGAAGGTGTTTCTTTGAAAAGGATGTGTTAGTTAGGGTTTCTCTTGCTATAATAAAATATCATGACCAACAGCAACTTGAGGCAGAGGGTTCCTTCAGCTTACAGTTGTAGCTCCACTCAACACAAACTAGAGTCACTTGGGAAGAAGGCCTCTCAACTGAGAAAATACCTTTGTAAGATTGACCTGTAGCAAGTCCACAGGGCATTTTCGCCATTAATGATTGATATGGGTGACCCAGGGTGCAAGCCAGTGGGTGGCCTTCCTTCATAGTTGTTGTTGCAGTTCCTGTCTCCAGACTCCTGCCTTGAATTCCTGCCCTGACTTCCCTAAAGGATGGATTACAACTGTAGGCTGAAAGAATTCAGCTGTTGGTCATGCTGTTCCATTACAGCAGGAGAGGCCCTAACTAAGACATCCTTTTCCAAGTGAAGACCTCCAAACTCGGGAGACCGTTACTGAAGTCTCGGGAAGTCACGGCCACCCAAAAATCGCAAGACACCGTACCTGGATGCAATCAGCAGAGGTTTATTAGGGAGAGTTAGCCAGCCAAGATCAAATTGCTCACCCATGAAGGAGCTGGATTTGACAAAAGACCAGCAGGCTGAGGGGCTTTTTATAGCATGGGGTGGGGAAAGGGAGGAATTTTCACACGGTTACACATGATTGGTTGCTTTACAAATTTTTGAACATCAGCAGGCTGTTCCAGTCGATGGGGGTGGGGGGCAGTTCCTGTAGGCAGAAGCTTATCTAGGTTAGCAGAGCATCTAGTTAGACTTAAATTGCAGCTTTCTGGAACACTGGGAAGACATCAAGGTGGGGAAGGGGTAACTAAGGAAACATAACATAAAAACAGTGGAAAGTTAGCTAGTTCCTGGAACCACCCAGATGACTTGCATCTTGCTTTGTGGTCAGGAATGTGTCTTCCTGCTTTGGGCCTTCCCCACCCACAGGTGGGTTCTCTTCCCTGAGGCTTGAGGAATGTTAATTCAGCAAGTGTCCTCTGACACAGGGATAATGTACTCCTCCCGGACTATATCCTGAAGCAGTGAAGGCCTGAAATCTTACATCCAGTTCTGCTCTCTTGGAACTAGTGAGCCTGCATTCTTTTGCTCAGGTCTAGGGGTCATAAAAACTTTCTATATTTTTCATGCCCTTTAAAGAAAAGCCTGTATATATTTTATAAAATGGTCTTTATAATTTTTCACTCTACACAAGAACCACCTTCTAGTTTAATTGATTTTTCGAGACCTTTTGTGCTCTGTGGCAGTGATTTCTATTACAATTATCATTATTTCCTTCATTTTGCTTTTTATTGTATTAGTTTTCAGTGCTGCATCCCCCCCCCCCCCCCCCCCCCCCCACACACAGCCTTGTACATATTGGGCAAGTATCCTGTCTGCCACTCAGGGACACAGTCTTAAGGTGAACTGGAGAGTCACAAATCTGAAACCTTGCTGTTTCTTAATATTTGAAGTCATGGACTCCCCTCTAACGATTTATGAGTTACAGAACGGTATCTCTTCATTTGCATTAACTCAAAGCACTTGATGATTAGTCTTAAACTAATTTGTTGACCTACTTGTCATTTACATTTCAGATCTGAGTTTCCTTTCTTTCCAATTGTTGACTGTAGTTTCATTCAGTTGTGTTGTGTTATTTTTGCCTTTAAATGAATTGAGACTTGCTTTGTGATGCAGTGTCTCTCTCTATATATTTATTCTGCTTGGAGACCCTGCTGAACCTTCTGTGTTAATTGTTTTCCATAAAATTGGGTTGTTTACATCCATGGTTTCTTTGACTTTTTCTTCATTTTTTCTTTCTACATCATTTCTGGAAGCCTTCAATAGTTTTGTTTTTCAAAATTAACTCTCATCATTTTCATTGAGGAGTGGACCATGCTGACTGCATGCTGGAAACCAATCATTGAAAGGGTTTTAAAATTAATTAGTATTATATAAAACAGTCCTCCTAGCCTAGGAGTAGAGGCAGGGGCATGCCCATTTATAGTGGAGAGAAATATTGCATGTAAGTGTACGCAGTTTCCAGTGGATTGTGCCAGCTGACAGTGTCTAGGAGTTAGGAAGGCCGCCTCAAACGCACCAACCTGTCAAGCAGTTCGCGGCCTTGAGTCACTTGTGCCCATGTTCTTAAAAACTTCTCAGTATCTGTGCTTACCAAACATGTCCTACTAAACAAACCCCTCTCACCTCACCGCTGGTGTCTTGTATGCTCTGTTCAAGTCTCCTATGTTTATTTTGTCTGCTTCCTTTCTGCAGGGCACTCCAAGCACATATATATGAAATGATTCAACAATGGCTTTTGAAGTTAGGCAACGAAATCACCAATGGCCACGTTGAACTTCTTCGCCACGTATGTATTTGTATGGCTTTGAGGGATTCTATTTTTGCTTTGGTTGGGGATTTTCTTCAAGGAAGAACAAGGTCCAAATGAAGCAAGGCGATGGAAAGAGCAAAATGGAAACTTAGATCGTAGTCATAATTCCAATGATTTTCAATGAACAATAAAAAACGTTTAGCAGAGTGGGTATCCCATCATAGGACTCAATATTTGTCTTATGACATGAGGAAGAACATTCTAGAACTGTTAGTATCTCAAGGTGTTGCTACAGCAAGCCTCTCCACAGAGTGCTCGGTTGAGATCCATGGACCCACACACTTGTTTTCCTTTGTGTTCTAGAATTCATTCTTCGACGTGGGAGCACTTGGAAATGCCCCTACGCTCTTCTTTATCAGCACAGTGCCACTGTAGTGTAGCTAGTCCATGGAGGGAGTGTGAGAAAGGAGATGCTTCTGGAAAGCCTGTCTTTCTGACCAACAACCAGGCCTTTCACTTCCTAACCCATTTCCCACCAATAGTTCCTGCTGGTTTCTCTTCGCTCTCTGTTCCATTAGCTCTGTGCTATTTGTCTGTCTGAAGCACTGGTTGGTAAACTTTTATTTTTTGCCCATACATGTGGTGTGCGTGCCTGTGTGTATGTATGTTTGCAAGCGGATGAGTGAGCATATGTGTGGAGGCTACAAATTGATGTTATGTGTTTTCCTTACTCTTAGTTTGCTGAAGAGGGTTCTTTCACAGAACCAGGGCTCACAGATTCAGGCACAGATTCAGTCTAGCTAGCTAGCCAGTGTGCCCTGAGGATCCCTTTCTACCTTCTGAGCACTGGGGCACAGGCAGGCCATGTGCCTCCCCAGGCTTTACCTGGGGTTTCTGACCTCATCCTCAGGCTTGTGCAGTAAGAGCTCTAAGAAAAAAAATTGAGGAAGAAATTATTTCTAACTTATTTCTAATATGCATGTCAGAATTATGACTGTTTTCTATGTTATAAAATACATGCAAAAGTCAACAGATTTAAAACAAAAAAACAAGCAAGTATTTTAAAATAACTCTGAAATGGTTCAAAATATGGAAGTGACCAAACAGTCCCTCCAGCCCTACTTCTTAAGTGCAGGCTGGTGTCCACCCATAGAGCTCAGCTTACTCTGATGATGTGAAACTCTAGCTCACAGAGAGACACAGATCTGAAGTGAGGCTCACCGCTAGCTGTATTTGTTACATGGTGGCACACAGTTCTGAGTCTGTAAATTACGAGGTGGGTTCTTTTTAATTGACTAGTAAACTTTGCACCAGCTTCAGTGCACACTAGTTGTTCTTGAAAACAGTAGCCAGAGTAGCATTTCTGTGTTTTAAGACAGCTTCCAGGTTCATTCTGGAGCAGACTGGAAATTTACTTTCAGGCTTACATGTAAAGAAGCAATCCAGTGGGGGTGTGGTAGTGAAAGAAAATTTTGAAATAGGCCCAAACTAATAAAGTAACAGGGCCCTGTGATTCCTTTTCCCTAACCTAAATAGTTAAAAATGCCTGTCAGCAGGTTTGGACCACTTAATTAGTTACAGAAGATGTGGAGTTACAAGACAAAGGCCTATTAAATCATCTAAAGAAACTGACTGACCATGAAAGATAAAAAGTACACAAGGACATCCTTAGAAGAACAGAGATATGTCCAAATGAGTAATGGGCCATCTGGTGTTCCTCCAAACCCTTCCCCCTGCCCTTTTGAGGTCTTCTCAAGGTCCAAGAAACTGCAATTTAAGTTTAACTAGATACTATGCTAACTTAGACTGGTACAGTCTGCTGATGTAAAACAACCAATCATGTGTACCCATGTAAAAATCTCCCAATTCCTCCACCCCTTGGCTATAAAAGTCCTAATTCTTAGAGCCCCCTGGTCAGTCCCTCTATCCCCTATGTGAGATATGGGGATATGGACTGGCCCAGAGCTCTGATATTACACTGCCTGATGTGTTTACAGCAAGCTGGTCTCTCGTGAGTTTTTTTGGGTGGGCACCGTCCTGAGACTTGAGTGAGAATCCCCCTTTGAGTTTTTTTCAGTAGCACTTAAGACACTCAGGAAGGAAGATGATCCTGTCAGTTTGCAGCCAGCCTGTGCTACATATGAGGTTTGGTTCCAGGAAAGCCTGGTCTACAAAGTAAGACCTTGTCTCAACACACGTGCGTGCGCATTTTATAAATAATTTTATAAAATCTGTTATATTTTGAGACAGGGTCTTGTTACATAGCTCAGGCTGGCCTTGAATTCATTGTATAGCCCGGGTTGACCTCTAACTCCTGATCCTCCTATAATCTTCAGAATATTGTGGTTTCAGGTCTTCCCATCCACCCTGCTTTGTGTGTGTGTGTGTGTGTGTGTGTGTGTGTGTGTGTGTGTGTGTGCATGTGCGTGCATGCGTGTGTGTATGGACCAGGGAGTCACTGAGTAGTCACTTGTCCTTAAAGAGACTAGTAAAGCTGGAGCAGTTGGTTCATAAAACAAAAACTCTCCACAGTAACTTCTGTCCTGAGATCCGGAGTTCGAATCGCAGCCAACCGGTTTTAGTGCAAAGATGATGATACTCATTGTCTATTTGTTAAAAATTCTGGGAATAAGTGCTAATCTTTTGCTTTTTGTTTTAACTTTAACTCTACCCATGATATTGCATGACCTTGAACCGGCCACTTCCCCTCGGTCATATCACTTTGAACTGAAGAGAATAGCATCTGTTTATGTTGCCTTCATAGGGAGGCAGAGAGACGGACTGACACTTTAGGTCAGCAAAAAACGTTATTTCAGTGACAGTATAGTCCAGGCCATTGGATGTGACAAAGCTGCTACTGGCTTGTTTACCTCTGAGAAGTTGGGGGAGCAGGTGGAATGGGGGTGGCGGGCTGTCCTTGATAACACAGTGTGGGCTGCCAAGTTCACACTGCACATGACAGATGTCCAATCACTATTTCCTTCAATTAAAGGTTGGGGACTTGGGGGTCCTTTTGAGTTATTTGTAGAGCACTCAAATGCCTTGGGGCACAATTTGGCAACTTGTACTCTAATCCTTGGTCAAAATACAGAAGCAAAAAACAGTTTAACATACAATAGTTGAGGAAAGAAAAATAGGATTGCAGTAACTAAGAAATTATCGGATTTCTTTAAGAATTATGGGTTGCTGAAAGTTGGACATGGGTATAATTATTCCTATTTTTTTTAAATCATCTTTTCATGTGTATGTGTGTGTTGTGTGTATACGTATGCAGGTGCATTCGAGCATGCTTGTGAAGGCCTGAGATATGTCAGATAGCTTCCTCAGTGGCTCTTCTACCTTATTCATTGAGGCAAGGTCTCCTAACCAAACTTGGAGCTGACCTGTATGGCTAGTCTTGCTAGCCAACTTGCTTTGGGGGTCCCCTGCCTCTGCCTTCTAGGACTGGAATTACAGGCATGTAGGCATGCCCACCTAACATGTGTTTGAAGTCTCTGGCTTATAAGTGCTATAAAGGCTGAGCCATCTTTCCCAGCCCCCTTCCTGCTTTTATTATTTAAATGTGATATAATGTTTTAAAATGGCTGCTTGGATTGTAATCATTTTCACAGATGGATGAGTTACATATAGCTATGATCCGGTGGATGGTAAATTTGCTGACCGTAATGCTTCCTGATTTTACTGACCAAGACACTCTCCCGAAGATGAAGGAGCAGGACTTAGAGATCACTGAGGAGCGTGAAATAGGAGTCGCAGAATTAGAGATTAATGCAATTTCACTGGCCAAGCGGTTGGCACAATACTCCAGCTACTTGCACAGGTGACACCTTCTGGTTCTGCACTGCTGTCCGTTTGACAGTTAATACATGTAAGGTAGGACAAATATCAAAGTAACAATAGGGGTTAAGACCTTGGAAAAACAAACCAGACTGAAGCAGGAGGGTTGTGAGTTCAAGGCCAGACTGGCTATGTAACAAAATTCCTGTCTCAGAAAAAGAATAAAATCCTAGTTTAGGTTTTTCAGCTTGTGTCAACACTGTGCCCAGGGATAATACAGGATTCTCTTGGAAACAGTTTTGGCAGAGGAAGGATAGGAAATGTGCTATCAGCTGCAGAGCTGAGTGTTGGTTTTTTAAAAACGACTGGTTTGCTTGCATAAATAAGATATGTCTTGCACTTTTATATGTACTGGGAAGCACTTGAGATGCCTGCCTCAAAAGATAAAGTAGAACACAATAGTGGAAGGCTCCTGATGACAACCCCTGGCTTAACCCTGTCCCCCCTCACATGGGGTTGGGGAGGGATGGAGAGAGAGAGCAGAATAAAACAAGATGCTTCTAGTTCCATGTAAAATTGAATTTATAAACTGTGTGTGTTTCACTAAATACTAACCATTATCTTTTATATTATCTTTTATTTGAAAAAACAAAAAAGCAAAAACCTGAGCTGGGTGGGTGGCTTACACCTTTAATTCCAGTACTCAGGAGGCAGGGTGAGGCAGATCTCTGGTCTAATAGTGAGTTCTAGGACAGCTAGATCTATATGGAGAGGGACCTTGTCAAACCAACCAACAAACAATAACAACAACAAAAACCACCACAACAGCAGCAGCAGCAACAACAACAGCAAAGCCCACCCCAAACCGAAGCACAAAGACAACAATTAAAATCTGGATATGGTGATGCAGGAGAATCAGGATCTCAGGGCCGAGATTGGTTTGGCTTGCATGAAATACTGTTTCAAAAACAAAAAACAAGAGTCTGAAAAGTTAGAAGATTTGCAAAATTAGAAGATTCCCATCAAGCAAAGGTCAGACATGAAAACTGTGACCTGTGCTTTAAATTGAGAGTTACATGTCGTTACTTTTAGTTTGGGGAGTAGCACATAAAATCAAGCTGAATTTGCCCTTTAGTTCACCTCAAGTTTACAAATGTTCAGAGGTGAAAGGAATGTGTCAGGAAGGCCACAGGGTGAGAAATGTAGCAAGCAGAACTCACTGTCCTAAGGAAGCGGTGCTATGATTATTATGGTAAATTATCATGGTTAATGGTGTCTGGATTTTAAGCACTTAAAGGATCAGTAATGAGTAGAACCTGCTAGGAATATTAGTCAGCTTCTCGTTTCTATAATGAAATACCTGAGATAATTAATTTATAAAGGGAAAGGTTTTGCTTTAGCTTCCAAGTTGAAGTGTCCCAGTCTATGAGCCTGAAGCCAGGAGGCACATCATCACTTCAGGAGCCTGTGAGAGAACAACTTCCTCATTTTATAGCAAGGAAGCAAATGGGAAGAGACTGGGATAACACAGTCGGTTCCGTGGGCACACCTCCATGGGCAGAGACCTAAAGGCCTCCTCTCCCCTCCTCCCGAAGCCTTCAATATCTCCCAATAGTGCCATCTTGGGAGGAGAGGACCAAGTCTGTAGCATGTGACCCTTTGGGAATTACAATTTTCCAAATCAAGTACAGAGCTTATGTGAGCTCATTGCCACTGTTTCATCTGTCTCTGTGTGTCTGTGTATCTGTCTGTGTGTCTATCTGTCTGTCTCCAGTTGCTGCATAGGCATGGTAAGAGCAATGGCCCTGAGTCGAGCTGCTCACTTACAGAAGAATCCAGCTAAGGACCGTCAGGAACTGGATAGAATGAACGTAAGGATTCTTTTGTCTTAGCTTGTCTTGTTTTGTTGTTAGCAGATTTTCCAGGTTGAATTAAGTTGAAACACATTGTAAATATTTGAATTAAATAATTTTATAGTTCTAAAATATTCATGCAGTCACTAAAACATTCATTATAATAGAAGCGGTGTATAGGCATAACTTTTTTGCAACCTACTTTTAATGAAGGTTCAATCTCTCCTCTAGCCCAGCACCCAGCGGAGGTAGTGGGAGAGAAGTTATTAGCTGTGGGGACGTGGACCTGCTCAGCAAGTTCTTTGGCAGTGAACTTGATCTTCTTTGGCAGCAGTTCAGTCCCGTAGCAAACACCAACTACGACTTAGCAGCTGCAGACCAGTGCGCTAGGCAGGCAGACACCAGGCAAGAACCAGCAGCTATAGTTCAACCCTGAAAAAACCACCTGAGGCAAGGACGCAGAAGTAGCAAGCTGCCTCAGGAACTTGAGGAGCAATTCTTTGGCAAGTTTCTCTCAATGGCAGCATTACCACAAGTTGAAATCAACAATGCTGTGTAAGGTGAACCAATACACGTATGCTGTTAACAAAGAATAGTGAGATGGAGCAAACCAAACCAGTGCTCAGTGCCCATCCCCCACTGTCTGTGGGGTCACATTTATACCCATTCATCAAGCCTCCTTTCACGTGTTGCTTTATCAAAACATCCTTTCACCTGTGTGTCCCAGAAAAATATCATTTGATGTAACTAACTTTCCAAAGAAACCAGAAGTTTCCGCTTCAGTGGGGAATATATTCAACACTCTCAAAGTTTACACTCCTTGATGATCTCTCCTCTTGGCCTCGTTTTTATCCCCAGGGAATATTTGAACTACTTTCTGATGTCGACAATTACTTTTAATTTTCTTGAACCTATAAAGATGGAATGTTACAGAATCAGGGATATTTTGGGTTAAAAATATTTAATTTTAGTATTTCTATATCTCTGTCTCTGTGTGCACATACATGTAGGTATCCTCCAAGACCAGAAGAAGGTGTCGAATCCCTTGGGTCTGGAGTTACAGACAGTTGTGAGCTGAGTGGCATGGTTAGGGGTGGGGGGAGATGGAGCTCAGATCCTCTACAGGAGCATCAGCTGCCCTTAACCAATGTGCTTCTGGCCTAGCCCCAGGCCTGACCTTTTTGAATAAGTAGTTAATCTGAGACTTCACTCATACTGCTGATTGTATCAAAGCCTGTGCTTTTTAGTGATGAGGAGCTGTCATACTCATTTGTCATGAGTGTGACTTGAGATGAGGAAATATTTTGGCTCATAATTTCAGTCAGTGACCAGCTGGCTCCATTGCTTTGGACCTGCACTGAGGCAGGGCATCATGGCAGAGGGGATGTAGTAGGTAAGCAATGTTCACCTAATGGCAACTGGGAAGCAGAAAGAGGCAGAAGAAGGGGCTAGGGACTGACTTACTCTTCAAAGACAGAACCCCCACATTCTCCAATCATATCCCATCTTCTATTAGCCTATTCCTCACAAACTTCTCAATGGATTAACCCATTAATAACTCAATGGATCAACTTCATTAATACATAATGAAGTTGGTACCCTCATGATAGACCTCTCAATAGCACCACTAGGCAAAGAGCAACACAAATATTTTACTATGTGGCTCTCTCTCTCTCTCTCTCTCTCTGTCTCTGTCTCTGTCTCTATCTCTATCTCTATCTCATCTATCTATCTCTATCTTTATCTCTATCTCTATCTCTATCTCTATCTCTATCTCTATCTCTATCTCTATCTATCTCTATCTCTATCTCTGTCTGTCTGAAGAAAGATCCCAGACTCCATTAGTATGCAAAAGCAAAGAGTGTTTATTCAGCTGAATTTTTTGTATGCAAGGGTCTCCCCATTCAGGAATAGAGACCTCTGGTGAACTCACAGGCCCAACTTTTATTGTCAGTTAGGGAAATTCCAGGGAGGGGTACATGCCCTTTTACCTTGATTGATACCTCTGACTCTAGGATTCTGACTGGTTCTATTATTGGTTAGGTTCTGGGAACTTCCCAGGGGGTTGCTTATTCATTCTACCTACATATTCTTACTTCAGGCCAGATGACAAGATGTGCCCGTGGCTGTGGTTGGCTGATCATAGGTTCCTGGATCCAGGTTCTCATTTCTGGGAAATAGAAACTTAGACCTAACTAAGTCTCCCAAACTGTCAGTGTGCAGCTTGTCATGGAGTCAGCTTAGCTCTGGCTAATTCAGTCCTCTATCAGCAGTAAATAACAATCCTTTGTTTCACATCCTCACTGACAGTTGATATAGCCCATATTTTAAGTTATGGACATTCCAATAGGTGGGTAGTAATAGTTTATCATAGTTATTTGCATTTCCTTAATGACTGATGATGTTGAATTTCTTTTCTTGTGCTTATTCTTTCTTTCTTTTTTTTTTTTTTAAAGATTTATTCATTTTATGTATGTGAATGCACTGTCGCTGTCTTCAGACACACCAGAAGAGGGCATCAGATCCCATTACAGATGGTTGTGAGCCACCATGTGGTTGCTGGGAATTGAACTCAGGACCTCTGGAAGAGCAGAGCGTGCTCTTAACCACTGAGCCATCTCTCCAGCCCATGCTTATTCTTTATACACATGTTATCTTTGGTGAAAGTCTGTCTAAATCATTGGCCCATTAGTGTTGGCTTGTTTCCTTATTAAGTACTGGAAACTCTTTATATGGGCTGGGTAATAAATCTTATATCTTATGTATTATTTTAAAAAGTGTTTCTTTCAGCTTGTGATGTTTCTTGTTTAATAGGACTTTGAGGGCTGGGGGGATAGCTCAGCAGGTAAAGCACTTGCTTGCCCGTGCCTGAGAACTGGTATGTAGATCTCCAGAACCCATGTAAATATCAGGTGTGCATGGCAGCCTGCCAGTAATCCCAGAGCTGAGAAGGCAGAAACAGAGGATCCCCAGATCAAGCTGGTTAGTTAGATTAGTAGAATCAGTAAGGTCCAGACTCTTCCTCAGTGTGTAAAAGTGGGAGAGTGAACAAAGACAACACCAGGTATCAACCTCTGGACTCCACATACTCACATTCACATATAACCCCCACAAACACGTCTGCACACATGAGAACACATGTATAGACATGCATGTCATACATATACATACAAAATTCCCCCCCTCCCCAAAGGGTACCTTGGGAGATCGGAGGTTTTTAATTTTGATGGTGATCTAGCTTTTGTTTTATGAATCTTGCTTTTTTTGTTACTTTAAAGGAAAAGTTTTGCCTAACAGCAGAATAAAGATTTTTCTCTCATATTGTCTTCTAGATGTTAAATAGTTTTAGGCTCTATTCCCAGGTTTATTATCTACTTTGAGTTAAATTTTTTTAAAAAAATCTATGTTGCTAGATATGGCTCTTTTTTGGCATCCATGTATCTGATTATTGTGGTGCCCTCTGTTAAAAAGACTGTCATTTATCAAGAGGCCTTGCCATCTTTGCTGAAACATCTGTTGAGTATGTATGTATTGTATTGTGGATCTGCTGGTCAACATGATCACCGTTACCAATCTTCATGATTTTTATCATAAATTTTGTAATCTCATAGTGGAAATCCTCAAAATTTGTTTTTGAAGGCTATACCAGATCTTTTGTTTTACCATATGAAACTTTAGCTTACCAATCTCTTCAAAAGGTGTTGAGTTTTTAAAATTTGGATTACATTTTAACTATTGATCAGTGGGTGGAGAGTTGACCCCCTCACCGGTTACCTTTTGTCTTTGGATTTGTTAATACAGTATGTATCTTCATTTGTTTTGTTTCATTGAAACTGTGGCTTTCAGCAAATAGTTCTCATTCTCACCAAACTTATCCCTATTTCATTTTGGTGTCACTGTAAATATTCAGTATTTCATACTGAGAATTAAATGAATATTTGGTTGGTACAGATATATACACAGTGCTTAGGAAAGAGTTTACTATAGAACTAAAAACCATAAATGAATTTGCTACTTCTATTTGTTTCCTGAGGAGACGTAACACAAACAAATCTATTTAATCCAGATAGGGAGCCCATGACAGACCAAAGTAATAATTATAGCAATGTCCAACTTGGTGAATCAATGAGTTTTATTGGGGCTACTCATAGGAATACGAATGAGTGGTTACTTACAGGAACAGAAGTCACTCAAGGGCAGCTGCATCACCAAAGCCCACTCCAGCATGGACGGCAGCTCCGGAAGCTGGGAACCCAGTTTCCAGCACTGTATGACCTACAGACTGGTCACAGCTGGTTCAGTCCTTTCCAGGTGGTTCAGTTGGTCTGAGTCTTTTCTGGTAGATCAATTGGTCTCTGCTGCTGGGCTTGTCTGAAGTAACTCTCAGTAGGTTTTACTAAGTATATACTCTTGGAGAAAAAGGATAGGAGTCTAGTGAATGTGGCCAGTTTCAAGGACTCCCTGAAGCTATATTGAGTTATTTCCTGTTTCAATCTTAGAGGAAACTCTCACACAACAACACTATTGTTATTAGCAAACAACCATATTGACGTGGTCAGTTTCATAAAATGTACTGGGACAGATCATTCAAGTGTTAGTAAACCCAAGAATTCTGTATCTGGTTTTATAGTACCTCACCACACTTACCCTGTCAGCGAGTCATGGTGTGATTAGGCCGACACTGTAGTAAGACATTTCTGTGCAGGTCTTTGAACTGAACACAGAGGAGTTACAGAGGAGTGTGCTGAGCAGCCCAGTGGGAGTCAATGAGTCAGCATAGTTTGATGTTTCCCATATGGTAATTATGCTATATCTCTTCCCAGAGAGAATGTTATGACTGGATCAGCACATGCTCATACCTCATTTCTGATATCAAAGGCAGGAAAATACGATTACTGTCATATGAGGAAGCAGAGAAGCTGATCGGGGAAGAGGTATTTACTACATGCTGGTTTCATTTGGTTTGTAAGGAAATGAATGGAACAGTCGTTAGTAAGGTCACACTCAGGTTCTTCCTGCAACTCAGGGTACATAAGTTGTAGCATCTTTCTGAAATTGCTGTTCTGCATCCTCACCATAGACTGCCGGAAGAGAATCGTCTCTGATCTAGAGTGTCAGCAGCTCTTCTTCCTCCCGCCAACAAGGATCCTCTCCATCTCTCTCTCTCTCTCTCTCTCTCTCTCTCTCTCTCTCTCTCTCTCTGATGAACTGATGAAGCATGGCCTCACTCTGTAGTTCTGGCTAGCCTGGAACTCCCACCAGCCTCTGCCTCCTGGATGCTGGGATCAAAGGTGTGTGCCATCACTCCTGGCTTGAATCTACTTCTTAAGGGAAAATGGCTTTCAGATGGGAGTTCCTTGAGGTTCCTGTGGTCACCAGGGTTATGTCCCCTTTTGAGTACATCGCCTGTGGAATATCCTCTTTCGTATCTCTAACATCTTCCCAGTGGTTCCATCCAACCTATCTGAAAAAACTTTATAAACATGGTAACTTTTCCCATTCTAAAAAAATATGTCTTCTGATCATCTTTACCTCATTTTTCTCTCTTCTTCCATCATAATCATTTTTTTAATGGCACTGATCTTACCCAGGTCCCAGTGAGTGCTGAGCAACCTCTGAGTCATAGCCCCCGTCCCACGTGGTTCTGTTAAAATTCCAAAGCTTCTGTGAGTCACTAGTAACTCTATTGCTGCTCTAGAATGTTCAGTTCCCCATTGAACCTGGCTTCCCGTTAGCATTTGGTTCTTTTAACTCTTCATTGCTTTAGTAAACTCTCCCTACAAGACAAAGTTCCTGGATCTTATCCTCTTTGGTCTATTTCCCCTTGTTTTCATCATCTACTTCTGCCTGTGTGTGACATGCTGAGACTCTGTCCTTAGGATGCACTCAGTACCTTTTCTACGTCCCTACATGGTATTGTATTCATCCAGTTTCTTGTATGTTGAGATAGAGTCTCTTGTAGCCCAGACTGGCTTGAACTGTTCAGGAGAGGCTCCTCTTGGCCTTGAACTTGTGACAGTCTTTCTTCATCTGCTTCTTAAGTGCTGCGATTACAGGTGTGAGCCATCACTCCTGGCCTATCCTGTGTTTTCAACTACCACCTGCTCACCAGTGATTCCAGATCGGTACTCACTGATTACTTAGTGATAGTCCCTCAGTCTCTGACTGACTGGCATTTACCTCTGATAAACTCTGAAGAAGCTCCTGTTATGACAGCCATATCCACAGGATGATCTGATGGCATGCATGCTAATGCCCCTGGCTCTGAGAGGAAGATGTCTCTATGCAAACAATTTTAAGACTTTATACACAGACTTTTTAAAAGTTATGCATCTTCAACAAAACCTTTTTTTTTTTTAGGTTGACCAGATTGTGGCCAGAATTCTTTCTGAATTAACCACTGAAAGATTTCATTGACATCATAAATCTTTTTGTTTGTTTGTTTGTTTGTTTGTTTGTGACAAGATTTCTCTGTATAGACCAGGTTGTCTTAGAACTCACTTTGTAAACCAGGCTGGCCTCGAACTCAGAAATCCACATGCCTCTGCCTCCCAAGTGCTGGGATTAAAGGCGTGCACCACCACAGACCAGCGACATTATAAATCTTAAACTGCAGAATAATACTAGAAACTTGCTAAAGCAGCATAGTCACGATTGTGGCTACAAACTAATCTAGGGGAACCATTTAAGTATACAGAATCAGCTGGGTATGGTGACGGCCATCTGTATTCCCAGCCCTTGGGAGGAAGAGGCAGGATGATAGGAGTTCAAGGTCATCTTTGGTCACACAACAAGTTCTAGGCCAGCCTGTACTACAAAATACCTTACATCAAATAAGTAATCAACACATCAAGTGTTTTAGAAAGTATATATAACTCTAGAGACATGAGGGCAGAGAGAACCTTACAGGTGATTTAACTCCACCTGACAGGAATTTGATTCGTGACTCAAAGTGAACATGTAGCACACTTGATCACTGTGCTCAGCTTTGAATATCTGATGGCAGAGATGCTTTCAAAAGCAATCCATGTGGTTTTGATAAGCAGTTGAGTGCCAAACATTAGTCTCTCTACTGAGATGATTGTGCTTTGTCTCCCTGTATCTTTTCCCAGCAACTGCTGATAATCCCTTTTTTTAACATCTTAATTCAATGCTTGAGTTAATATCTTTGACATTACAAAATTTCCAATACTTGGCAATATTCAATCAAAGTCTATTTCTGGATTTTTCTATTTTTATTTGATCTGGTTATTTATGAACCATTACAACATATTTTCTTTTTACGATTTATTTCTATTTCTAACATTGTGTGTGTCTGTGTACACTCACTCCTGCAGGTGACTTTTGAAGTCCAAAAAAGGGCAATGGAACCTTTGGAGCTGGAGTTACAGGCAGTTGTGAGCTGCCTGACCTGGGTGCTAAGAACGGACTCTGGGACCTGTAGAACAACAGGTGTTCTAACCCCAGTGCTCCCTCTCTCTGGCTCCTTTCTTGTTTCTGACTTTAGCAGGAGTGCTTTTAAATGATTTGTCTTTAAGATGTTGGAGGCCACCAGGCAGTGGTGGCCTTTAATCCCAGCACTTGGGAGGCAGAGGCAGGCAGATTTCTGAGTTCAAGGCCAGCCTGGTCTACAGAGTGAGTTCCAGGACAGCCAGAGCTACACAGAGAAACCCTGTCTCAAAAAAACAAAAACAACAACAACAAAAAAAAAGATGTTGGAGGCCGGGTCTGGTGGTGCATTCATTTAATCCTAGCTCTCAGGAAGCAGGCTGATCTCTCTTAAATTCTGCATAGTGAGTTAGTGCTAGGCCAGTCAGAACTGTATACTGAGACCTTGTCTCGAAACAAAACAACAAAGCAACTAACCAAACAAACAAGAAAGAAGGAAAGATAGTAGGGGAAAAAAACCCAACATTAATAAAAATTTAAAACAATAGATTGACCTACCAATTAATGTCTTTTTTGTCCCTTCAGAAATTTCAGCTCTTGTATATGGAGACATTTTTTTTCCTTCTTCCTTATCCTTTAAAATTCTTGTTTGTTCTCTCCTCCCTCCCTCTCCTCCTTCTTTCTTCTCTTCCTCTTTCTCCTCTCCCTTCGCTTTCTCTTCCTCTTCCTTCTCTTCTTTTTCTTTCTACTTGAGGATCTATCTACTGGTGGCAAACCAAGTTTTTGCTTGTCTGAAATATCTTTGCTTCAACTTCATTCTTCAAAGTTTTACTGTGCATGCAATTAGCTCTACAATTCCCTCAATATGTTGACAATATCATTTTTATTGATTTCTGAATATTACTGTTACAAAATTAATGATGGAGAATTCAGCTGTCAGTTCCTTTGAATATAATTCATCCTTTTCCTCTGGTGACTTTTAAGACCCCCCCTTTGCCTTTAGCATTCTGCTCCCTCACTCTGATGTATATGAGCATTTTTTGTCAGTATTTGAATAATATTTCAGGCTTTGGATACTGTTAACTTCTTCTTCTCTCTGGTCTCTCCTGGTAACCTTCGGACTTCTGGGGCTACTCTTGGGATCCTTTCTCTTCTTTACTGTTTTATGTAACTAGTTTCTGTCTTAAGTCATTGCACCACAAGTTTATGTGGAAATGTGATTTATTTTTTTAGTTTTAACTAAATGAATATGACTGTAAAACATTTAGCCCAAATTGAAGTCTCTGGACTCCAGATGCATATTTACACTTAGCCATCTCAGCAGTGCCTTGAACGTGCACTACTAGCTAACTGAAACTTGTTAGTGGCATTTTTGGAAAAAAAAATGTTGCAGTTTATCTCTTAACTCCGCTAGTTCCCAAATAATTGTGACCGAAGTAGGAGATTTATATAACAAGCTTTAAGGGTACAACTGAGCAATATTAATGTATATTAATCCTCTAAACGAATCTCCTAATCTAGCCAAATCCTCTAGATACTTGCGTTTGATAGCCTTCTCTGCTCCAGGTATTTTTCCATAGTGTCACTCTAGGACTCTTTCCCTGCTGATTCCACACTCCACCCCACCCTCCCTTCCCTTTTCTGGCTGGAAGAGGAGCCTTTTTCTCTCCCCTGCTCAGTCATTGGCCGATCAACTTCTTTATTGACCGATCAGGAAATAATTGGGGAGCAATCTTTACACAGCACTGAGGGACAGGAGATTCTCAGAATAAAGTTGCAATCAGATATGTTAACAGATAAATTAGCATTTGAATAACACAAGGATAGTCTTTATGCAATGCACACAACATTATGCCTACAGGAGGTCATGTCACTCCAAACCTGCTGCCTCAACTTTGCCCATTATCTCTGTGGACAGTATCACCTTCCTTTAGTGTCATAAGCTATCAATCATGTGTCACTCAAGATGCACCTCTTCCCTAACCGTTTTGTGTCCATTCATTGGTCAGTAAGAAGCATTTCTTCAGTATCACTGGACCACTCTTCTCTTTACTGCTACAAACACTGTATTCACTCTCTCCTTGAATTTCTTCTTTTCTTTCTTTCTTTTTTTTTTCCTGATCTGATTTCCTATTGTGAGAAGGATTGCTTTAAAATTTAAATCATATTAATTAAAAAAATGTTCTGCTGCCTTTTGGATGTTTTGTCACCTTTAGGATACAATCCAGTCTCTTGACAGGACGTTCAATCTTGCGTTAGGGTTGTGCTTCAGAGGTCCTGTCTTATGGAACCACTGTTCTTCTCAGAACCCCTCTGTGCCTTCTCCTTTCCCCTTCTCACACCACAAGAAAAAGTACTCCTCCATTATTGCCTCCTCATTGACTAGCCTTGTGCCGCCCTGGTCTACTACATATTGGGGCTTGGATGTTCCTGCTTCATGCTCTATTATAAGACGGTGCCATCTGCAAATGGGAAGCTTTATGAGGACAGGAACCACCCTCGCCCCCATTTGTGGTTTTTTTTTAAAAGACTTTATTGTTATTTAAATTATCCATACATGTGTAGATTTGTGCACATGAGTGCAGGTGCCTGAAGAGGCTGCCAGATCTCCCCGGAGCTGTGGGTCCTGGTGGTTCTGAGCTGCCTCATAAGGCGCTGGGAGCGGTTTGTGCTGTTAACCATTGAGCCACCGTTTACCCCCCCTCCCCCCGTTTGTGTTCTTATTCATAGCAGAATACTCATTTTAGGATTAGTGCTCATTTACTGTGAAGCTGCTAATATTTGCATATATGAATTACATTATATAAACACATTTTATAATACTGTTGTCACATTGCACAGGAAGCTTCAAAAATTTATTTTGACCCAGAAAAACCTCCTATTGGTGATGATACCGATGATGAAATTGACTTTAAGAAGCCTGAGGTTCAAGAGAAGGGAGGACCACCACCACCAGCACCACCACCACCACCAGCACCAGCAGCAGAAGCAACAGAAGCAGCAGCAGAAGCAACAGAAGCAGCAGCAGAAACAACAGAAGAAGCAGCAGAAGCAACAGAAGCAGCAGCAGAAGCAGCAGAAGCAACAGAAGCAGCAGAAGCAACAGAAGCAGCAGCAGAAGCAGCAGAAGCAACAGAAGCAGCAGAAGCAACAACAGAAGCAGCAGAAGCAACAGAAGCAGCAGAAACAGTGGAAGCAGAAGTCACAACAGAACAGGTAAGATTATTTGCTGGACATAGTGACGGGTGTCTATAATCTCAGCTACCTGGGAGGCTGACACAGGACTCTTTTAAGCCTAGAAGTTCACGACTTGACAACACAGTGAGAACAAAACAAATAAAACAAACAAACAAACAAAAAAAAACCCCCAAGAAGACAAATAAAAATGATGTGTGATTATTTAGCATTAGTTTCTCTCTTCTTTTGAAAGACTAAGTGATAACAGAAATAGAAAATGGAAGTAGGTCTGTTGGAGTGAATGCTTCAACCTCCTTTCCCTATCCAGGCGTAGCCACACCTGCAGGTATACTCATCCTTCCAGCTGTAGCCACACCTGCAGGTGTACTCATCCTTCCAGCTGTAGCCACACCTGCAGGTGTACTCATCCTTCCAGGTGT
>JANHMN010000009.1:53338517-53387456 GCA_030674055.1 Rhabdomys pumilio | reverse complement strand
TATATATGTCTGTGTGTCTATGTATGTGTGTGTGTTTGTGTGTATATGTCTATGTGTGTATATATATGTGTGTGTATTTGTGTGTGTATATCTATGTCTGTGTGTCTATGTATGTATGTGTTTGTGTGTATATATGTCTATGTGTATATAAATATATGTGTGTGTATTTGTGTGTGTATATGTATGTCTATGTGTCTGTATTAGTATCTGTGTGTCTATGTGTGTGTGTATATCTGTGTGTCTATGTATGTGTACATGTGTATATATGTATTTATGTGCATGTATTTGCATGTGTATGTGTATATATATGTATGTATGTATGTGTGAGTAGGTATGTGTATCTGTGTGTATGTGTATATCTGTATGTATATGTTTGTGTGTATATGTGTATATGTATGTCTGTGCCTATGTATCTGTATGTGTATCTGTGTGTGTGTGTATTGCATGTGGAGATGAAAGGATAGCTCCCAGAAGTCAGTTCTCTCTTCTGCCATGTGGGATTAACTCAAGGTTGTCATGCTTGGCAGCCAGTCCTTAGGTTACTAAACCCTCTCACCAGTCCTACCATGTACTCTCATAAGTAGAAAGTATATCTCCAACTGGTTTTCTTGATTATAAATTCCAGTTTTAGAGGTGTTAGAAAAGAAGCGACATTATTAAGTTTGGTTTGTTGAATTCTATTAGTTATCTGAAGCTAAAATCAACTACTGATGAGGGTTGTCTGGCTATTGAATTCTCTGAGAATTTCAAACATACCAAGGTCCAGTGTCACTTAGACATGAGAACTGTGGTATACTCTGATGTGGTGTGGAGTAGCTCCTAGGCCTCAGGCCTCCATTGTTGCTGGTGTTCTACTTCCCATGTCTGTGCACTTCAGATAGGCGCATCTTCTCTCACAAAGCTCTCACACGGGTTTCTGTAGGAAGGAAGGATCCCTTCTCACCACTCTCTGTTGTTGTTTCCCTGGACTTCATCCACACCAGAGAGATGGACGCCAGGGCCAGAGAGGCCGAGGAGAGGTTTGATGAGGTGAACGAGCAGCTCCATCACACCATCATAAAGAACAGAGATCTGGAGAAGGAACTAGAAGAATTGGTGAAGCAAACCATAAAAAGGTCAGAGGTAAAGAAAGAAGGCACCAAGGAGGACAATAAGGAGGACGGAGGCGAGGAGGATGAAGGAGGCCAACAAATAAAAAAGTCCCCAAAATCTGCCAAAAAAGGTGAGACTCATTTTTGCATTTTTATGAAGAAAACTTGACTGCACCACAAATATTTTTAAAAGAGCATGAGTATTTTACATTTATTAATATATTGTACAGAAGCTCCACATGCACAAATACATGTATGTGCACCCCCCCCCACACACACACAAGTTTTAAAAGATAAAAGGAGATTGATAGAGGATGACTCCTGACATCAGCATCTGGCCTTTACACACGCACAGGTGATCGTTCCCATAAGGCATGTACCACGCACACACACACACACACACACACACACACACACACACACACACACAAGCAATAGAGCAGGCAAACAAAGGTGACTATGTAGAGATGACACCCAGCTCCTACAGCTGAATCCTTCAGACAGCCTCTGTCATTTCCCCCTCATGTTTAGTCATCTTTTAATGTCCATGCTTTGAGAGCAGGCTTGATGGCCAGAGATATCCTTTCCTGATCCCAGGGGTGCATCTCATAGAACCCGTGTGTTTGGGAGGCTAGAGAAAGTGCGTAGGAGACAGCAGAGGGGCACAGGAATGAGTTAGGACACTGAAGACTAGCTCTGCTTGGATAGTCTCTTCTTTGTTACTCGCTGCATAATCCTTTATCCCAGAACCATGAAATCAAGTAATTAACTGGCCACACATAATTCTGAATAACCAATTTAGTCATTAGTTGGACTGGACTTACTCAGGTCAAATGGCATTTAAAAACTTTTTTGTAAAAGTTAAAAACCTTTAGTATGTATAGGATACCAGTCACTAACATATTCTAATCGTTTTTTTGTCTTTTTAGAATCACATTCCAAGGATGGTTCTGAAGCATCAAGTCGGGCTAAATCTAAGACCAAACCCAAATAGCCTCCCTAGAGACTGGGGTTCACAGCGGCTGTGTCCCTGAACATGTGTAAGCATTGCCAAGCTGTAGCATTGGCCATGCAACACACGTGTGTAGACTCCCTTAGCAACAGCCAATAGAAAGGCCATGCCATCAAGCCAAGAACATTTCTTTTTAGAAGCATGGCAGAGGCCATAGGAAGACAGTATATGAGTTTACTTGCCAGATTAAAAACAGCTTATGAGAAAGTATGCTGGCCTCTTCAGTTGCTTTCCCCAGAGCTCTGTTAAAAAGCGTTCATTTCTATAAAGAAAATAATGCCGTAGACTCAGCTCAGGAAGGAAGGAAATAAGAAGCTTTAGGTCCTGACTTGGCAGAGAATCCTGTTCCTATGCTTACGTTTCAGCCACAGATCTGAGTTTTCTGATTGTAGGCACGTTTATGATAGTCCTTCATGATAATCCTCTAACTAGGTAGGGGAAACATTATTAATCCCATTTCTTAGAAAATAAGACTGAGGCCCATAAGGGGTATCAGTCCTCCTGAGCCCACAGGCCTGATGGGTGTCAGAATCCCCAGCTGGCTGAATTTTGTGTATACTGTGTTTCCAGCCATGGCGCCTGTGGCTTCCTCAGCACAACAGTGTGTCACTGGATACTCGCCAGAATCTTTCTTTAACGACCTCATTCATCTGTCCTTTTCATGTCCCCGTCTCTGTCCAGGCATGGAAGATGGTCTGTCCTATAAGAATAAGCTGGGAATGACAAATGGATGTTGTGGCTGTCACTCTACAGGGCCTCTCCCTACTCAGTGCTTCAGACCTGCTTGGGTTTGTGTATCTCTCTGGCTCCAGTGGTCACTGGAAAGATGGCTACATTTGTTTTGTTTCCACGTGGTTGGTGTTCCTTTGGCTTTCTCTCCTAGACTTTAGACCTTTGCCTGATCTTTCAGATCAGTAAACCACTAACTCCAGAGTTTCCATCTTTGTTTACGCTGAATCCCTGGGCAGTCTTGAGGGATGGGTTCAACATTGCTTATGAGTTACCTATGCTAACTGGACAGAGTCAATCACACTTTATGCTTATAGGAAAGAAAACAGGAAATTTTTCAGGCAGTTGGGTATACTCATGGCCCAACTCACAGCCACAGTGAAAGCTTTTGCTTATAGCTTCCACCTGCCTGCTGGGTTATAGCCCTGCTTTCCTGCTTCCAAAAGACATTCTCAATGGCACTGGCAAACCTAGGCACTTTTTATTTTCATGCAATTATAGAATACTTTTTATAGTTTTTTCTACTTTATAGGAATAAGTGGACATTCTCATACAAATTAGCATATCCCCTTTTCTCTTCTCTCTTCTCTCTTCCCTCTCTCCCTTCTCCTCCCTCTTTCTCCCATTAAAAAAAAACCTCTCTCTCTTCCCCCTCTCTTCTCTCTTCTTTCTTCTCTCTTCCCTCTCCCTTCTCCTCCCTCTTCCCCCCCCCCTTAAAAAATCAAATTAGCATATCCCATCAGAGAGCCCAAGAGCCTTGTCCTGCAGAATGTGTCAAATAATTATCAACTACATCGAGTAGAAGGTACTGTCTCTAACTTCCACGTCTACTGCTACCCTGACTATAATGACGTTTGGAATCCAGAATTTTATTAGTTGGTTGTAAGTCACAGAAACCCACTTTACAGGATAATTTATTGGAAGAATTTGGGGGTGCTCAGAGAACAGGAATCTTTAAAAGCCAGGCTGGGACTAGCTCGTGACCAAGCACCTTGGGAAGGTCTCTAGTGTAATGATTGCTCTACCACATCACTGCAGTGTACTGTGAAACAAAATCCAAGCATTTCTTTCATCATTGTCTTATTCTGCAAAGGTCCCAGGGTCTCAAGAGACAGAAAGTCTGTCTTATGGTCATAGGTCACACATGGGTATACGAAGGACGCTGTTCTGATTTCCTTTCTGTTGTGATAAAACACTGACCAAAAGCAGCTTATGTGAGGGGATGGTGGAGTAGGGCTAATTTCAACTTACACTCCTTCGTTGAGAGACATTAGGGCAGTAAGCCAAGCAAGAGCTTGAAGCAGAGAACATGGAGGAGTGCTGATTGTGGCTCGCTCACTGGCTTATTATGCTCAGCTGGCTTTCTTAAATAGTGAAGGACCACCTGCCCAGGGACCAGTGCGGCCCACAGCAGACAGGGAATCAGGTCAATCTCTCACAGACATACACACCGGCCAATCTGACATGGGCAATCCCTCAGTTCAGAATCCCGTCTCAGCTAACTCTAGGATGTGTAAAGTTGACAGCTAACATAACAGATTTTTTGTGGGATGTTTTATAGTCTTTCAGACATTACTGTACTTTCTTGAATCTCTTAAGCAATACTGAGAGAACTCTTTGAGAGAACTTGATGTGAGGCAGACTATCGTGGTGGGGTCATAAGCTAGATACTTTTCATCTGTGGTGAATAAGGAGCAGAGAGTAACTGGAAGGAGCCAGAGACAAAATAAATCCTTCAAAAGCATGACCTCATCAACCCACTTCCTCAAGCTAGGCTTAACCTTGCCTAATTCACCACTTCCCCGTAGAAATGGAAGGTCGTTTGTGTTGCCTGTCACAGAAGCCAACTGCAGCAGTAAGATGAATCATAAAAATGTACTTTATTCAGTGAGCAAGCAACCCGAGATGACAGCAGATTATCATCTCAGACCATCATCATCACGATCTCCAACAGGTGATACGGGGAGAGGCAGCCAACCAGTCATGCCAGACTCACTCTTGTCCCTCTGGTCAAGAGGTCAGCCACGTTTTGTGAGGCATGTGATGATATCTGACTTCTCGTCCTATCATTCCTTGTATTTCCCCCTCTTTGTGTAGATGTTTGGGCCCATATACTTATTGAAACTCTAGGTCAAGTTAGTTTCTGTTGGTATCAACAGTGTTCTCACCCAGGAGCACCTAGGCTGTGGGAAGTGGTTAACTCGGAACAAACCATTAGCAGTGTATGCTAAGCTATCAGTGCTATATGCATATGGGGAGTCCTTTCGACAGTACTGAGTACAAATGTGTCTGCATTACAGAGTATGACATATCTGTCCTTTCTGCGGTCTCTCTTTCCCTACTGTCAGTAGTAACTCTTATATCCACAAGGTCTGTATCACATACAGGATATGATGTAGACACATATCCCTGGCTGATTATCAATATAACGTCTTATCAGTATGAGAATTCTCTGGCACCTAATTGTATACATTGTAGTACATGACAGCAAGCAATTAGGACTTGGTATGAAAAATTCTGCAAAATTACAGTTATGAAGTAGCAATGAAAACAGGTTTATGGTTGGGGTCGCCACAACATGAGGAGCTGTATTACAGGGTCGCAGCATCAGGAAGCGTGAGAACCACTGAGCTAGGCTTTACTTACTTTTGGAACACTGACACAAGTGACTCAGTTTTTGTTGTTGGCTTTGAGACAGGGCATTGCCATGTAGATGTGAAGGTTAGTTTTGTTTGCCAACTTGATACAACCTAGAACAACCCCAGAAGAGACTAATGAGGGAGTGTCTACATTAGGTTGCCCCGCGTAAAGAGACTATTTTTAAGTTAATCACTGTGGTAATCCAGCCTATGGTAGGTGGCCGCGCTCCCTTGGCAGGGGAGCCCTGAGCTGGATGAGTGGATAAACCGAGCTGAACTCAAACAACTAAGAACCATGTACTCATTGCTCTCTGCACTTGACTGTGACATGACTTCCTCAGGTTCTTGCCTGCATTTCCACATCTGAAGTGACGAAGAGTTGCTTCAAGTTCCTGCCTTAACTTCTCTACAGTGATGAACTGTAACCTGCAATCATTCCCTAAAATAAACTCTTTCTCCTTTAAGCTTCTTGTTGCTGGAATATTTTGATTATAAAAACAGAAATGAAACTGGAACAGAATTGCTACTGAGGAAGCGGGGTTGTTGCCACAGTGCCTGACCACGAGGCTCTTATGCCTTTGGACTACTTTTTGAGAGAGTCTGGAATTTTAGGCTGGAAAAGTTGTTTAAGTCAGCAGTAGCACTTGATGGGCTGTTTCAGTGGGAGTTTGGAAGAATACAGAATAGGGAGAGGTCTGCATCTTAAGCCCGGGCTTTCCAGTCAGTGACAAGCACCCTGATAGACACTCACAGACAAGGCTGTAGGACCCACAGAGGCCTTGCCGAAGGAGCCAGGAAACATGCAGTGGAAGGTATTTGAACTAAGTCTTCAGAAATCAAAATTAGACCACCCGTCAATATTCTATATTCAATATTCTAAATCTCTGTCCTGTAATTAGTATGATGAGACAACCCACTTGTGTGGTTGGATGTCTTCACTGTCACTGTGTTCTCATGCATGTGGCCATCTTGTGACATCATACATCCAAAGGGCATTCTATTTGGCAACCAAACAAGTGCAGGGCAGGGGTGGGGACCAAATGCCTCACTCATGGATATGGCTTTATATGGCAGATTCACATTGCTTTTTCCTGTTCACCTACAACATAGGAGAATCCTTCCTTTTGGGATTTAGTGGTTCAACGGGTTTGGAAGAATTTGGGTAGTTGATGCTTCCTTGTGCTCTGCTGCTGGGAGAAGACAAAAGGTTTAGCATATCAAATGGCAAAGGCAAAACCACGGTGGACGGCTTCTCTGTGGACAATGACTGAAGCGTGTGCAGGTATCGAAGCTGGACAGCAGCTGGGGTGCCTGACAGAATCTCAGCTGCCATCCTCAGGGACTCAGAAGCAGCCTTCTCCCCTTCTGCAGCAATCACCTACAGAATGCACATGAAGAAATGCAGCGTGAGTATGCTGCTTCACTGCACGGGGGTCTTACGTGCTTGACTTTCAGAGTCAGGCCTTGTTAAGCTTGGGGCGGTAGACTCAGCCTCTCCCTGACGGGATTGTAAGGCAGCGGGGAGCAGATTATGCTAGCAATCAAAGTGTAAGGCGGTTTAGTTATGGGTCCTGAGGAACATAGATGGAGTTTAGGGATACTGTTAATGTGTGGTGTACTTGAAAACTTAGGGCATCCTGCTTGCCAAGTGAAGCATAAGTGTCAGAGTCCCAGGGACAGACATGGAATTATAACTTGGCCAAAAAGAATGGGTGAAGCATTTCAGAGCAGAAGGATCTCAGCACCCTCACAGATGTCACTCAACACTGGGCAGATAGCTGGATCAGAGATCTAGATGTAAGTGTGCCTTGAAAACCACCTTTCTTCTTTCCTCTTAAAGGCTTTTTGTTATTGATTCTTCTATGTGGTTACTGTCTTTTTCTTCATCGACTCAGTTATTTGAGAGGAATCTGCCTCTCTTCATCCCTTTATTAGAGATGATAGGGGTCTTGGTTACCCAGGGACAATCCCAGCACCAGAGATGAAGGATAGCAAGGGGAGATTTTTAAGGAGAAAGGGTAAAAGCAGAAGAGAAGGGGCATGTTAGCAGAAAATCTGGGAAGAGGTTGAGGTACTGCACAGTCAGTCCTGTGAACACATTATCAACAGCGGTGGGAACACAGCCTGATTCCACTCAGTTCCTGGACCACTGGACTCTCAGATGCTCTTCAAAGGCACAGGCAGAGGATGGGTGCTCAGGAATGGCTCACCCGCACTTTGGCCTGTCTTTGTGCTTCAGCCTCCACAGCCAGAGAGTGCTGAAGCCCAGCTGGCAGCCTCACATCCTTACTGAAAAAGAAAACAGATAATCTAGGTATGCACCCTGACCTTAGCAGCCAGGGCATTCTCACAGACTTGCCCCTGTCTACAGCAGTTTCACAAATAGCAGTTTTTAATTTAAAGATCTATGTGCATGGGTATTTTGCCTACATGCATATCTGTGCACCACATACACGCCTATCACCCTCGTAGGCCAGAAGAGGGCAACTGGAGTTATGGATGGTTGTGAGCTGACTGATGGGTGCTAAAAATTGAACCCAGGTTCCAGAGCAGACAAGTTTTCTAAATCATTGAGTCACCTCTCTAGTTCTGAAGAGCAAATTCTGAATGAACAGGTAAAGCTGTCCCTGTTGTTCTGACATAGGAGGTCGTCAGGGAAGAGCACATCTGGGGCAGTGCCCAAGTGCAGCTGTGGCCACTATGGAGACTGCACGGGGCTACACTATTCTAATTACACAGCCCATATTTTATGTTCAAAACTTGTGGCCATCTTTCTCACTTAAGATCTTGCATAAATCCAAGCTATTAAATTTGGATAATGAGAAACAGCTTTGAAGAGCCATACGATTAAAAACAAAGATCAGAAGAATTCATCTAAGCTTATAAAAGAATATTGGTTTCAAGAGAAGAATTGAACAAATGAGAACAATTCTAATATTCTGCATAAAAAACATAGAAGTAAAATTTCATTACAGCACTTTCTATAACAACCCTGAAAGTATTTTTTTTTACACTGAGGAATGTAAAAACACAGTTTTGTATGGTAATACATTGGAATAATATTTGACTATAAAATGGAATGAAATACTGGTGCATGCTACACCATGGGCAAACCTTGATAATTTATGCTTGCCGGGCAGTGGTGGCGCACACCTTTAATCCCAGCACTTGGGAGGCAGAGGCAGGTGGATTTCTGAGTTCAAAGCCAGCCTGGTCTACAGAGTGAGTTCCAGAACAGCCAGGACTACACAGAGAAACCCTGTCTCAAAAAAAAAAAAAAATAAATAAATAAAAAAAAATAAAAGAAATGTCACTTAGCTCAGACTGATTGGGGACTATCTCTAATACTCAGTGGAAGGATGTAATGTGAAGTTAGGATAAAATCACTAAGCTAATACAAAAACATGGTTAAAATGCTAAGTTTTACAGTAAAAAGACCCCTGAATAGTCAGAAACCACGGGGACAGTTTACTTAGATGCTGTAGTGGATGAGTCTTAGCTATAAAATGATAGGTCATTTTTCTCTCATATTAATGTGTCCACAGTATTTGAAATGATTCTTCAATATCATTTTTGCCGGTTATTTTCCTACCTACATTTCAGTTCTCTCCACTTTGATGCCCCAAATACAGGTCACTGAGTCCAAGGCAACCTGTGGAAAGAGTGGAGATGCCGGTGAGACCTGTCTCCCCAAGGGGGGAATAAGAGGTACCCCCACCCCTGTGCACCACGGGCCGCTGTTCTGTCCTCAGGACATGTTCTTCCATAGGACATTGCTTCTCAATGTCACAATGCCTGGGACAGAGACGTTTAACTTGCACAGTGCTGTTAAGTAGCCACTGAGGATCTAAAGCTGACGTAGGAACCTGAACGACAGCTCCCAAAGACGCTTATTTCCCTAGGACCCGTGACTGCTTCTGGGAGAGCTTCTAGGATGCAATTTCAGATGCAATTAAATCCAAAGTTCTTGAGGGACATAATCATAAGACTCCAGAAGACAAGGCGATGTGACAGAGGGAGCGTGGATCTGGTGCTCTGTGAAGGCTGGGGCTAAGAAGGCAGAGGAGGGATGCAGGTGTTTAGAGGCCCAGAAGGTTGTAGATTCTGTCTCAGCCTCCACAAGGAATCTGCCAAGCTCATGCCTAGACGCAAGCCCAGCAAAGACAACTCTGCACTCTGATCTTCAGGGCTACACAAGAGCACAGTAAGCTCGTGCTGTTATGAGTCACTAGGCTTGGGGGAGTTTGTTACCTGAGTGATAGGGAATTAGTACAGATGGTATATTTTTTCTGTTTGTTTTAAAATGCGCCCCCTAAATAACCTGCACCCTTAGGCTCAGACCCTGCCACATGGCTATCATTTCTAGGGTACTCTCACGTCCTTAATGCTGACAGGATCAGGTTCCTCAGCTTCTTAGCCTTCTATGCCCTACACAGTTAAAGTTGGAAATGGAACTAGAAAAAAACTATGCAGGTTCTGAAAATGGGCAGGGCAGGGCAGGGCCGGGCTTAGAGGCCCCCATGACGGCCCAAACTCCTTTCAAACTAAGCGTCTAATACTATCTTAGTGGCTAAATTCTAATCTCAGTGTACTGCACATCTTAAGAAGGACCATCCAGTTAGAGGGAGCAGGCAGGTGTGTGAAACTGAGAGATACTGAGAAACACATCCTCCATGAGGTGGTAATGGTGAAGCACAACTAAGATTTGTCCTGGAGCGAGAAGGAACGAACTCCGGCTAAGGAGATAGATAGCTCAAGAGGAAATCGGAGGGAGAAAGCACTGATGCATGCTGGGTGAATGCTAAGTAGGTGGGAGTTTGAGAATCAATAAAGAAAGGGTGGTATGGTGCAAGGCTACAAGAGTTGGGCATTTCACGATTCATCGAATATTCTGTACTATGCCAAGTTCATGGAATACATAGTCTGGGGAGATAGATGTATAAGTGCTTAAATCATAACTCATTGCAACAAAATTGAGCTTGGCCACCACTGGCCTGGCCTTTATCCCTCAGAGGCCAGGGATGAATGAGGAAGAGGCTGGAGGGGACAGTGGGGAGCATGCCAAGTGGCTCCGTGTCAGTATGGGGCTCCTGCCTGCCACTCACCTTTGTGTCTTTCCAGCCTCTGTGTACTTCCCAGCTCCTTCACCCGTCCCCAGCACACTCGGAAAAGTCACACATTTTGGACACTGCATTTTGTTTTCTCGGGTTAGTGACTTCTCAGGTTCTATAAAGTCATTGCTGGTGCCATTGGTCCTTGTGGCTCCTCCACTTCACATCCTTCTTCCTAGCTGCCTTCCAACCCAAGTTTGGTGTCCCCATGACTTCAGTGCTGGGCTGGGTTCCTCGTGGTAACTACCACCTGACTGGCCAGCTGCCTGCAGCCCTGCTTGGCTCTTTGTCTTAGTATCCCTTGCCACTGCCTGGGTAATTGAGGCATCTACCCAGGCCTTCTTTGTGTGTGTGTGTGTGTGTGTGTGTGTGTGTGTGTGTGTGTGTGTGTGCGTGAATATGAAAGCCCAAGGTCTAAGCTGAGTGCCTTTCTCTATTGTTCTCCACCTTATTTCCTGATAGGGTCTCCCACTGACCTGGAAATCCATCAACCAACCAGACCAGAGAGCCCCGGGATCTTCCTGGCTCTGCCTTCTCATGCTGGGTTGTGTTGTCACACCCAGCTTTTCACATGGTTTCTGAGGATCCAGACTCAGAACCTCATACTTCCACAGTGAGCACTTAACTCACTGGGCCATTTATTCAGGGGCATTTTTTTGTTTTTTACTTTTATCCCCTTCTTTAATGACAAATCAATTAAATATGAACAGCTACACAGCTAATGATGAAGAGTAGGTAATGTCTGGCCTATGAAAGTCTTACCTGAATTCACCACTATTTACCTTTGGGCATATTATGCTGATCTCTCTAGCTAGAACCAGCATCTGGGAACTGTCTTATGCATTGCCATCAACCATCCTGTTCGTCCCCTCCGGTCCTACCCCTCCCACCCATGACTGCATCCGACACTCAGTACTAAGCTGGTATTTCAGTGTGCTGAAGGTCACTGAGGAGAGATCTGTACCCCAGGCTGATGATGTCATTGCTGTCTAATCTCAAAGGAATGGCATCTCAAATGGTGGAATGCCTTGCACATGGCAAATTTAACAAATGACCATTCATCATTAAACTCATCTTGGTACCTTTATATCTTGGGCAATGCTCTTCCTTTCCAGGAGAATTTCAGTGAGGGATCGATGTGCCAAGAGGCGCTTCATGGTGGTTTGCACTAGGAACTGCATGGCTTTGGACACATGAGCTAGACTGCTTAGAAGAAGAGAGGCATTTTCCATGCGGTAGTAGCAGACAGCGTCTATCTCCATTATAAACATATCTTTGGTTACCACCTAAGTGGAAGAAAAGTTTGAATGCAGGCTGGATTCCTATGTGGGAGAGGGGAACTAAGTGCATTTAGAGTGTATTTTCTAGGAGTAAGATAGTATTTTTTTAAAAAAGAAGTAATAGAAGACTGATTCTTTATTCAAAATAGATTTTTTTTTTTTTAATGCATGGAGATTTTATTAAGTGTGGTAAAGAGTCAGGCATAGTGGTGCTTGTCTCTGGGAAAAGAGAAAGAGGGAGGAAAAGTAAGCATCCTTTAGAGGAAGCCATTTATATTCACCAAAAGAAAGACTAGGAGAGAACTTTAAACAAGGTAAGAGACAATTTGGGAAAGGCTTATGAATCCTTATCTCTGACAAAGAAATATGGACGTTGCTCAACATCTGTAATCATTAGGGATACGCCAATCATCTTATACCTGTGAGGAAGGCGGCCATTTAAGAAAAATGTAACAGGGGCTGGAGAGATGGTCCAGCCTTCACAGCTTAGGCTCACAACCAAAATGCAGGAAAATCTAACAGAAGTGGGGAGAGGAAGTGGCAGGTTCTGAAGAGAGTGTGGAGAAGCTGGAATCCTTCACTGCTGGATGAGTGTGGGATGGCGCTATACCGTAGGATGCAGCTACCCAACAGAGCAATTCCCCCAAACTTAAAAAACAGCACATTTTCATGTGTTGACCATCTTCAAGTTCTCATGTACTTTCTCCAGGGAGCTGTCTAATCTAGCCTGCAGCAGCCTGTGCTCTAGAACAACAGAACCAATAGTGTGTGTATGCATAGAGCTATATGATTTTTAAAGGATTAGCTCATGTGACTACAGAAGCTGGTAAGGCCAAAATTTTGACTCTAGAGACCCGAGAAAGCATTTATATTGCCTCCGCTTCAAGCCAAAGTCAGTTCTTTAAAAACCTTCAACTGACTGAATGAAGCACACCCACATTATCAAGAGTAAGCTGATTTATTAAAACTTTGCTGATATAAACATTAATCTAACACCCCCCCCCAAATACCTGCACAACATTCAGATTTGTTTAACTAAGTATAGGCCAGATAACTGAGGCCTAGCTTAGCCTAGTTGCTACACAAGATTAACTATTATTAATTCCTTTGTTCATTTTTTAAAGTTAGATTGTGGCTTTTGCTGTTTGTGTTGACCTGAATGGACTCCCTCTGTATCCTATATATTAAGCTCTTATAAATTATTTGAAAATATGGTTTCCCATTACATGGGCTACCTTTCCCTCTGTTGGCTGTCTACTTTGATAATTATGCTTTTAATTCTGATACAGTCCCCATCTCTACTTTTGAGTACAGTCACTTTGCCTCGGGATTGACTTGGATGGTAGACCACGGAAATGTCAAGAGAAAAGAAATACACTGTGTTAGCTTACCTCATGGAAAGGTATCTCCAAGGTCTGGAGACGGAGGTCAACCTTGTGATAGGTGTCCAGGCAGGGTAAAAAAAAGAACAGACCTACAAAAGGGCGTGAGGGAAGGAACATGTGAGCAGCAAGTGTGAAGACTGCTGGAGGGGACCTTTTCAGAGCCAGGCTGCATTGCTGGCTTAGTCTATGTTACCCAGGGTAGCTTCACTGTAACTAAAGTATTGTCCTGTAATTCATTATTCAACTGGGGGGGTGTTCTGAAGGTAAATCAGGTGGGGTAGGGGTAGAGGGTGGGGGATTACATTGTTAAAAGTGCAGCATACAAGGTATAAACAGAGATTATTCCAGAAAATTAGACCATTTGGTTACTTTAGGATCATTTTGACCCTTCCAGATCTCTTACATATCTGTCTCTCCAGTAGATTCAATGTTTATAAATTCATATGCATGAGTGTTAATCTTAGTGTGTCTTCGAGCCTTTTGGGTACTGTATAAAATTGTTGTACTCTGTGAATGTACTGGTGCATCAATTTGGAGCTGACAACCTCTATGTGTTATTTCTGAGAATGCCCCAGGATCACCAGAGTAGCAGTCTCATGGCAGCGGCTTGTGTTGGCGAGTTAGCCTGACTTACCCTGGATGGTGCACACACTTCACATGCAGCATCTGCAGATAGGTTCATTGAAAGCTTCCTAAAGCCCACTGGATGATTTAGGACTGTGGTGGTTTGTATAAGAATGCCCCCCACAGGTGCATATATTGAAATTCTTTGTCAGTAGGGAGTGGCTATTTGAACTGATTAGAAGAACTAAGAGGTGTGGACTTTTTAGAGGAAATGTATCACTGGGGGTGGACTTTGAGGTTTCAAAAGCCCATAGCAGAACCAGATTCTCATTCATTCTCTCTCTCTCTCTCTCTCTCTCTCTCTCTCTCTCTCTCTCTCTCTGACTATAGATCAGGATGTAGCTCTCAGTTACTACTTGTTATCTTTCTTACCTTGTTTAAAGTCTCTCCTAGTTTTTCTTTTGGTGACTATAAACGGCTTCCTCTAAAGGATGCTTACTTTTCCTCCCTCTTCCTCTTCTCCCGAGGCAAGCACCACTATGCCTGACTCTTTACTACGATTAATAAAACTTTCCTGCCTGCCATGCTCCCCACCATGATAATGGACTAAGCCTCAAAACTATAAGCAAGCCTCAACTAAATGTCTTCTTTTATGAGACTTGCCTTGGTCATGGTGTCTCTTCACAGCAACAAAACAGTGACTAAGACAGGGACCCTTCAAGAGACACAGCTCTGTGGAAACTAGTGCCAGCTCACAGTACCAAGGGTGTATGGGGAAACAGCTAGCTAGAACCTCTTCTCAGCCCCAAAAGAGAAAGGTTCTTGAAAACCAGGACCATAGCAAGATGTAATGCATTCTGGAACTCTAGAGCCTGGTTTATTTTGTGTGGACTTGTATATTGGGTCCTGAATCTTGAAACTCTAATATGTGTGTTTCCTAGACTGGTCTCCATTTTTAACTTGTTCCTGCAGGCTGAACTCATATCCTCTGGAATATATGTATAGTGGGATTTCACTCTTATGCCCTCTTGGCTGTCTTGTATCTCCAAATGCAAACTACGAGATTTCACAGACTAACCATACTTCTATCTATATGCCCTGAAGTCCGGCTGAACCTACTATGAGTTTTCAGATCCTAGGGATCAGGGATGCCTTATTTCTCTCATCCCTGGTAGTAACACACTGTCTGAGACACTAGGATTCAGTCTGTGCCTCTTCTCTCAACTACATACATATTTGTTACTAGATGCTGAATTTTGCTTTGGGCTCCATGACTTAATCTGATCAACTAGCTCCAATTTTCTCTGAGAAGTCACAGGATTCTGACTCTACACGCACTGTACTCAGACCAACACTGCACTCAGGCCAATCCCGAGCTATGGGCCTGAAGCTGACTTGCTGTGCCAACTAGACTAGCCCTGGTGTAGGGTTCTCTCCATATGTCATCTCTCTCAGCCACCTGTGACCTATAAATAATGCTTTCTATCATTTCATGACAACCTGCCCTATAATTAACAGATTAAAATACAAATATATTGAATCAAATAATTTCATATAATCTAATATATAGATGAAAACTATGCATGGATTAAAGAAATTATCAACTCATGGATGGGGTAAAATTTTAAAAAGCATAGAGGACAATTCTTACCAGGACCTTTGGCTCTTCCAGGAAGCAGATGTCCCAGTCGGAATATAATTACTCTTTCATACTCTTGCACAACCTAAAGGGACATGCAATGCTTTCAAATGATTCCAAAGGGGAAAAATTATTCAAAAGACCTTTGCATGAGAGTGATTCTAGGTTACAGAAATCTTTTGTTAACCAGGCATGGTAGTGCATGCCTTTAATGCCAGCACTTGGGAGACAGAGGCAGAGGCAGGCAGATCATTGTGAGTTCAAGGCTAGCTTGGTCTTCATAGTGAATTCCAGGACAGCAGGGCTACAGAGAAACCCTATCTCAAAACAAAACAAAAAACAAAACAAAACAAAACATCCTTTGAGAACTAAGAACAAGGCTAGCATGGTGGTTCATATCAAATATCTCAGCACTTGGGGGAGGCAGAGGCAGAAGCAGAAGGAACAACACCTGTGTGGTATTGTCTACATCACAGATTCTAGGACAGTCAGTGTTACACAGGCCTTGTCTCAAAAACGGGGTAGGAGTTGGAGAGACTGTCCAATGCACAGTGTAGTAAGAACCCAAATTTCAACATGCAGAACCCGTATAAAGCTGGACATGATGTGCATGTTCACAACCCAAGTGCTCCTACAATGAGCCGGGAGGCAGAGACTGATGAAGCCCAGGAAGCCTGTGGACCAGCTAACCTGATGTACACAGCCAAACAACAAGAGACTCATCTCAAACAAGGAGAAAAGTAAGGACACCTGAGGTTCTCCTCTGACTTCCACCTGTTCACTGAGGTGACTGGTCCCCCATCTCATCCACTCACACACACATAGACACAGACAATAGATTTCTACTAATATTTAACAATCTAAAATCTACACACAGTAAGTATAGATACCAGTGAGACAGGACATTGGCTGTGTTAATGAAACTGTGATATGAAACAATTGTATGCCAACAAATTAGCTTAGAGGGACACCAACTACCCAGAATACTCAAGGAGATGGAGAACTGAAGACATACATATCCTACATTAATTTAAACTTCCTGCTACCAGGGATGTAAATTGGCCCCTTTTTACAGAAAACAGTATGAGTATTCTTCAAAAAATAAAATCAAATCCTGTCACCAGTAATCTATCAGAAAATATATATAAAGAAAATTAAGTCAGTATTTTTATTTTTTGAGACAGAGTCTCACTATGTAGTCCTGGCTGGTCCAGAACTTGCTATATAGACCAGAGTGGCCTTGAGCTCACAGGTCTTCCCACCTCTGCCAACAAGAGCTGGGATGGAAGTCACTGTCTTGATGAGATACACTGCTGCATGTTCACTGCAGTATTATAACAACAGTCAAGATAAGTCAAGTGAAGACGCAGATACCATTAGAAAACTATACAACCATCTCTCTTATGAGTATACATGCAAAACAATCCTAAACAAAGCCAGTACCCTACATCCAGAAACACATAAAAAGAGTTTACATTGCAACCAAGTAGTGTGTGTGTGTGTGTGTGTGTGTGTGTTTGAGTGAGAGAGAGAGAGAGAGAGGGAGAGAGAGAGAGAGAGAGAGGGAAAGTGTGGATGTGGAGGCCATAGGACGAAGGACAACCTTGGCTATTGTTATCCAGTCACTATCCATTTTGTTTTTAATACTTTCTCATTGGCCCGGAGCTCACTAAGCTAGGCTAGTCAGCTGGAGAGTGCCAGGGACCCACCTGTCTGTGCTGGCTACTTTTATATCTACTCGACATAAGCCTGGGTCATTTGGGAAAAGGAAACTTCAACTGAGAAAATGCCCTTAGTAGATTGGCTGGTACATGAGCCTTTCTTGATGATGTGGGAGGGTCCAGATCACTGTGGGCAGGGCCACCCCTGGACTGGTGGTCTTAGGAGCTATAAAAAAGCAGACTCCATGGTCTCTGCATCAGCTCCTGCCTTCAGGTTCCTGCTCCGTTCGAGTTACTGTCCTGACTGCCTTCAAAGATGTACTGTGATAAGCAAGATTAACTTCTCTCCTCCCACCTTCTTTTGGTCATGATGTCTCATCATAGCAACAGAAAACCCAACTAAGACACCTTCCTAGAGCTGGGGAGGAGTACAAGTGTGCACTATGGTGCCTGTTTGTTTTTTAGTGTGGGTTCTGTGAATCAGTCTCAAGTCTGCAAACTTGGGCAGTAAGCACTTGAGCAACTGACCTCTCACAGAAGCCCCACCCCAACCCCAGTTGGATTTTTAACATCCTAAAATGAACATAGTCCATCCTATCAGTATAGAATAAAGACCAGATACCATGTGAAAAATTCAATTGACGGGAGGGAAAAAAGTCATGTGATACAAGCCAATGCAGTCTAGTGGGGAAAGGAGGGGAAGGGGGTTATCGAGGCCACAGGATGCTGTGAGGAAGGTGAGCAGCAGCAGCCCTAACTGCACTGTAGTGTCTGGCCATAACTTCACTCTTCCCTGGCAGCGTTAGCCAATGTAGAAAGAAGAAGGGCGGGAGTGCTGCGGCCTGACCATCTCTGCCCACCATGGCGGTCCTATGAAGCAAACTTGGCTTTAGGGTTCCTTTTTAATCAGGGCGTGGCTTGATTAATCACGCAGTATGGTGGTTCTTTCCTATGCTTCCACTTCTATCCCAAGTGTCAAACTATGTCATTAAAGATGTCCCGTCTTTAATTCTTGTTCTCTATTCTCTAAACCCCTTGGGCTTCTAATTTCATCTCAGCATGTGCTTCCTGAAGACCCAGATCTTCATTCACTACTGGGATTAGTATATGTAAAACACTTGTGGACCAAATATGTTTGTCTCTCCTGGTTTGTAGAAGCTGCCTGAGATGGTTCCCTGTAGTGTCAAAGTAGATGATCCAATCCAAGATGCCCTTGTGTCATTGAGCATGGATAAACTAAGAAGCTTCTGAAGGCTCTCTCAGTCTAACAGGGATGTTGTGTGTGTGTGTGTGCGTGCGTGCGTGCGTGCGTGCGTGTGTGTGTGTGTGTGTGTGTGTGTCCCTGTACACACACAGAGATGTAGACAAAAAGAAACACGCACATGTACACACACACACACACACACACACACACACACACACACACACAATTTGCCAGCATATTGTCCTAGCCGTGACAGAAGACCTACACCAATATTCTGCCTGTGGGAAATGTAAAAGTGAAAGCAGAGAGTGCCTAGGAGCATGGCAGGGAATGGCAGGTTGGGAGAATGAAAAAGGCTTCATGGTTACATTGAGCCAGGTCTTGAAGAAAGAAGAGCTCTCTTGGGAGATAGGTAAGTATCAAACACAGACTGAGAATGGCCTGGTTTGGTCTATGGAGACAACAGAAAACCTCATGGGTTCATGTAAGAACTCACCTTTATGCAGAACCAGATGGAAAAGGGGAATGTTACGATGATGAAGATCAGGGAGGTGAGGACAAGAAGCCACTCACAGGGCCCTAATCCCGAGGGCTTGATCCCTAGGGAAACAATCGTATTAAAACATCACCATATGTACTGAGCATTGTCCCAGACTGCTCTGCCCCATGCTTGGGGGCCTAAATGGCCCAGCCCGAGCTGCTGCTCTGGTCTGCGGGTCAGGGTTTAGCAAGAGAGAGAGTGGGGATGAAGGGGAAGAGACACGAAGAATGGAGACAAGACAGAGGTTCTGATCAAGTCTCAAGTCTCCTTTATTGTCTCGTTCATTAAAGGGAAGTCCAAGGTATTTATACACTTTGCCAGGTGCCTTGTAGGCATGGATACCACGTGCCTTGCAGGTGTGGCTATCACATGTGCCTTACAGGTGTGTATGGTGTGGATAGCATGTGTACTGCACACCTTGCAGGCATGGATGCCATGTGCGCCTTGCAGCTGGGGTCACTCAACAGCAAAACAAGATATGTGGGCTTAAAAACAAGATGTTTATCAGAGTGTGCTCAGCTGTTATAGGCTGTTGAAAACAAGTCTCTTGTCAGGGTATATGGCTCGAGATGGCTGCAAAGATGATAGTTGCTTTCTGCTTAGGAGTCGGCTCCCAACAGAGCATCAGTCCAGTGCTCAGTATTAGAGTCAGAGTTGTTTGGAGACCTGTCTGGAAAAACTAGAATGAGCCAGGTTTCCAAATGATCAGAGTTCCCAGGTCTGGGGTATTGTCCATGTGAAGGATTGTGGGGGCCAATGGGAGGCAGAATAAACTGAACAGGCAAGGGAAACTGGGGGACCGGAAGGCCAAGGAAACCAGTTGGTTCCAGTTCTAGTTCCACTCATTTCAAAAGTCCATGGATGACTTTTAGGCAGGGCTCAGGACCTTTTTAAAACCTAATTTCCTCACCTGCACAATTGGATTTTGACTGATGACACTCTCAGAATAGCTAGCTCATGAGCTATATCTGATGCATGCGTTCAAAGGTAAAGCGGCATATCATATACATGTAAAGATGCCAGCTCGTGCTTGACACGTCTGAGTTCTTACCGTGTGCAGTGTCTGCAAGCTCCTGGTACTGCCTGCCATGTCTGACCTTCTTCCTTTAGAGTCCCTTTAATGGATTAAGGTGTTCTACAGTCTTTGGGAATCACCTGTTTAGCATAACATTAGGCTGTATCTGTAAAAAGGTGACATGAAACTGGGGCACTTCACATCCATGGTACTTCAGTTTAATACCAGACTCTTCAGGGAACATCTAGGCTTTCGGGTCTGGGTTGAAACAGATAAGGTGACCCATTGTCTGGATTGAATCTGCTTTTCTATCTATCTAGCGTTACCCAGACCATCATGTAAGTTGTACCCCAGCCTTATTAATCCTGTTCCTTTAGTAAGTTCTGCCTAATACAAACAAGCTATTTCATTTCTCAAAGCGTTTCTCTGATCTGTGATATGTAACTGAATAACTCAAAACCAAAGCACCCAGTGTATTCCTGCCACATAGAAAGGGCTCCACAAATGGGACCCCTCCCTTGTCTACTTCCCTGTTGTGATCTGGCATATACTAACCTGCATTTCTATAGCACTGGACCCAACGACCTCTCCTAAGGACCAGAGGAGTATCCAGCAAAAAAGTATAAGCAGCAGGGCACACTTACACTATAGCCAACTGCAGGTGTCCATAAATAGTAGCTGTCTGTGATCCAACATATAATGCATTGCTGGTAACTAGGAAATGTTAACTCTCCACATAGCCAGTAGACAGCAACATAATATGCTGTTTTTTACTTTTCCCAAACATCTGCTAGTCTTTAATTTGGCCATAATGACTTTTCTCTTATATTTGTTATGAAAAGGACGTAGATACCTTTCCCCCTAAGTGTAGTGACACCCACAGAGGGAAAGGAACACCTTCTTCTCATCCTCCACTGTGTTCAAGAGTGCTCTTTTTTAGCTCCAAGGATTTAGCTGAGATTGTGCAAAGTGCACTGGAAGGCTTATTTTAGTCCCACATCTACCCTATGAAACATACACTGCGGTCGATAGTGATGGCTCTTTCTGTGGCCACACTGCTGGCAAGTGGCTAGGCTCAAATTTAAACTCAGGTCTGGCTCTTTGACTTGGCTCTGCTGCCTTTGAGGTTTGGGGGGCAGGTCGGAGGAAGTCATTCTAAAGAAATATTAAAATACTCTTAGACTTAAGACTGATAGGTGAGGATTCGGGAAGAAGAGGGACACAGTTGCTGCTCAGAGCCATCATATAAAGTGCTATGTCCACAGGTCTATGGCCACAATTGCACGTTGATGGATCCAGTCCTGAACAACTCTCTTTCCCAACTTCATTGGTGGCTAGGGACAACGTATTAGCTGATGTTGCTATTTGTATTTCATTTGATGCACTTTGGGCTCCATCACTAGGTAACTGCCTAACTCTCGCCTTTTCCCCAATCCCCACCCTGACCCATGTGCTCATTTGTCTGGCTTTGTCACAGTGGGGCAACTTATTGCATTTGTCTCTAGCCTATTCTACCTTCTTCTCATCGGATCTACTTTCCATACCTTCTTCTGGTCGCTCGCTCTCCAGCAGCGCCACCACTTCCGTGCCATCCTCACCCGGGTCCCGAACCTCGTCTACGTCCACTACTGTGGCGGCGGGAGCTCGGGGCTCCCCTCGGGTCCCAGTCCGCTCGGCGCTCTGCCGCTCTGCCCCAGCATCCGGGCGCGCGCGGCCTCTGCTGCCCTTCTTGGCCTTTGCCTTCTTGTCATCCCTTGAAGAGGACCTGCCACCTCTCCCGTGAGCCTCTCTGGAAGAGCTCCGCGCCCTGCTCTCCATTCTCAACGCGGAGAGCGCGACTCCGGAGCCAGCTGCTGACAGAGTCGCAGCCCTAGCTTTCTGAGGGCTTGGGAGCGACCCTAAGATTCTAAGGACCTTGCTGCCTGGAGGGAGGCGCAGAGGGCGGGGCCTGAGGTGGCCATACCCACACCTAACCCAATTGCTGTTCCTTTGAGGGTCTGGATGGAGCCTGCGAATCCCTAAGACAGACAGGGTGTGATGCTCTCAGAGGACCTGGGTAGGGGATTCCTGGTGCACCTGGTTGCTTTGAGAAAGACCACAGCAGGCTCTGCTTAGGTGACTAACTTTGTGAAATAGGACACCAGGTACTACGGGGGTTGCTTTAATTTGTGTTTAGAAAGGTTCGCTTTCTTGAAAGCTGTAATTCAGGGTTTTCATAGCTCACCAGCTGAACTGCTTCCAGTGGCAAACCCAGGGGCTTCCTCCCCATTTTCTGGGAGAACTTGACAGTCCATGGCTTTCTCTTGTACTCCACTGTTTCTGTTTGAAACAGAAGCATGTCTAGATGACTTTTAAAGCCAAGTTCACAATTTTACTCCAATAGTCGGAATCCAGGGTAATAGGTTCATTTATTCTTTAGTTTTGATATTGATTTCACACATGCCTTTCCTCTCAAAAACCGTATTTAGAAAACTTTAGTGATGAGACCCTGAAATAAATTGACTTGAAAACTGTTTTCTCTCATGTGTTCTAGATAGCCAAGGGAATACAATAAAAACTTAGTAACCAAATAACTTGAAAGTAAATATAATTCTGACCCTGAGATTTGAGTTTTTAGAAATTATTTTATGTATGGGTGTGTTTTGCCTGCATATATGTTTGTGTACCTTGTGCATACCTGGTGCCTATAGAGGCCAGGTGACATTAGATCCCCTGGGAAAGAAGTTACAGACCGCCATGTGGATTCTGGGAGTCAAACATGGACCTTCTAGAACAGCAACTATGCTCTCAGCTGCTGTCACATCTATTCGGCTCTTGACACTGTCATACGCTACACGAGAGGGCGGCCGTTTAAGAAGTCTGGCTCAATTAGTACTTCCCATCTAGAATAGCACACTGAGAAAAGTTCTGTAGCCGCCTTGGTTCACAGAGAGAAAAGGACTGATTTTCTTCTCTATATCTAAAGTAACATAAGTGCCTGCTTACAAGTTGGTTGGGGTTATGGATGATGAAACCCATCTGAAAGAAAAGTCTGGAGGTCCATGATAGAATGGCTAATTCAGCATTCCGGAAGGCGGAGGAGCTGGGGAGGGCAGTACAGAGTCAGCAGGGGCTGGTCAGCCTCCTCTCTGACTGCAATGATGATGTTTTCCTTCAGATTCCTTTTTAATTGAAAATGTTGCTCATACCTTTGTTGACATGATTCTATACACTCATAAGCTTTTAATACTTCAGTCCTTGTTTGGATTTGTTGAGACTGACGTCCGTTAATAGGGCAATAAGGAGGAACAACTCACTGTTGACGTGTGTGCAAGATGAAAGAGCCAGGCACTCATTCCCATTTGGTGCCTTCAAATATGATGTCCGTATAAAAGAAGGAATGGGCCTACAAATGTACACACTATTCCATTCATAGAACATAATTTATCAGCATTAGGTAGAAGCTTAAATGCTACCATTTGGGACCTGGCAGCTACAAAGTTAAGTCCGACTTTCTCAATTTTCAGATGTCAGACTGACCAATGATGGGAGACCAGTGGGGTCCAGGGAAGTGAGGCTGAGGAAAACCGATCCAAGACTTTGGAATGGGATGGTGTGGATTTAGAAAATATTTCAGAGGAAAGAGAGACAGTTTTCTGGATCTACATGAAGCACCTACTTACAACAACTTGGTTCCATTATGAATGACAAGGGCAGCCTGGCAACCTCTTGATATTATGGAGCTTGGTAAAGGTTTCCAGAGACTTAGTGAACTGAGCAGTTGGCCTTAATTACAGCTTCTCTGGAAGACCCACCTTCCAGAAGAGGGTTTGTTAAATCACCACTGGAGTAGACTTCCTCTTTTTGATTCAGTGCAGTTGAGTAGAGTCTGAGATTCAGTGTTTTCTTTTTTGAGACAGGGTTTCTCTGTGTAGCCCTGGCTGTCCTGGAACTCACTCTGTAGACCAGGCTGGCCTTGAACTCAGAGATCTGCCTACTTCTGCCTCCCAAGTGCTGGGATTAAAGTTGTGCACTACCACTGTCTGGTTTTGTTCTTGGATGAGCAAAAGGCAGAATGCCTTATATTTAGTGGTGATGGTGGAGGGAATGGTAGAGAAACATCTGAAGTGGCTGTTTATTCAAGGACTGGGCTGTAAAGGAGACACACAAGAAAGGGATGCAGGTCAAGGGAAGAGGGTTTGTTTTGTTTTGGTTGTTTTCTCCCCTTCCTGGCTTGCTATCCCTTTCTATGCAAGATAAAATGAATCACAACATACTCTTATGTTATAGGAATCTATAAAGAGATGAAAACACAGAAATGATAACAGAAGAGCAATATGCTTGTGGTCCTACAGGTGCTGTGGGGCTGGAAAGCAGACCCTTCACTCCAACACACACAGAGACCCCTCACTCCAACATACATACATACATACACACACACACACACACACACACACAAAACCCATCACTCCAACACACACACACATACACACAGACTCCCTCTATCCAACACACACACACACACACACACACACACACACACATCCCCTCACTCCAACACATACACACACAGAGACCCCTCCAACACACACACACACACACACAGACCCTTCACTCCAACACACACACACACACACACACAGACCCTTCACTCCAACACACACACACACACACACACACACACACATACACACACACAGACAGACACCCTCACTCCAACACACATACAGAGAGACCTTAAAGAAAAGATGTGGGGAAACAAGGACAGAGACCTGGGCTGGAGCTGAGGTTTACATATAAAAATTTACTTTTTTGTTTTGTTTTTCAAGACAGGGTTTTCTCTGTGTAGCCCTGGCTCTCCTGGAACTCACTCTGTAGACCAGGCTGGCCTCAAACTCAGAAATCTGCCTGCCTCTGCCTCCCAAGTGCTGGGATTAAAGGCATATACCACCACTGCCTGGCTAAAAATTTGCATTTTTAATGAGGGTTGGAGCAAAGTTGTCTTCCAGTGGTGGGGTAATAGTGGGTTAATATACTAAGATATCTTAACCCACTATTACCAAAGTTAATTATCAAAGTCTTGGAGTAACTGTCAACAGACTTGAATCTTGATACCAAATGGCCAAAACTGGGCATTAATGTTTAAAGCCTAGGAAAGTAGGAATAATGTATATTGATTCTATCATGATGGGCTTCTAACAACCTTTTCTCTCCTCTTCAAAATGTTCTCTAAGGCTGAGGTTGTAGCTCTGTTGGGAACAAGAGACTTAGTCTAAGTACTACCGTTACATGTAACAAGGAGGAACCAGATTCAAGGTCCCAGGCCCAGGGGGAGCTGGGGACTTCCCAGTAGTTGAACAGCTTCTGTTATAAGGGTTCAGACGTCTCAGGGATAACTTGTAAGGAAACACTTGTCTAAATCCAGACATAGCAAAGACAACTTCCCCATCTCGCTGGTAGGGTCAAAACAAATTCATGTTCCCAGATCCAGGAACCTGGTCCTATTCTGACTGATGAAAACTCCCTTGCTCAACTCCTTATGTCAAAATATGATTGGAAAAAGCTACAGCCCACCCTGATCCCCCTTACTTCCTGGATTTCTCCTTTAAATATGCTATGCAGCGTTTCTTCGGGGTCCTGGTTCAACTCCAGAGTCTGTTCTTCAGCCCTGATCAACCCATATCAGCTTGATTACAATAGATTTTTGTCATCAGCATCAGCCTGATGTTTGAATTATGTTGGCTTTAAGCGGACCCCACAACAGCTCAGAGTCCTGTGCTTGCCTGGCATGCACAAAGGACCTGAGCTCAATCCCCAACATGTCAAAAAGTTCCAGAAACCTTTACTGACTTCCTAAGGCAAGAATGCGTGTAGGAGCAGCTGCAATTGAAACTCACTCCCAGATTGCAAGCTGGTTGTTGCTGTGAGGAGACCAGGTGGAGGCTGTTAATTACCAGACAACAGACAGATCATTGGCCATCATGACAGACAGGGAAAACAAGTGGTGACCTGACCTACAGAGTTCTCTGGTGATAAATGTAGGGCCCAAGGAATGATGTCCACAAACAACCCACTTAGACTGTGTGTGTGTGTGTGTGTGTGTGTGTAGCAACAAAAACAAACCAGCAAAACACAGGCTTTATGTTTTGAGACTAGAAACCTCTCCTGTCCTGTCCTAAGTCCTACACAGACTTAGAATAGTTCTAAGTACTAAATCCAGAGTCCAGAGCCACAGCCCTAGTGAATTCCAAGATTGAAACATTCCATCCTGTTGCAAAGCTCTTTAACCAGGAAGGTAAACAACTCAAACAGCTCCAAGACCTGAAACTGGCCAGATTCACTGGCCCTCCCTGCCAGAGTAAGCAATAAAGGCTGAAAGTCTCTCTTTTTTTGGGGGCGGGGGAGGGGGAAGGGGCTTATTTGCTTTACACTTCCATATTTTAGTCCATTAATGGAAAAAGTCAATACAGAAATTCAAACAGTGCAGAAACCTGGAGGGATGCAGGAACCAATGCAGAAGCCATGGAAGGGTGCTCCTTGCTGCCCTCCTTAATTGTTCAGTCTGTTTCCTTTTAGAATTCAGGGCCACCAGCCCAGGAATTGTACCCCCTGCAATGAGTGGACCCTCTCCATCAATCACTAACAATAAGATACCCTACAGACTTGGCTACACTTACATCCTGTAGAGACATTTAATTGAAGTTTCCTCCTGTCATATGACTTTAACTAGTATCAAGTTGACATAAAGTTATCCAGCACATGGATCTACTTTTATTCTCTGAGTTATAATTCCACCTTAGTTTTGGGTGTAGGAGCTAACTAGGCCATTTCAACCTACAGCGTCCTCTTTTTCATGTTTGCTGTAAAAGAGTACTACTGAGATCCTGTTTGCCATGCTCAAGTCTCCAACATGATCTCCAGTTAGTCATACTCCAGAAAGTAAATGTTAGAGCCGAGACCATATTTTGTTCATTTTACACCCATTGAGAGAGAGAGAGAGAGAGAGAGAGAGAGAGAGAGAGAATGTCTCTCTTAACTAAGTCAAGCTGCCAAGAAGACTGAGACCAGACCTGCTGCCTGGAGGAAGCAGAAATCAGCAGAGCTGCCTGGAAGAGATTTAGACCAGCTGAGTCACTTTAAAATAACAGGTTCCGACCTGTTGAGCTGCCTGTAGGCTGTGCCTTATGTTCCAGGTTCCCAGCTTTTGTAAGGTATCACCCATGTTGGGGTGGGCTTGGGTGATGAGGTAGCTGTATCTGAGTCTTTTCTACTCCTGTAAGTAACCCCAATAACACTCATTGGTTCACCAAGCTGGACTTGGGTGGTAACTATATTGTGTCTGTGATGAGCTTCCTATGGGACAGAGTGTCGATGTATGTGGCATCTCCCTAGAAAAAAATTTGTCACACAATGATGGCAAACCTTCATCTCGGGCTTTCCTCAAAAAACTTTGAGACCTCTTATGGATAGCTAAGTTAGAGAAAATACTCAAACTTTGTAGTGACCACCTTTTTGTCAAGTCCAAAATTAACAACTGCATTCACTGTATTCCATCACTGTTTTAAGCTTATATGACTTAGGGAGATAAGTGACATTTTGGTCCAGGTGTGCCTTTGCATAGGGCCAGTGGGACTGAATTTATCACCTGCTTATGAGTCTTGCTACCAAGTGAATTGTTGGAATAAGTAATTTTAGCAGTGTTTGGAATTCCTGTATCGCCACATTCGATTGTGGAGTAAGGTAATTTTTGTGATAGGAAACTCCAGGAGGCTAAAGTATCCCTGCAGATCTGCAGAGGTATCACCACAACGGAAAGGGGCCAACAAGATGGTTCTCACGCTGTGCTGTTCCCGACTAAGCTCTTTCCAAACAGAGGGTGCGACTCCTTACCGAGGCAGAGTCGTCTGTGCACTCTCCTCTATCCTTCTCCAATAACCTTCTTAAATTCAAGTTTTGTTTGGTACTACCTGTTAGGGTTAGTTTGTCAACTCCACACAACCTAGAATTATGTAGGAAGAGAATCTCAGTGAAGAGTGTCTATATCAGGTTAACCTGTGGAATATTTTACTAATATAGTTAATTTAGCCGGGATGACCCTTTCTGAATGTGAATGTCATCACCTGACCCCTGGATCATATAAGAAGAAAGAAAGTGAGTTGATCACTAAGCATGCATGTGTTTTCTCTCTGCTCTGGACTGCAGATGTTACAAGCTGCATAAGGTTCCTTCCTTGACTTCCCCAGTGATCAATTGTAACTTGGAATTGTGAGCTTAAAAAAAAAAACCCTTTTACCCTGGTTGGTCTTTTGTCAGGTTATTTTATCACAGCAACAGAAATAAAACTAGAATATTATTCATCAACCATTCTATTACAACCTGCATCAATGCAGACATGTTGGTCCACACCATAATCTGTCCATAGTAGAAGCAAGAGAATCTCATTAAGTTTGAGGACAGCCTGAGCTACATAATACTCTCAAAAAATAAAAAGGTTAACTTTCTCAGTAGGAATAAAATATAAAATTAACCCATACAGACTTCTTGGTGCTAAGTGTGTTACCTTTTGTAATTTCAGATCATTTGGTATGAGAATCTGGGGTGACATCCTTTTTTGAGGGAGTCATCCAGTGAGATATTTTCTGAAAACATTTTAACTCCACTTTCTTAATGTTGGCTTGCCAAGGTAAAAGGATACCAGATTCAGCTGGGTGGATTTTACTTGAATGGCAGTTTAATTTCCAGTTTTAGAGACAGCTGTTTATACGTAAAATCTCTTGATTCCTTTTCTCCTAGGCTTTGTGTAAGAAGGGATTTTTTTAGTTCCGAGGACTCAGTGGGCCCTTAAAAATATGAAGATGTGTTCCTTCTAAAACATGTCATTGAAATGTTGCAATCTTTGGGTCCATTTTTCACCTTCGGGTGTTCTGTTAATCTACTTATCAGACACTCCCGCGCTGCTATAAACCGAACATATAAATCTTTTCTAGTTTCAGTTTTTAACATATTCTTTAATATTCCTCATTCATTGATGGAACATTTTGTTCTCTTGGAATATTCACTTACGGGTTTTAGGCAGAAGAATGTGCGTAGGGACACCCCCGCCTTTATGCAACCCAACCCATTCCTCTTCCCACCTCCAGAGTGCTGGCCTCAACAGGTGGGCATCACCCCACCTAGCTTCCGGTCTCTTAATTTGAATCCTTTGAGACTGTTTTAGTTTGTCCATGTAAGAGTGTATAGTGTTAGGGAAAGGTAATCACATCCTACGTCTCTACTTGCTAGTTTTTGAGGACTCCAGTTTACTCTACAAATCCAACAAACATATCCAAATGAAATTATCCTACGTAGTCTCCCACTTCTCTTCTTTCCATTGCCCCTGGGATGTTCTTCATTCCAAAAGTCCGTCCATCCATCCATTCTTCTCTTGTAGGACTCAAAGTCGCTTCTAGCTCAGCAGTAATTCTCAAGCCAGAACCAGACTCGCTCTTACTTGCCCCCTCCCCTTGCGCCCCCCCCCCCCCCCCGCCCGCAATAAGCGCAGACCTTCGGGGCGGGGTGGAGGGCACCTGTCTCGGCTCAGCAGGATCCGCAGGTGCCTCCGCCGGTCCCCGCCTCCCGCAGGTGCCTGGGGGCAGACGGCTGGGCGCGGGTGGAGGAGGTCCAGCCGCGCCGGGAGGAGATAGGCGCAGCAGGCTGCAGCGCCACCCGGGAGAGGGAGACGGGCCTCGGCCTCACCCGCACCCACACGACGGGTCTCCGCTAACCGTCACACCGGCCGCGCCCCCTCGCGTGGAACGTGGCGCACGGGATCGGACGGCCCGCGGTGCGCAGGCGCACGAGACCCTCGCCGGCTCCGCTTCTCCGTGGCCCTTCAGGAGGGAGCGCCCCGGACTTGGGCGGCGCGCAACGGCAGCGAGGGTGCGAGGGAGCGAGGCGGGCGAGCCGTAGCCAGGTAGAGGCAGGTCGCAGAGGGATGCGCTACCGCCGTCCTCAGCACGACTTCCCGACTCAGGTTACGGGAAGAGCGCGGGGCAGACGGGAGGACCGGGCCGAGGGAGGGGACCCCCGCCCCTTCTCGAGCCCGAGCGAGGCAACTGGGCGGCCTGCGATCGGTTCACACTTCTTCCTGGTCGCTCCTGCACTGCGACCTAAATACCCTTGGTTCCCAAAGAGTGGCTGAGAGATTCAATCTGATACTGAGCTGCAGTGGGGAATGACAACCTCTAAGGAGCTTGAGATCGCCCTTTAAGCATCCTCATCAGCTGGGCCCAGTTGGGACTTATTACCAGCCAGAGGCAAGGATTGGGAGGGCTCATCCCTATAAGCTGAGCTTTGGAGTTTGTAGTGAGTGAGGGCTTGTGGTGCACGTGCCTTGGAACATTCAGGGTATTGCTTCAGCCTTATCGCCTATAAAACTCACATCTGAATTTTTATGTTTCATGGTTGGTCGTTAAAGGATTGTGTGTTTGCTTGCTTGCTTGCTTTTGGGTTTTGTGCTGCCATTGTTTAACCACTCTCAAGAGCGTTGTTTTCCCTTAAACCCTATAGCACAATGTCTGAACAAGAGCGTATACAGGACTGTCTGAGGAAAGAGATAAGGTCCCTTCTTATTTCCACTAAAGATGGTTTGACTCCACAACAGTTGGAAAAGGAGTACCTTTTGATGGTTGGCAACCATCTACCCCTTCGAATCCTTGGATATCGGTCCACTATGGAACTGGTGTTGGATATGCCTGATGTGGTCAGCATCTGCCCCTGTGGGGATGGGACTGTAATACTGAAAGGTACGTTTAAGACTTTGGAAGGTCTGTATCACTCTTTATAATTAAAACGTGCTACTCAGTAAAGAACTGTCCTAGCTCTTCAGTCATCCTGGATCCCAGGGCAGTGGATCTTAACTGGGGTGGTGTTGTGGGTGCCTTTGAGGTTGCAGGGCAAGTGAGAGCAAAGGAAAACCAAAACAACTCCCCAAATCCCCATTCTCCAGAGGAATGGAGATTCACAAAACCATATTTGTACAGTTTCAGACCACTGATTTTAAGTTCCAAAGATTCCTTTTAAATTTCATTAAGCACAAAAGAAGTCGTGGTGGGCAAGTTTCTTCAACTCAAGAGTCTCGACACTTTCAGACACTAAGGAGCAGTAAGAGCACATTTTCCAGCTGGTAGAGGAGTTAGGAAGCTGTTAGTCAGAATGTAAGAAATGCTGAGACCAAGAGCTTCGTGTCATCCACACACAGCTCCTTGGAGAGTGAGAAATTGCCTGTGTAATTGCAGATGGAAAGGTAAATGGAACATGTATTTTACCTGAAAGTGATGTCTCCACCACCCCATGTCTCCTTAGCCATTCCAGATGAATCCACCAAAGGAATAGCAAGTTTGGTTGCGAAGCAGAGAAGGAGCCATAAGGTCCGAAACTCCATGCAAAAGGAAAGAACCAGCGTTTGCTCTGGCCGGGTGCCTTACCGTGGAAGGGTGCCCCCTATTCTTCCAGCCGTAGTGAAGAGTGAGTTGAAAGACCTTTTGGCATTGTCTCCTGTTCTCCTTTCTGACTTTGAAAAGGCATTTGCCAAGCGTTTTGGACGATCATTTCAGTATATGCAGTATGGATTCCTCTCTATGTTTGAAGTGCTGAGTGCAGCTTCGGATGTCATTTCTGTAGAGCAGACCAGAGCAGGTTCTCTGTTGACACTAAAAAAGAGTGTATCAGAGGAAAAGCAGAGAGGATGGCCAGCAGGTAAGCCCGTCAGCCTTAATTGTGTCGTGCCCACAAACTCTCGAAAATGTGGTTACCTAAACAAGACCCTGCACAAAGATGAGCAGTTGATCCATCAGCCTGGTGGGGATGTCTCTCTCAGAAGGCTCCATCTACGCCACGGTGAACAGCTACAGGCAGTTAATGGCTGCGGAAAGCAAATCTGTCTTCTCCAAGGATGAGCCCTGTGTTGGGTTTTCTAGTCCCAAGCAGTCAGCCCTAAATGTATTTACATATGAGCAACACCAAATGAACGCAGCAGGAGGGGTGTGTGAACAGTAATTGAAGAGGTCACAAATTTGAGAGAGAGAGAGAGTTGGGGGACATGGGAAGAGTTGGAGGGCAGACCGAATTGGAAATGATATAAACACACCACTCATGTATTAAATTCTCAAACACTTTTAAATTAGAAACAATAATTGTGGGGCTGGGAAGATGGCCACTCTCCTGGAGAACTCAGTTCCCAGCACCCACAGGGTAGCTCACAGTTATCTATAACTCCAGTTCCAGAGGATCTGACCCCCTCTTCTGGCCTAGGCCCCCCTTCTGGGCACCAGGCATGTACGTGTTACACAGACATATATTCAGGCAAAACACACACTAAAAAAATCTTTAAAAATGATTGTGTTGTGAGTGAGTGTTGGAGCAACTCTAGAAAGTGAGTTTGTTACAGTCAAATCGTGCCTGCCACTTGCAAGTTAAATAATCATAGGCAAGGCAGTTATTCTTTGTAAGTCTTGGTCCAGATCTATGCTGTAGATAGAATACGTGGGATTTGGAGTTGTACTGAGGGGCCTTACATGAGATGGGCAGAGGAGAGCCTGGCATTTAGTAAGTTCATACTGTGTTGTAGATGAGGCTCTCAAGACTAAAGTGGTTATCACCCTAGACCCTGGACAGAGTGTATACACTACTCAGGGAAAGGAGGCTTGTTTGAAAGAATTTTATGTCTGTTCAGTTGACCTTTTCCTCCAAAGTCTGCATTTACATTAAAGTAGGTGAGTCACAAGAATGTGTCATGAGTTTGCAAGACAGTGTTTAAGCCAGTGGGTGATGTACTTCTGTAAAGATATGAGGAGGATATGTTGTGCTCAGAGTCGGCTCTTGATGCCAGTGCATGCTAGCTAGGAGAGACCTCTCAACCCTTCCAGTGTTCTTCCAGGGCTCAGATGAGGAGGACTCAGCTGTGCTGTGGAGCTTACAGAAGGGCTGGGTATGTAACCAGCCCACTGCTGGGGCACTCGCCTAGCATGTGCAAGGCCCTGGGTGTGTATTTTAGCACTGGAAGAAGAAAATAAACAAAAAACTTATTTTGTAAAGTAGTTTGCCAACCTTTATTGAATGTTGGAGTGGGTATTCTTCCCAGTGATTGACTTGTTCACATTTCCCGTCCATGGCTCATTTCCCATCTCCTCAGATATCTCAGAAGCAATTGATGTATTTAGTAAACTTGATGTTTGGGGTAAAGGAAACACTAGACCATGCTGATTTTCAGGGGATCCAGGTACTGTGGAATACAGCTCCCAATAGAGAACTTAAGATTTTAGGACAGTGTCCCTGTGCCATGTCCCCCTGGCTTTTCTTCACACCTACCCTGGGTAGCATAGCTCCATGCAGATTGTTTAGTTGGGCACTCTTGGTCTTCGAAATGAAATAACAGTTTTTAAGATTTTTGCCTATAAAATGCTAGTTCCCAGTTACAGTCAGGTGACCTTATATGGAGTTTTAGAGAGCAACAATCTTTTCAGTAACAGTTTCTTAATATTTTTTTTTAAAAGAATAATCACTTAGTATACAAGTTTTATTGAATATATATATTTCCCCTTCTAAACTGAGAGCAGTTAGTATACAGTAGTCTTTTCTATAAAACTCCTGGGAAACGACTTTTCACTGTTTCTTCTTCTTCTTTCTTAACAAAAGGTAAAATTTTTACTCAGCCATTTAGAATGAAACAACAGGGGTCATATTCTACAGGATTCCCAGTAGCGAAGACACGCTTTCCACAACCCTCTTCAAATATGGAGCCCCCGAAGCAAGTGCTGAGCATGGAGAAGATACCCACGTTTAATGCAGTGGAGACTTCAAGGCTGAACCACACTGAAAAATTAAACCAGGTAAGGTGCCCAAGTTCAGGGATAGAAAAATACCAAAACTATGTTTTCAAGTTGAGCAGTGTTATGACTTAGACCCATTGGGAAAGCTGATCTTGGAACAGTTGAAACCTGAGGCTAGAGAGTGGATGCAGTCATTAAAGGCACTGGCTGCTCTTGTAGAAGACCTGGGCTCAATTCCCAGCTTGTGGTGGCTCACAGTCCTCTGTAACTCCGGTTCCAGGGGATCTGATGTCCTCTTCTGGCCTCTCCTGACACCAAGCCACAGACATGTGCATACATCCACCTATACACATAAAACAATAAAAACAAAAGTTTTTTTATCCATTCATTGATCATAGATGTGACTAAGCTTTTTTTCTGGTTATAGTGATTTAGAAAGAGATGTGAGGGGCAGCAGTTTTAGCAGCAGCTGGTATTTTTTGGTAGATACCTTCTTGTCTGTACCTCCAGTTCCAGCTTCTGTCTAGAATTATGTTATTTGATTTTACCCTGGAGAACATGTCTAATAACCATGTCAGGTATCTTTTTGTGTACATAGTTGCCATTTGTATATTGTCTTTGGAATATCAGAGTATTTGGTCCTTACAAAATTTGCTTTTGTCATTTTACTGAAATGGAAGAATTTAGTATATTCTGGGTATGTCTTTAACATTTAAAAAATGCAGACATGTTTTTCTCCTGGTTTATGATTTGACTCTATTTTTTTTAGATTTATTTATTTTATTCTATGTGCACGAGTGTTTTGAATGTATGTATGGATGTGTACCATGACCATGCCTGGTGGCTATAGAGTCCAGAGAGGGCATCCGAGCTGTAACTGCAGCTAACAAATGGTTGTGAGCCAGCAGGTGGATGCTGGGAAATGAACCTGGGACTTCTGCAGGAGCAAATTCTGGAAATCACTGAACTTTTCCTCCAGCCCCACTTTTCCTCTTAATCTTGTCTTTTGTAAAATTGAAGTCCTTAATTCTGGCAGTCTAATTTTCTCAGAGATTTCTCTTATGGTTCCTGTTTATCTAATAGATCTCTATTCAATGTAAAATAACAAAAATTTCTTCTACATATTTTCTAGAGTTTTTGAGATTTAAATTATATGGTTAGAGTTATTACCAGTTTCACACTGCTTTTTGTACAGTATGCCAGGTATGAATTGAAGTTTTCTGAGTGAGGGCAGCCGTTAGGGCAGCCGGACAGGCATCCTCAAACACACCCCAGTCCTGTCTTGTTAAAAAGGCCCAGCTTATGGGCTTTGTTGATTTTTCTTCTTTCTGTTATTTCCTGTTACTTTGGATTGGTTTCTTCGACTTTTTTTAATTTTTAATTTTTAATTTTTAATTTTTAGTTTGTATGTATGAGTGTTTTGCCTGCGTGTATATATGTGCACCACATACATGCTTGATGCTGGGGAGGGATCCAAAGAGGAGAGGGAGGTACAGATCCCCTTGTACAGGAATTACAAGTGATTGTGAGCCTCCATGTGGGTGCTGGGAGCTGAGCCTAGTCCTCTGTAAGAGCAGCAAGTGCTCTCAGTGTTCTTCAGCCCCCGTGTCTTCTTACGCTTGACAATTGATTCTGCCCCTTTCCTAATGAACCATTTAAGGCCATGGCTTTTTTCTAATATTGCTTTGACAACATCTCATACATTTTGATGTATTTTTGTCCTTCCTCCTGTGAAATGTTTCCTGAGTCTGTCGTGGTTTCTGTTTTGTCTCGTGGATAGTGCTGTTTAATTTTTAAACAATTGCAGGTTTGTTTGTTTGTTTGTTTCAGAAATTGGTATTTCTGTTGTACTATAATTCTGTTATGGTCAGAAAACTTAGGTTTCATTTCTTACAAAGTTATGAAACTTACTATATAGCCCTATGCTTGTTTTGGTAGATGTTTTATAATTCCAAAGAAGGCATTACTATATTTGAGTAGAGCGTTCTGTGCTGGCTAAGTCAATTTAACTAGCATCATTCAGAATTTCTAAGTTTTCACTGGTTTTCTGGCTTTTTCATGAATTTCTGAGGGAGGGGTATTGAAATCTTCAAATATAACTGTGGACTTGTCTGCTTTACCTTTCAGTTTGATCACTGTTTTCTTTTTTCTTTTGGTCAGCGTGAGTCTCTTCTGCCTGCACGCATGTGTAGCAGTTCCCACAGGACTCAGAAGCCAGTCCGCCTGTCACAGGAACTGACTTGGGCGTTTGTCTACACTGGTCCAGGGCTTGCTGGGTTTTTCTTTGTTTGTTTGTTTTGTTTTGTTTTGTTTTGTTTTACAGGTCACTGGGTTTCCGTTCTTTTGTTAGTCTTTCTTTTAAACCTAACCATCCCCATCCCCTCTACACCCCTCTCCCATTGTGTTTCATTTTGAATATTTTCTCTGGCTGCCTTCAGAGTCGCTGATCTTTTTTATTATAGATGTTTATTGGGCTGTCAGTGCTGTAAACTTTTCATTGCCAAGTTTAACAGAGTTACTTGAATAGTACAGTACTGGACTGAATTGCTATGTATTCCCCCAAAATGCTTGTGTTAAAACAAACTTTTAGAGATGAAGCCCTGGGGAGATAGTTTGATGAAATCTTGAAAGTGTCTGTTCCATCATTTATTTATTTATTTATTTATTTATTCATTCATTCATTCTTGTGTGTGAGTGTTTTATTTTTCAAGACAGGGTTTCTCTGTGTATCCCTGGCTGTTCTGGAACTCACTCTGTAGATCAGGCTGGCCTCAAACTTAGAAATCCACCTGCCTCTGACAGGATTAAAGGCGTGCACCACCACTGCCTGACTTCTTCCTTTCTTTCTTAACAGTCGAGTCCTCGCCACAGGTATTACAGGAAGTGAACTCGGGAGTCAGGATTTACAGCAGGCATCTTTTCCTGCTCAGCCCCCTTGCTAGCCCTATTTTTATTCCCCTTGGCATTTTTTTCTGCTAGACAGTCCAGAGACTAACCTGTGGATCAATTTCTGTAGCTAAGCTGACCAACATGTTTATTAAATCTGTTTTATAAATTCAGAAAAGATTAGCATGAACCATCATTACCCAGAGAGTTACATGGTCTCTTGATTGTCTATCCTTCAATCCTAATTATCTGTCATCAGAATATAGTTCTGATACTACGTATCTCAATACAAGTCTCTGGTATCTTTTTTTATGTAACCAAGGGAAACTCCTTTGTTTGGAGGTTAAGGTGTTTTATAATACAACTTTCATCTACCAATCCAGGTTTATCTACTGATGCCTCTAGGCAAACAGTTTGTGTGTATGTGTGTGTTGTAAGAACGTGTGTGTGTGTGTGTGTGTGTGTGTGTGTGTGTGTGTGAGTGTGTAGACCTGAGGTTAATGATGGGTAACTTCCTCAGTGACTCTCCATTTCCCAAATTCAGGTCCTCAAATATCTGCCCACCCTCCTCCTCACCTATGCTTTCAGGAGAGAACTTTGCTTCCAAATTCCCAGAGCACAGGAAACTGTTAGTGAGTCTCCACCACTGACGTCCCCTCCCCCACCCCCACCATTTCTTTCATCCTTTGCTTATATTAATTACATAAAGGAACTTTTCCCTGCTACTCTTTTAAAAGGCCATTCATTTCACTTGTGCTCTATCTCACACCCCTTCCTCCCTTTCAGGAACCTTCTAACAGCCCATGTCTTTCAGGCATTAGGCAGTCACTGAGTATTTAGTAATACTAGGTAACTTCAGAAAATGAATGGAAAGTATCCTTTCTGGACGGAAGTATCCAACTAACTGGAGACTGTAGAACCTGTTATAGATAGTGCTGTTTATCTCAGAATATTCCTCAGTATCTGGTTTCATACAAATTTCATTTACATATTTGATGCAATATAAAACGTCTCAGTGTGGGATGGGATGGGGGTTTGTAGAGGGGAAACTGGGAAAGGGAATAATAACATTTGAAATGTAAATTAAAATATCCAATTAAAAAATTCAGTGCTACTTAAATTTTTTTAAATTACTTATGTGTATACATTTACTGTGTGCATATACATATAACTTGTGTCTGTGTGTGAGTATATTTCTGTGAATGCAGATGCCCACAGAGGTCAAAGGCTGGGAACTGAACTGAGGTCCTCTGCAAGAGCAGTGAGTGAGCAGGATTTGACCCGTCTGACTGAAACACGTTTCGTTTTGTTTCATAGCTTGCTGACATTTATCTTTGCCTTCTAAGAGATTTGATTTTTTCTTTTATTCACAGTTGGAGAGCACATTCAAATCAGTAATTGCACAAATTGGACCTGGAGGGACTGTTGATCCAGACCTAAAGTGCAAGATAAAATTTGTAAGTATTTTCCTTTTCTTGGAAACAAAAACAAGTTTTCATATGTGGTTTGATTTAATTGCCTACAGTGATTATTAGTTTTGTATTTATGCCTCATTGTTTCTAAAATACTGACATATGAACACCAATTTTTATATAAAAGTAATAAACACATACTGAAATCTCTGATGTAAAATTGTTTAGAAAATGGTTCTTACAATAAATGTCCTCTTCCCTCTTTTTCCTTCCTTGCCCAACAAATCATTGTTGGCAAACAGTTGAAGATCTTTCCCGTTCAATTTTCTGTCCTGCAGACGTCATGCTATTGCCCATGGCTAGTGTGGTCCAAAGTGTTTCTGCTCCATGTCTACCTGGGGGGACCGAGGAGGGGCTAAAGGTGGAGTGACTTTGGACCTTGGCTGTTAAAAACAAATTCTGCAGTGAAGTCCTTGCACATTTATGTAATCCAGGTTGCCATCAGAGGCACTGGACATTTGATCTCTTGAGGATAAAATTCACTCCATAGAAAGAATTGAACAAATGGACACTTCTGCAAACAGCTTTACCCCCCAGCCACATTTTAAATGATAACAGTTTTACATTAGCTGCTTTTTTATGTCCTTCGTACTGGTTTACACGTTTGTATGGTTGGCCGGTTTTATTGTTTTGTATTATTCGCATATGGAAACCCCTTGGCTGTTGTGTAATGAGTGGGCCAGTGTAGTCTGCCTTGAGGATTTTGGTCCTGATCTGAGTAAGGAAATGTCAGCATAGCTCCTCTGCCCTGAATTATCCCAGTCCAGGTGCTGTGACTTTGGTGGGAGACAGGCGAAAACCAACACACTCGGGCAGCAAAAACACTGGGGCAGCCTTCTCTTGTTTTTGAAACTTGAACAAGTCTCTGACCATTGTTCGTTCAAGAATGTTCACAATACAGCACCAAAAATAGAGGAAATGTATTCATTGATAAACAAAAAATTGATAAAACTAAAAGTATTCATTTGTTAAACTAAGTATTATCATGTGGTCTTAATCTTCTGATTATATCTTTGTTTCATTTCTGTTGATTAGGTCGTATCTAAGTTTCCACAAGGCTTGTTTATTTCTAAACTGCTTGGAGAATTTGAGGTAGGTGTTTTCTTACTCTTTGCATTGCTTATTTTTCTTATGATAGACAAATTTTGCCATTTGCCTGGATCCTCTAGGTCTGTGCTATTAATACTTAAACCACCTTCTTTTATGGTTTAGTCGCTTTTTCTTTATTATGATAAGGCTAGTTAAGAATATGGCTAGTAACAAATATCTGGTTATGGATAGGAAGAATGTTTTTACTACTTACTATTATAACATCATTGAAATAATGATTAACGTATTTTTAAATGTGATAGTACCAAGAAGAGATGTGGAAAAATAGAACCCCTCATATACATTCTTGATTTTATATCCAGTAATGATACTAAGAATGAAGGTACTATAAAGACACTTAAGATAATCAAAAAATAGAGAAGTATAAATAGACCTGCATGGTAAGAAAAAAATAAATAATATAGTTTAAGCTAACCGAAATGATGCCAGATTAGAACTTGAGTCTTCACAAAGGGCTGAAGAACAAAGGATGAAGCAAACATGTAGCTGTGTCTGAAAGACTACTTGCTTTCACCAGTTAAAACATGCTACTGTTTAAAGCTAAAATGATGCCCTGTAGGTGAGTTTGTAACACAAAGCTGATGTACAAAGTGCAAATTGTTATACTTTCTGTGACTTGGAAAGTAACACTAAGTAGTTAAGGGTGTATATTATAATAGCCAGAACAACCATTAAAGATGAATGATATCCATAAAGCCAACAAATAAAACTATTTGTATAAATGCATGCAGTAAACTTGGGAAGGTGGGCAAAGAGAACAGAGGAACAAGATATGGAATGCAAGATACAGATGGGAAGATAGGGATGGGAAAATACAGATGAGAAGATATGGGTGGGAAGATATGGATGGGTCATCTGAACTTTAAAAAGGTGGCAGGGGAAACAGGATATATATGGGGTCGACTTATAGAGCATGGTAGCTCTAAATCATTAACATAAATGGACTAACTGCTGTAATTAAGACAGCCTGGCCCGGCAGCGGTGGCGCACGCCTTTAATCCCAGCACTTGGGAGGCAGAGGCAGGCAGATTTCTGAGTTCAAGGCCAGCCTGGTCTACAGAGTGAGTTCTAGGACAGCCAGAGCTACACAGAGAAACCCTGTCTCGAAATCCCCCGCCCCCCCCTCCCAAAAAAAAGACAGCCTGTGAGCTTGGTGGTGGTGGCACATTCCTTTAATCCCAGCTCTCAGGAGCCAGAGGCAGGAAGATCTCTGTGAGTTTGAGTTTGAGTCCAACCTGCTCTATAGAGTGAGTTCCAGGACAACCAGGGCCATACAGAGAAACCCTGTCTCAAAAAACATAACAAAGAAAAAAGAAGAAGAAAAAGTAGACAGCCTGTGATGCAGGATGAGAAACAAGACCCAACTATATGCTGCTTGTGTAAATACAATTCTCACGTGTTAAAGTCTCAAAAAGGTTTTTTTTTTTTTAAATTGACAATAGAAAAAATTGCAGACAGGTAAGGAAAGAGTAAGACAGACTTTTTCCCAAATTATTTTATGTAGTTAACATAATAACTCAAATAAATATGAGGGCAGATAGTGGAGTGAGTGGATGGAGCTCTGGGAAGGAAGGAAGGAAGGAAGGAGGGAGGGAGGGAGGGAGAGAGAGAGGGAAGGAGAGAGGGAAGAAGAAGGAGCATGGGAGTAGAACCATACTAGCCTCCTTACTGTGTGTTGTTGGGGACCAGTAGAGCAGAAAGCATGCCAGTTAATTGTAGACTATAACTGACCTGTGTTTTATATAGTAATGTGGAATTACCTTTATAGTAATTGAAAAAGCAAGATGTAAAGCTTATATAATCTTATATCGAAGCCCACTTGAGTTTTGACAAATTCCGCAACGTTACACAAAAATTGTTAATGGTTATTTCTAGGGAGGAGGTCACTAGGTGACTGATACTAGGTAACATTTTGGGTGAGCAGAAACTTGATTTTTTTTTTAATGAATGAAGTTTTAATTTGTGAGTGTTTTCACCGTAATTTGTTTTTTACAATTGCTTTTTTCTTTCACAATTTCATATATATGACTTTGAGAACCCCAGTCATTTAATTTCTCTTCTTCTCCCTCTTGCTGAGTACTTCCTTGGGTCTTTTGAATACACTATTAAAAGTGACTGATGTGGGATCTGGAGAGATGGCTCAGGACCAGAGTTCAGTTGCCAGCACCCGTGTCAGGTGGCTCCCAGTGGCCTGTACCACCAACGCTAGAGAATCCAACGCCTCTGGCTTCTCAGGGGACCCACACTTGTGCACATACCCGCATACAGACACAATTAAATTTTAAAAAACAAACACTAACTCCTTTGTATTTTAATCTTGCTCATCCTATGTCCAGTTAAATTGTTTTCACAGTTAACACAACACAATTATCTGAGAAACTACTAGAGACTGATAAACATAAAAAGAGAAGCTTTAACATGTACTATCTGAGGAAATAGAAATAGGAATCCTGATTTCCTACCGCCCTGCCCTTTGCCAACTGTTTCCTTCGTTGCGCTGATGGTCGGCTGTAAATATGACCTTGTGGATGATGGTCTGCCTGATCCTGGACCCCCACGTGGATGGCTGTTCTGTGAGAGGAGTCATAAAGAACTGAGTGCCGTATTGGAGCATCGTGTGACAGTGTGTGCTACAGCTGTGCTACTCTTGAGTGGCCAGTCCTTTACAGAGCTGTCACGGAAGGCATTTAGTTCAGAAGCAAGCCTGCACGTTCTTGAAGCCCAGGCAGGAGAGAACTGTTGGTATCAAGAATAGCACAGATGTATGTGCACATGTGTATGTGATGTTGGCTTTGAGTGTTGTTCTTTAGCAGCTGTCCACCTTGTGTCTTGAGAAAGTGTCTCCCTAGGACTGCTGGTTCAATAGCTAGGCTAGGTTGGCAGCCAGTGAAACAGGCTTTTACGATTGAGTTCATGGAGTCTTAAGTATGTAGGTTGACAAAATCAAAATTAAAGCCTTGCCTAATATATCCAGAGTTTTCATGCCTTTCCATTTTTTTTTTTATGACAGCTAATGTTTAAAGAGCAACTTTCACCAAAACAATTGGGGTTCTTAAATGTGACAGAACTTGTTGGTGCTCTCAGTGACATTCTCCGAGTTGAGTTCAGTGAAGAAAAGCAAGATTTGCTCGTGTTTGATGCTGACCTGAAGCCTCTGCTGCCTGGTGAGTTAAACGGCATCATATGGATGCCATTTTTTTTTTTTTATTAGAGAAAGCATTAAGAGTCAGCAGTAGAATCACATGACCCAAACACCTCCCATATTAGCCACAAAATGTTTGAATAGTGACCTTTTAGTGATAATTGTAATAAAGTTAACCTGTATTATTAGTTTAAAGTTTTAAATTTTTACAGTTTAACTTATTTGTTTATTCATTGGGACAGGTTTTTATTATGTAGCCCAGGCTGGCCTGGAACTCACTGTATAACCAGCAGATTTTAAACTCATGGAAGTCTCTTGTCGCTACCTCCTGAGTGCTGGGATTTCAGGCGTGAGCCACCACATCTAGCAATTTAATCTTCTTTTTTAAAAGTTATTTTTATTTTATGGGTGTTTTGTCTGCATGCGTGTCTGTGTGAACCATGTATGTGCAATGCCTGCAGGAGCCAGAACTTCAGGAACTGGAGTGACAGCCAGTGATGGGCTCACACGTGGGTGCTAGGAGTCAAATGCCGGCCTTCTGGAAAGGTAGCCAGTACTCTAACCACTGAGCATCTGTCCGGCCTGTTGTTCACTTTACTGTCTAGTTGTTAGTAATTCTGAAGGAATGATTCTGAATTGGTTATTTGATAGGTCATGCTCTCAGTCTATGCGGCAAAGCTGCTTACAAACATGTGGATGAGGAATGTACTTTTATATTTTACAATAAACTCCAAACAAAGTGTTCTTCTCTTCCCCACCTCCCTCTTTTCCTCCCTCCCTCCCTCTCGGTTTTTCAAGACAGGTTTTGTGTGTGTGTGTGTGTGTGTGTGTGTAGCCCTGGCTGTCCTGGAACTTGCTCTGTAGACCAGGCTGGCCTTGAACTCAGGGATTCACCTTCCTCTGCCTCCCAACTGCTGGCATTAAAGGCATGTGCCACTGCTGCTCAATTTCTGTATTTACTGTAGGAAACCATATTGGATCTAGGTCGTTACATTTTTGTTTTCCTGTTTTAATTCTAGCCCAGATTAGTTTTCTCTTAGAGTTTTTATTAAGATAACTCTATATGATCGTGCAAACAGATTCCGTGCGACCTTTTGCTCAGTCCGCTCAATGGTAACATTTTGCAAAGGTGTGAACACTATGGTGCTTTTATTTTATAAAATGTATCAGGGGAGGTGTGTGTGTGTGTGTGTGTGTGTGTGTGTGTGTGTGTGTGTGTGTACACGCACACTGGGAAACCAGAGTATAACCCCAGCTGGTATTCCTCAGGTGTGGAGAGCCGACAGAAGGAAGCTATCATCCTTGCAGCCATCTTGAGCCATATACCCTGACAAGAGACTTGCTTACAATAGCCTACAACAGCTGAACACACTCTGATAACATCTTGTTTTAGATACCCAGGATTTTCCCTTGGGTGTGTGAGACTTAAAGGTGTGATTTAGAGATAAGACCTAAGGGCGTGACTTAAGGGCGTGACTTAGAAGTGAGACATATAAAAGGCAAGAGGCAGACAGAAGAAAAAGCATTAGATAGAAGGCACTTGGGATTAGAGCATTAGTTAGCAGGCAACTTGGATTAGACATTAGACACTTGATACTTGGAGAGAGAACTTGGATGAGAACTTGGAACTGGAAACTTGGAACTTGGAGGCACTAGGGACTAGGAACTCGACTTGGGACTTGGAGAGAAGAGAGACTGAAAAATAAACGGGATTGAATCACACTCTGTCTGGTCTCCATTCTTCGAGTCTGTCCTCACTCTCTCTCTTTCTGAACCCCTACCTGTGGACCGGAGCAGCTTGGGGCAGTGCGGGCTCTAACAATTTAGCCCCCAAGGCTTTTGGCAGTGCGGGTTCCAACATTGACAGAGCGGTCCCTGACATTTTGGTCCCCAAGCATGGGGCAGCTCGGGCTGCAACACTCAGGCACTGCCCACCTTTTTCTGTACTTAATTATTTTTGAAATAGGATTACTAGTTACACAGGAAGACCCAGGAATCCTGCTTGCCCTGCTCCTCCAGCCCTGGGATTTACAAGCACATACACCCCAAGCCTGGCTTTGTTTTTGTTTTTATGTGGATTCTGAGGGATCGAACTGAGATCCTTCTGTTGATAAGGCAAGACTTCATTCACCGATGAATTCTGTACATTTTTAAAAGTGGCTGTGATGGACATCTACCTTTCCAATTCTGTCATTGATTTATTGCCAAGATATGAGTGCCACTATTGCCCCTTTAAGGGTACCTTGTGCTGGTCATTGTCGTGGCTCAGGGGTGTCACAGCTGGATAAGACTGTTGATTGTTTCTGTCCCTTGGCAGCTTAAAACCCCAGTACCAGACATGAGAATCCTCTTCCACGTTGTTGGTTAGAGTAGGCAGAGAGATGACCCAAAACAACCAGTTTGCCTGCCTCACAGAGCTCCAGGACAAGCCCCTGCTGCTCAAGATACCACATCCTTTGAATGTAGGACTTGGAAGATTTGATCTGATCTGAAGTCATAGAACTTCTTTTAACCACAAAAGCTCTTTAAACCATTCAAACAACACAGAGGTAATTAATGCTTGTAGCTTTAATGAGTATATTTCATGACCTCTTACAAATTATATACTTAATTATAACAATTTTTTATGCAAAGCATTATTATCTATTGTGTTTTTGCTTTTTATGTTTAACATATTGTTTTCCATATTAGTATAATTTTTTCACTTATACATTTGTGCAATTCCTATATATTTATTTCATTTAACCAGTGTCTTGTTGGTGGACATTTAGATTGTTTCCATTTTTACTGTTGTAAAAGCATGGTGATTAGTATTTTAAACTTTTTAAATTTATTTTTGCTATTTAGGGGACAAAACTCCAGCCTTCATTCATTCTAGGCAAATATGATTAATATTTTTGTGCCTACATCTTAATGTGCTTGTGAGTTTGTTTCTTCAGGAGCCCCTGTGGTTAGTGGTAGATCTGAGGAATCCAGAATGTGTCAGCCTCAGGTCCTCAGATTTGCATGAATTTTAATATAATATGAGGTTGGTTGAGGAATTCTCTGAGAGTTAAGACATCATATTATGGAATATTAAAGAGTATATGTTGGTTAGTTAGAAGAAGAAATTGGAGAACAGATGTTGAGACAGTTACTCACCAGGGTTTGAGAAGTTGTACCAGCTCCTGTTTTCCCAGTGTGAGAATTTTACAGTTTGTTTCTCCTTTAGAACATCGTCCCTTGTGTCTCCATCTACAAGGTCTGCAAGGACAGGTTCCCATTGCCAGTGTGTCTCTCTCTGGTGCCTGGCATATGGGGGCCGCTTAGAGGCAGTGGTCCCACACTGTAACCACTCTCTGGCTGTTTCAGGTGGACCACTTTCATCAGTCAGAAATTCGTGTTTAGTTCAACCAGACAAGAAAACAGAAGCTAACGCTTGGACCTCCAGTCCCTCTAGAAATTCACTATCCACTGTGGCAGTTAAGAAGACCACATGGGATTGCCCTGTGAAGAACCACACGGAGCAGGAACAGAAGATATACAAGAAGCCTAACCTGGTGGTGAAGCCATTACAGCTGGTGAGTGGGCAGTGTGCTCCGTTGTGTAGTAGGCACAGTAACTGAGTGAATGTCTCTTTAAACCAAGTGCACGTTAGAAAAACAAAATTCCAGGACACCAGTCCTTGCAAAAGACCAGTTCTTTTATGCGGCATTTTCCGTTTTACACTTCCCACACACCTGATGTTAAAGTTTTTCAGGTGGTTGAAATGTAATTTCCCTGACAGCACTGTTGATTTCTCTATTCCTGAGCCTTGAGGTTGAGGCTGGAAAGCCCGGGGCTTTAGAGAGTGCAGGAGCCTGCTCTGGCCCAGCCCGGGCAGTGGCCACAGATGGCAGATACCTGTTCCTTTTACTTGGTTCATTTAATTTTTCTCCTTCATCACATCCTCCCACGTTTGTTTCTGTGTTTGCATCTGTTTCTGATTTTGTTGTTGCTAAGGATTAGTTGTTGTTCCTCACTCTAGCAGGCTCTTCAGAGGGGTGGGCAGTTTGAAAGCCTGCTGGGTTTTCTTCAGGACACAAGGGAGGCCTGGAGGACAGAGCAGATGTTGGGATGAAAGGGATGCATAACATTTTGATGGGAAAAGTCTGAACGGATCAGTGTTAGGTAGGAGGACCTGCTGAACTCCACCTCAGTGCCTCCTCATTTTGTTGGGGACATTTGCTTAACACTGTAACTTTTTGCCCAGTATTTACATAATAGAGTGCTTGAAGGATGTTTTTAAATGGTGGCTGTAAATGGTAGCTCCATTCTAAAACATTCTGAATCATAGTTCTGGCTTGAGCCCAGTGATTGTAGTAAAGATGATTCGTGAAATAGTTTGAGGGGTTTGAGATGTCCCTTTAATGGCTTTTTCCGGTTTCTTTCTCTCTCTGCTTCCCTGTAGCAAGTAGAAACAAACAAATTGCAGATTGGCATGTCAGTGCCAAACCACGATATTCCACCAGATGCTGTACGTGCCAAGAAATTGTGCAGACTTCCGCCATTAGACACCAGCACCCTCGTGGGGGTCTTCGTAGAGTATATAATCTCTCCTAGCCAGTTCTACGTCCGGATCTACAGCAGAGATTCATCAGAATTACTGGAAGACATGATGATTGAGATGCGGTAGGTACCTCCTGCCTCCCCTGTTCCTGGGTAGCGTTACTCAGCAGTTGTCAGACATGTTTGTCTCAGGACTCCGAAACTAACAAAAAGGTTTTGCTTACTGATGCTTATCAGATAGAAACTTAAAGAACAAAAGTTAAAATATCAGTTTTAAAATCCATGTGTGGTATGATAAATAACATTTTAATGAAAAATATATTTTTCTACTCCAAACATGTACAATAGCCTTTCACTCCATATACAGTGTATATTCCAAATTCCTCTGTAGATACTCAAACTATGGATTATACCAAGCTCTCTCTATATCTCTATGTGTATGTGACTTCCTGTCTTTGTGCCATGGAGGGCAAGAACACAATGATTTACTTCCTGCCTGCCTGTAATAAGGCACACAGTCAGCCCATGTGCACATACACATATCCTTCCTTTGTGCAGCCAGGGGCAAGCAAGCTTGTTTAGAGAAGCAAAAACACGGTTTGTAATCGTTCAAGAACAAGAGTAGGCAATTACAAGAATAACCTCCAGCATTCCAGGAAGTTATCTGTCCTTAGGCAATCGGAATTCATAGGTTAGAGGCATTTTTTTTGTTGTTGTTTTATAATTCTCTTAAGCATAGTAATTTCAAACTTTAAAGCAAACTCTTTACTGTCATGTTAGTAGTTTTTAAATGTAAATGTTATATTAAAAATGAACTACTTATCATTTTTTTCTTTCTTTTGTTGTTGTTATTTTGTTTTTTGAGACAGGGTCTCACCATGTAGACCAGGCTGGCTCAAGCTCACAGATATCCTCTACCTCCCAAAGTGCTGAGATTTAATGGATATGCTACCATGCTTGGCTTGGTTATTATTTTTAAAAGATTATTTTGTTATGTTTGTGTTTGGGGAGTATGTACATGTGAATACACGCGCCCACAGAAATGAGAAGATATCAGAGACCCCAGAGCTGTAGAGACAGCAGGTTGTGAGCTACCTGTGGATGCTGAGGACAGCGCTTGGGTCATCTGCAAAAGCAGTACATGCTCTAACCACTGAGCAGCCATTCTAGTTCCTACAAAGGAAATTTGGGTCCCCACACAGAGGCTATAAATCCAATACAAAGTATTTTTCTTTGAGATCCTTGAGAAATACTGTATATGTATTTCAGGTGTTTTGTCAATAGATAATTGACCTGTACTGCCTTATCAAGGACTTTTTTTTTTTTTATACAGGGTTTTACTGTGTAGCTTGGCTGTCTTGAACTCTCTCTGTTGTCTAGGCTGGCCTTAAACTCAAAGATTTGTCTGCCTCTGCCTCCTCAGTGCTGGGGCTAAAGGTATTCGTCACCAATCCTGGTGTTGGCTTCAAGGGAATTTTTAAGTGATACTGATTGTTTATTGGTTGGTTGGTTTTTTTGTTTGGTTGTTTTTTGTTTTTAACTGAAATGTGTGACAAGTGACAACAGTTTTGACACTGCTTTGATTGAGCTAAGGCACCTGGCATTTTACCTATTGTTGCTTTTACTGTGCCAATGCAGTGTCAAGGAGCAAGATTTCAGTCACATTATGAAAATAGCTTGAATTGTGTGGACTTACAAAAAGGCATTCAAGGCCCCAAGGCTTTATGGACCGTTATTTGTTTTTGTTTTTGTTTTTGACTACTGAAAAAGTCTGTCCTATGTTAATAAACACTATATAAGATGTGAATATGTTTAGTCACTTTATAGTGACTTATTCATAAATAATTTCTGATTATGTTGTATCACATAAAATAGTAGTTTTTTGTATTTACAAAAGCATCTCATATTTTTCTTATTTTACCATATTATATATTTATGATACCAGGTTAGCTGGCATAAGTTGAATAATAATCCCTTAGAAAGAAACAGTATCCTGGCTTGATTGATAGCTTTGTCAAGTGCTTGCTGTGTTGAACACAAAGACCTGAGTTTTATCTCCAGAATGCAGGTGAACATTCCAGACACGGTGGTAAACCCCTGTAGTCCGAGCACTCACTGTCCAGCTAGTCTGTAGTCCGAGCACT
>JANHMN010000009.1:53263746-53338507 GCA_030674055.1 Rhabdomys pumilio | reverse complement strand
CTGTAGTCCGAGCACTCACTGTCCAGCTAGTCTGTAGTCCGAGCACTCACTGCCCAGCTAGTCTGTAGTCCGAGCACTCACTGCCCAGCTAGTCTGTAGTCCGAGCACTCACTGCCCAGCTAGTCTAGCGGAGTTGATGATCTCTAGACCAATCACAGACCTTGTCTCAAAGGAGGTGGACAGCATTCTTGACAGTGATACCTGAGGTTGTCTTCCTGGCCTCCCTCCACATTACATTAGTGTGCACGCATACACATGCGCACACACACACACACACACACACACACACACACACACACATTAGAAAGACTTAGTACATGTTTTAAAGTATTCTTATCTTCTCTGAGATTGTACATTATTCACTTTCTTTTGGTCTAACCTTATCTCCAGATTGGGGTGATCTAGTGACACCTACAGAGCTGTAGAAAGTGAAGCATTTAGAATCTAGTTCAGTATTGGCTGCTGTTTGTGTACATATGTGTTTGCATGTGTTGTAAGTACACGTGTGTGTGTGTGTGTGTGTGTGTGTGTGTGTGTGTGTATGTGTGTGCATATGGAGACCAGAGGCCAACCTTGGGTTGCCATTTCTAAGGAACTGTCCATGAATGCATATGAAATTGGAAAGTGTAAGAAAACCTCTGTGAGACAGGCTCTCGCTAGACTGAGGTTTGTTAATTAGCTGGGCTAGCTGGCCGGTGAGTCCCACAGACTCAGGTCTCCACATCTCAGTAGAAGCACTTGCTGCTGTACCCAGCATTTGTTGTTTTTTTTTTTTTTTTAATGTGAGTTCTGAAGATCAGACTTAGGCCTTCATGCTTGTACAAGCAAGCGTCTTACCAACCCAGGCCCCTCCCCAGCCTGGTGCTGCTGTCGGTCACACTGTAACTGTTCAGAGTCTGGGTGTAGGACACGTATGTAAAACATGGTCTTTGCCTATGTGGGCACACTAAAGCTGGGGGGATAACCATGGGGATAAACAAGATATAGCGGGGCAGAGGGGAGCAGCAGTAGACCTGTCTGGGAAAGTGTCATAGTTGATGTTTGAACTGGTGTCAGAAGCAAGGCTTTGCCAGTTGAGATGAAAACAGCTATATTCTGGCACTAACATCAGATGTTAATACGAGTTTGCACTAGTGATATTGGCAGGGCCTGACTGGGATGCAGTTGGGAGATGTAAAAGCTGACTGTGGGCACTGCAGGAAGGCAGCCTTTCAGACAGAAGCCACTGAAACCTTTTTTCTTAAAGGTTTGGGGAGGACCTCCTTAAAACTTAGACATGAAATGTCCCCAAAGGCTCGTGCGTTAAAGGCTTGGTTCTCAGTGCACTGCTGGTGTTCAGTTACGTGACTGGATTGTAAGGTTCCTGGCTCATGATCAGTGGATCAATCCACTGATGGTTCCATAACTTGAAGGCATTACTGGGAAGTAGTTTAAAATAGGGAGTGAGATTTAGGGGAGGTTTGTCACTGGGAATGCGTCCTTGGAGGACACAGCATGTCCCTCCCTTCCCTCTGCTGCTTGCCTACTGGCTGCCCTGAGATGGCGACAGCTGTGGTTCACCACGTCTCCCTCCCACGGTCCGCTTTACCACAGTGAAGACAATCAGGGCTGAGGCCCTGAAACTGTCGTCGGTTGTTAGTGCTGGGTATTTGGTCACAGTGATGAAAAACTTAGTATTAGACAGGAGATCTAGAAAGAGAACTCAGTATGTAGTGTGAAAAATGAATGAGGTGAGGAAAAGAAAGTCAGTAAATGGGAAAGTCTGAGGGGGGAGGGAGAAGGAGGGGGGAGGAGAGGAGGGAGGGAGGGAGGGAGCGAGCAGAAGGGAACAAACCAGGAGAAGTTAGGACATTTTTATCAGTTGATAAGAAAAGGGAGTAGGAAGAATTGGGGAGAGAATATGAAATAGCCTCAGCATAAGGACTATTGACTCAGAGATTGAATAGGTATGAGAAGCTAGGTTTCTGGGGTGGGAGAAACTAGACATTTCCATTTACTGCCTCTGAGGTAAGCATCAGACAGTTGGCAGTGAAGACTTGGCAGTCAGGATTATGTATAGCCATAGTCACATAGAGAAGAAAGGGTTCTCTCTTCCTGAGGTAGTCCCAACAGAAGCATTGGTGCAAATGTTGGATGTTCATGGTCCTAAGGACATTGATGTTTCCTGTCTTTTGTTCCAGATAATGTATGGCCTCTTTGGCTACAGCTTGCCTTAGGCTCCCCCTCTTAGCTAATGAGAAGGAGAAAAGAAAAGCAGAGGTTGTGAGCCATATCATTCATTGCTTTGAAACACACAACTTGAAGTTTTTGAATTTTAATTTTTTAAAAATTGTGATAAAGTATACAGTAATTTATATATTTCTATATACTTTGTATACTTTTTCTTAGATCCTACTAACTAGAACATTTTACTCAAATAGCTAGAGCCCAGTAAGTCTCTATGGTTAGTTAAGATATGAGTATCTAGAAGAGGAAAAAGGAAGAGAATGGGGAGAGGAGGAGAGAACATTCGGAAGGGCCTCCAGACAGTTGGAAATACAATCTTTGAAGTTAGGGATGCAGGCTCTTCGAGGGAGGGTCATCCGTAGTGAAATGAGATGTTACACAGACGGAGTGACGGAGTGACGGGAGTGGAGGGCTCTGAAGCCATTGTCCTCAGACACAGCCCATCCAGCCACCAAGCTTGTAAACAACGGAGTCAGGATTCGAACCTAGGTTTCTGGCGTAAACACTCCAAAGAACCCAGATTTCTTTTTTTCCCCATTTTTATTTTACTTTATTTTTTTAATATATATTTTATTTACATTTCTGATGCCATCCCCTTTCCCTATTTTCCCTCCCTAGAAAAACCCTATCCCATGCCCCCTTTTCCTTTTTGTTTTTATACAATTTTTTTAAAATGTTAGTCAAAGGCTTTATAAGTTTGGTAATGCTCAATCAGAAGTGTAACCCAATACCCAACCTAGATATATAAACTGTCTTTGACTGGTGGAGACACGTGAACATCTGCCTCCATGCCCCCTCTCTTTCTCTTTCTCTCTCTCATCACCTTGCTTCTCCTCTCCTTCATCTTCTCCTCTCCTTACTCCATCTTTTCCTCTCGGTGCTAGAACCCAGATTTCTAAGGCAGCACCGAGCCCATTAAGTATATAAGGAAGGAATATCGATAAGCATGTCGATAAGGAAGGAATAGGAAAGAATTGTGGAGGCGGAGTGTCAAAGAGCATGAAGAAAGGCAGACTGGACAGACAGACACTCTTACATTTGGGGATTAGTGAGCCACTGATGCTGTTTTAAAAGAATGTTTTTAATTGGACTAGAATTGCATCACTCCCCCTGCAGGCCCCCCCCCCTCCCTGGAACCCCTCCCACTCACCCGCTTCTCCCTTTTCATGGTGATGGCCTCTTTTTCTTTGATTATTGTTTACATGCACATGTATGTATGTATGTGTGTCACAAATATATATAAACACAACTTGGTTCTGTGTATGTTGTTTTAGGGCTGACCATTCTGCATTGGATAACCAGTACTGGGGCTTATTCCTGGGAGAGGCCAGTTCTCCTCCTAGAAGTTATCAGTAGCCTGTAGTTCTGTGTGTAGGGGTGAGACCCCCCCAAATTCTCCTTCCACATTAATATGTCCCTTGAAACTGCCACTGTTCCGGTCTTGTTTGTGCTGTGTGCTTCCTAGCACACTTCCTGGTATTTATTCTGGGTCTTATGGTCTCTCTGTCTGCTCTTCACACAGAACTGTGAGCCATACATGTAGGAAACTATCTGTTTTAGGAAGTTACATGGAATGAAGTTGGATTATATTCAGAGAATGTAAGATAACAAAAAAGTGTAATTTTCATATTTGGAAGGAGTTTGTTGATGAAAAGAAAGAATTTGGATAACAAAATTGACATAAATAGGCATTGACAAATCAGAAAATTGCAGTTTTCCTTTTTGCTAAGACTTTCTTGTTCTTGATACATCAGTAAAATGATCTTTTTTTTTCTCTTACTCCATGGTTTTCTGCATTACGGGATTGTACAGACGCTGCTACTCCAACCAGCTGGTCTCTGATCGGTACATTATGCCAGAATATTTTATCCAACCAGGACATCTCTGCTGTGTCAGGATCTCTGAGGACAAGTGGTGGTACCGGGTTATTATCCATCGGATCCTTGGGAAAAAGGAAGTTGAGGTGTTCTACCCAGATTTCGGAAATATAGGAACTGTCCAGAAGTCCTCGCTGAGGTTCCTCAAGTGAGTTGAATTTAACAGGAATGCTGGGAAAAGGAAATCCTGAATCATGGGACTTTGGGACTGGGATCTTTTGTCTCTCGCCATCTTCCATTTATTCTTCTTTACATCCCTTATCACAGGGGAAACGATCATTTCATGTCTTTTTAAATGTTTATTTTTATAAACTGTGTGTGTACATATGTAATCAGGTGCACACGGGCCTGGTGCTGCACTTACAGGTGGTCGTGAGCTGCCTGAGGTGGGAGCTGGGACATGAACCTGGTCCTCTGCAGCGCACTGGCAATCCCTGAGCCACCCCCAGCCCACATCACTTGCTCTCAAGGATGGACTATAGCCTCTCTTGTCTTCTTTCACTTGATTATTAATTTGAATGGACCATGAGAACAAAATTCCATCTTTTATTAAGAAAATGACTCAGGTTCATGTTGAGAGGGATACTTACATGCCAGGGGATTTAGTGACTTGACTCCTTCTGGGACTTTTGTTTATATGGTTCTCTTGAAAAATTTAACTATGGTTATAATTTATTTTTTATATTATTTTTAAAGTACAAAGCATTAATTTAAAGTGACACAAATTAATTGAAATGGCCTAAATAGCAAAACAAGAAATGGATCAGAGAGTCAATGAAAAGCAGTATCCATTGAACAGTCACGTGTCTGGCTTTTTGCAGATGCTGCTACACAAAGCTCCCAGCCCAGGCTATCCCTTGCTCTTTGGCGTGGGTGAGGCCCGCAGAGGTATGTTTGCTTGTTTCTCATTAGTCAGCAAAGGTGTAGGTACATCCTTCATATCAGTAATGACTCTGAGTTCTCAGGACACACAGGTGACACGTGAAATGATTGCGTGTTGTATGCGAGCAGCTGTGGGCAGCAGCTGCATCGTGTCCTAATATCTGTGTCTCCGTCCCTTTTGGTTACTCTGGGCACTGAATTTGCAAAGATGACTTTATTTAAAATTAAAACAGGTAGGAATGCATCTCTCCACATGACACTAAAATGCCTTTGTTGCCAATAAAAAGCATTGGGGTGGAGCAGGGGCCTTTACATAGTTGCTCTCATGGCTCTGGTGTATGAGACAAGCAAAAGGAAGTGTGCTTAGTTTTGTTTGGACTCATCAAGAAAGGCCTCCTCACACATGGGCAAAAGGAGCGTAGCACAAACATTGAGACATTTTAAGTCACTCTTGTTGACACAAAATATGGGATAAGCTGGGGTGAGTAAATTAATGAGTAAACCAGTAGCAGTCCCTGTGCGTAAATGCACTTGGTGTGCTTCCAGGTGACTTACAGCACAGTTGATTTGTACCAGTACCACAAACGTGAGCATGTGTGCTATGGTGACATACAGTAGGCAATAGGAATTTTTGAGGTCCATTATAATCTTATCGAGAGCATTGTAGTGTAAGTCTGTTTCTGTCTAAAATAGGGCTATGCCTTTGACCACTGTGGGTAGTTACATATACTCACTTTTGAGTCTTCTATTTTTTTTTTTTTTTTGATGGGTCTAATACCTGTTTTTGTGCCAGTGTTACGGCTATATTGCTACAGCTCTGTGATACAGTTGAAATCTGGTATGGTTGACCCTTTCGCCACTGTTCCCTGTACTCAGGATTGCCTGCGTTAATGCCCTGTATGCTTCCATATGGATTTTAGGATTTTTTTCCTTCTGTTTCTATGAAGAATGATAAAGGATTTTTATTGGGATTGAACTGAATCTGTACATTGCTCAGGATGGCCATATTCACATATCAATTCCACCACCCTGAGCTCAGAAGAGCTCTAAATTTCTAGTGTCTTCCTTAGTCTCTTTTTAAATTTATTTTTTATTGAATATTTTATTTACAATTCAGATGCAGTCTCCTTTCCTCATTTCCCCTCCCTAGAGAATCCCTATTCCATCCCCCCTTCTCCTTTTTGGTTTTATACAATTTTTTGATGTTAATCAAAGGCTTTATAAGTTTGGTAATTCTCAATAACAGGATGCCCATACAATCAAAAGTGTAACCCAATACCCAACCTGGATATATCAGCTATCTTTGACTGGCGGAGACATGCGAACATCTGCCTCCATGTTCCCCACAACCCCTTTCTCTCCCACCCCTCTTGTCACCTAGCTCCTCCTCTCCTCTTCCTTTCCTTACTCCTCCTCTTTCTCTCCTTACTCCTCCCACCTTAGCTCCTCCTACATATCACCCTTCCTGTTAAAATAAAACTTTTCTCTCAAAATGCAATTAGAGCATAACTTTACCAATTTGTGTCAGTAAGGTACAAGATAGACCTGATACCCAGTCCATCATTTTGACTAAACAGAACCTCTGTCATCTCTCCTAACTAAGACTTAGTTCTGAACCTGGCTTTTTTCTTAGCCTTAGAATGAATGTCAGCTGAAAACCATCCTCTCAAATCTTTTCTCTCAAAGTAAATAGCTAGGATTGGCTATGAGTCTATAAGTCTTCAACCCCATCAGAAATCCAGAATGACTGAGTTAACTGAAATTATGGGAAGCACAAAGCATAGCTTCTAAAACTTAGCCAACTTATAGAGACCACTGAACACCTGGACAGTCCCTATGCTACAAAACGTTGGAGCACCCGATCTTTAGCCTTCTGGCCCAGGATCATCTGACAGACTTTAGTGCTGCAGAATTATTAAGGGCTGGTTACTCTGTCTAGGCAGATATAATCAGTCGACTATTCTGCAAGTGTGTCCTTTTCTGGACAGTAATTTGTCTGTAGATGGAGAGAGGCAGTTCTTGCCTGGTGGCTATCTCACCACAACTGGAGTAACTCCAAGGATGCTCAATTTCTTCTTAGAATCCAAGACAGGAAGCTGTCAGGAGCAGACAGGTCTCTAATCAAAATGAACATTAATACAGACATGTTTGTAATGTCAATTTTGTGGACTTCTGACATTTTGAAAACCAACTATCCATGTAAGGCAATCTGGACTGTTGTCTGTAACTCCTCTCAGCTATTTCTAAATAAAATAAAGAAAATACCCTAACAATAAACTCAGAGGCATGAATTTGGTATAGGCCCTTAACTCACAGGCTAACCATCTCAAATTAGTTAAAAAAGTTAAAGAAGGACTGGGTCTAAGCCTTGTATTTTTAACTGTGTTATATGGGCACAATGCCTATGAGAGTATCAATATTCATCTCACTTTTATGTCAATAAGAAGCTCATACTAATGAAAACTTCAACTTTGAAATCAAAGTAAATTTTGTACCATTTAAGAAATTATAACTTCATCTTAATAACAATTATACATATTTCTATGAATAGGTTATGGCTATGCAATAAATCCTAGCTAATCCTCCCTGTTCCAACAAAACCACTACTTTTCCCTAGAAAGACAGCCCAATATTAACCACCTCAGTCCCCAAGCCCAGGGAATACGGGCGCCGACTCTTCATTAACTTCTTCAAGCTGATTATGGGCATTGAGATATTAGAAGAGAGGCAGGGGGAAGAATAAGTCTGATGCTGTCTCTTCACTGTATCCACCTGGAATTCCAGGACATCAGAGGTTCCAGCAGGTCTGCTCAGCTCACTTGATAAGTAGATACACTGAGGCTGTGTATTCTGCAATATTCAATTCTCAAAACAAATTTTAGTATCAAGATAATTTTTGTGTGAATTCTGGAATCTAGTCTTCTGGTGGTCTGCCTCTATAATGTATCATCCATATAATTCTGGAAGTTTCTATGAGGGTGTGCTTCCACCATCCTCCCATTCCTGCCTCCCTGCTCTCAAATTCCCCAACCCTAGGGAATTCAAACTTTCAGGCACCAAGGCCCTCCACTTCCACTGATGCCTAACCCCTTACCCCATCCCCCTTCCTCCAATTGCTATGAGGGTGTGCTCCCACCATCCTTTCATTCCTGCTTCCCTGCTCTTGAAATTCCCCAACATAGGAAATCCAAACTTGCAAGCACCAAGGCTGTCCACTTCCACTGATGCCTGGCACGGCCACCCTCAACTACCTATACAGGTGGAGCCATGAGTCCCTCCCTTCGTGTTCTCTGGCTGGAGGCTTTAGAATGGCCACTCCAGCTTGTTTCTTCGGACCATTTGCTTGGAAAATTGTTTTCCAGCCTTTTACTCTAAGGTAGAGTTTGTCTTTGTCACTGAGGTGGGTTTCCTGTAAGCAGAAAAACGCTACATATCCAGTCCGTTAGCCTATGTCTTTTAATTGGGGAATTGAGTCCATTGATGGTAAGAAATATTAAGGAACAGTGATTGTTGCTTCCTGTTATTTTTGTTATCAGAGGTGGAATTATCTTTGTGTGGCTATCTTCTTTTGGATTTCTTGGAAGATTACTTTCTTGCTCTTTCTGGGGTATAATTTCCTTCCTTGTGTTGGAGCTTTCCTGCTATTATCCTTTGTAATGCTGGGTTTGTGGAAAGATATTGTGTAAATTTGGTTTTATTGTGGAATATTTTGGTTTCTCCATCTATGGTAATTGAGAGTTTTGCTGGGTATAGTAGCCTGGGCTGACATTTGTGTTCTCTTAGGGTCTATTTGACAACTGTTCAGCATCTTCTAGCTTTTATAGTGTCTGGTGAGAAGTCTGGTGTAATTCTGATAGGTCTGCCTTTATATGTTACTTGGCCTTTTTTCCTTACTGCATTTAATATTCTTTCTTTGTTTTGTGCACTCTGTGTTTTGATTATTATATGACAGGAGGTATTTCTTTTCTGGTCTAGTCTATTTGGCATTCTATAGACTTCTTGTATGTTTACGGGCCTCTCATTCTTTAGGGAAGTTTTCTTCCATAATTTTGTTGAAGATATTTACTGGTCCTTTAAGTTGGGAATCTTCACTCTCATCTATACCTGTTATCCTTAGGTTTGGTCTCCTCATTGTGTCCTGGATTTCCTGGATATTTTGTATTAAGAACTTTTTGCATTTTGCGTTTTCTTTAACAGTTGTGTCAATATTTTCCATGGTATCTTCTGCATCTGAGATTCTCTCTTCTATTCTCTTGTATTCTGTTGGTGATCTTGCATCTATGACTCCTGATTTCTTTCCTAGGTTTTCTATCTCCAGGGTAGTCTCCCTTTGTGATTTCTTTATTGTTTCTACTTCCATTTTTTATGTCCTGGATAGTTTTGTTCAATTTCTTCACCTGTTTGGTTGAGTTCTCTTGTAATTCTTTAAGGGATTTTTGTGTTTCCACTTTAAGGGCTTCTACCTGTTTACCTGTGTTCTCAAATTCTTTGAGAGTGTTATTTATGTCCTTTTAAAAGTCCTCTATCATCATCATTAGGGATTTTAAATCTGAATCTTGCTTCCCTAGTAATATGGGGAATTCAGGACTTTCTTTTGTGGGAGAACTAGGTTCTAATGATGCCAAGTACCCTGGGTTGCTGATGCTTATGTTCTTGCATTTGCCTTTCACCATCTGGGTCTTTTTAGTGCTACCTGCCCTGTCTCTGACTGGAGCCTGTCTTTCCTATTATTTTGGTTGTATCAGAACTGTGTGGGGTGGGTGTTACCACTGGGGTTAAACCTGGGACCCAAGATCTGCTCAGTGCTCAGGCGCAGACAGGAAGGAACCAGTGCTCCAAGACAGGAGTGACTTCCTGGGTCCTAATGGGTCCCAGTTACTCCCTGTTTGGGGCGGGTATTGCTGTCTCCTTACCTAAGATACTGCCCAGGTTAGAGCTCTTGGGAGGCCCACTTCCTCTGGGTTCTGTGAGATTGGGGGCAGAGCAGCTGCCCGGGATCTGCTCAGTGCTCAGGCCCAGACAGGAAGGACCTCAGTCTCTTTCTTAAGAGATTTAATTTTTTTCATTTTATGAGCCATTCACATTGTTTTTTCCCACATATTTTTTAATCCTACACTGAGTGGATGCATTTCCATAAACTCTTTCTTACTGTGTCTGTTATTATTACATAAGATGACTGCTGAATTTTGTAAGTTGATTTTGTATCATTCCCTTTTATTAATGGTAGTCAGTTCTAGAAGTTTTCTAGTGGGATTTTGGGGCCTTCTCTGTATAAATTCATACTATTTTCAAATCCAACTTCTTTGACTATTTGTGTTCTTGAATTTTTTCCTTGTGTATTTCTCTAGTTGGGATGGATGTTAAGAACTATGTTGAAAAGGATTGGGGGTGATGGACAGCCCTGACTCATTACTGATATTAACGGTATTGCTTTGAGTGTTTCTCCAGTTAGGATGATGTTGGCTGCAGTTGGCTTTATCCAGAAGATAAAGGGGACAGCTCAGCATAAATATAAACAATCCTATAAATGAACTTAAAGACAAAAGCATTTGATTATCTCAATAGATACAGACAAGGCCTTTGACAAAATCCAGCATGACTTCATGAAACAATTCCTGGATAGGAGTGGAGGGGCTGTCACAGCATAACAGAGGCTATACACTCTCAGATAGTTTACAGCGTGAGACCTTCATGGCGGAAGAACTGAACACCATGGAAATAAATGATAATTCAAGTTGGTTTGCTTTTCTTGTCTAGTTAGTTACTAGTCCTATGTTGGCACATACTAACATGATGCTTGGCTTTATATATTAGACAAGATAGTTTAGTTCTCAGTGTTGGATGGATCTTATAAGAAGAAGGAAGCACCTGTGACCAACGATAGTGATGACTCTGAAGGTGTTGTTAGAAGGAATTCAAATGGGAATAAATTAACACAGATAAGAACTTAAAGTTAATTTTCTAACATACTATGCATTAACTAGAATGAACCTTTTAAACATAATCATGAGGTGTGCTTCCTCTTGGAACCCCCTTCCTGACTGACGGACAGCCTTAGTGCTTTCTTACCATTGGCAAAGCTAACGCTACCACAGATGTTATGGGTTGTAATCCTTCCTTCTCAGTTTTATGTTTATGGATGTCTTACATGGATGTATGTATGTGTAACAAGTATATTCAGTTCACACGGAGACTAGGACAGGGCATGGGGACCCCCAGGACTGAAGTTACAGGCAATTTTAACCTCCCTGAGGGTGCTGGGAAATGAACCAGGGTCTTCTGCAGGAGTAGCAAGTGCTCTTGGCCACTGAGCCATCCCTCCAGCCCCGGATTGTATCTCAGTATAGAGGAATTATTTTGTCTTTGTGATACTATGTTTTGGTACTAATTGTGAGCCTGTAGTATAATGCTATAATTATTGGTTAGAAAATGAATATTTACTGAGATAAACTGTTAGAACTAATTTTAGATGAAGCCAGAAATGAATTCATCTTTTTCCTCATTGAGCTAGCTTAGGTGACCTCATAGGTCATGACTGAGGGGTTTGCTTGTGTGTGTGTGTGTTCTGTATGTGAACGTGTATCCTGGCAATGCATTGAGCATTAATGTGTTTATTGTATTAAGCAAAATATATACAAACTCTTTTCATTTTAGAATTATTATAGTCTTGAAATAAAACATTAAATAATAAATAAAAATGATGCTCATTAGGATGGGGCCAATTCTGTCTTCAGCCCTTACTGCTGACCTCACTGCTGACCTCTGCTTCCTTTACCTGACCTCACTCACATGCCCGCCCTCTCCCTCTCCCCCTCCTGCTGTCTCTCCCTCTCCCTCTCCCTCTCCCTCTCCCTCTCCCTCTCCCTCTCCCTCTCTCCCTCTCCCCTTCCCCCTCCCGCTGTCTCTCCCATTACTTCCCCTTCTTTTCTCTTCCTCTGTCTCTTCTTTCTTTTACTCCATGTGTGAGTTCAGGGGAAAATGGAAGGCTGTCTACTAGCTGTGAAATATGATCTCACTAGGAAATGAAACTTTTCAGACCTTGAGTTATCATTCTAAGACTGTAGGTTCATGAACAACTGATGTTCGTATGTTTAAGCTATATAATTTTTTGGCATTTTGTTGGATCTACCCAAATTGATTAAACTGTACATATCAAAGTGTTAACATTTGGAAACTGCTGAGGTTCTCATCCCTCTTTTGTTACCTTAAGTGACCTTTTCATTTAATGGAGCAGAGCATAAGGCCTGTGACATGCCACCCCATGTAACTGCAGCCTTCTGTTCCTGACATGCCCTCCTATGTCATTATTAACTTTATAAGCAGTTATTTTACAGTGTCTGACATTCAGTAGTATGTTATATTTTTATCAAAATATTTATTTTGTATAAATGCCTTACATAATACCTAAAAAAATGAGAGCTATAATTTTCAAGTAATTTAATGTGTCTAACACGATAAATCATTTATGTTGATCTTACACAAAATATATTTTCTACTATACAGAGTAATGAAAATTAACACAATTACCATTGTGTTAAGGGGATATTCAAAGAATATCTGGTTTCTATATGATCTAATATATAATATACAATCACAGTAATCAGTGTTCTTGAAGGAATGCAAGAAAAGGAAACATTAATTTGAGGATGTTTATTTGGTTTGAATTTTTATTCTTTTTCAGAAAAGTTGTTTTTAATCAAAAAATAAATTGGTTACAAAAACTGTAATAGTGTCTATTTGGATCTAATTACATATTTCTCAATACATCGCTTATCCCACTGCCTGGAAACGCTTTTCTTCTGCTTGAGCTGCGTTATTTAGGGTTCTATCTCATGAGGGTCATGTGGTGGCACATTTAGTAGTGTTTACCAGAACCCCTTCCTCTGTCCTACTGTACCTGTGCTGGGATGGACTGCAGGGCCTCGGGCTCGCTGAGCACAGGCTGCCTGCCGAGGTACAGTACCACCCACTGCCATTTTGCCTGGGTAGGCTGGAGTTGGCTCAGGACCAGTGCACCAAGTCTTCCTAGGCTAGCCTGGTCCTCTTCCCCTCAGGGGAGGGTGGCTTGTTCTTGAAAATCCTTGACCACTGCGTTGTCCTCTTCGTCTTGAGCTGTTTTAAAGGTTCTATTTGTTCCTTACATTCAGTGTAAGGATATGTTTATGTATGATGTGATATGTTTACTTGCATGTGTGAATTTATTATTTAACCTGCTCAGTTCATTAGACATTTTTAAAATCTATAGGTTATTAGTTTTTGTTAAACCTTGTGAATTTGAAGTTGCTATTCTTTGACTATTGCCTATGCCCCACACTCATATTTTTATTCTCTCTGTTTCTGTCTCTGTCTTTCTGGAAGAAAAATTAAAAGTGTTAAAGGTAAGTTTTCTTCCAGTTCTTCTAGCTGTCTTCTGTATTTTTATGTCCCTGTCTTTACATTGTGGGCAACTGTTTCTCTAAATTATCTTCCACTTACTAGTTTACTCTTTAATCTTGTCTAATCTGTTACTGAATTAACCTATGAAGGTTTTAGTTTTTGTTAATTGTATTTTTACTTTCTGAAATTTAGTCCACTTGTATCCATTTTTAAATGAGAGAATGTGTGTGTGCATGCATGTGTGCGAGTGCATGTGTGTGTGCGTATGTATGTATGTGTGTAAAGAAGCAGAGGTGAGAGTAGACCACTCCAGCCACTTTGAGTTACGGGTTGAACTGGATGGTCAGGCCGATGTCCAGTGCCTCTACCCACTGAGACATTTCGCTGGCTGACCCGCACCAATCTTTATAGATTGCTGATCTCTTCAAAAGTTTCAAACAATGTTGGATAGCCTTTTCTTGTTAATATTGCTCTAAGGTTGGTTTAATAAGTTGGTTTTATAACTGATTTTGAAATACCAATGTTCTAAGGTTTTGGGGGTTTCTTCCATGTTGTTTCTACTGTTCTCACACATGGTTCACTGTTTCTGCAGGTTTTATTTTAGATAAAATTTTTACATTTTAATTTAATTGTGTGTGTGTTTATGTGTTTACAAGTGTATGTGTGTGTGTCTGTGTGCACACGCACACGCATGCACACGCACACATTGATGTTAGATAGCATCCTATGAGAGTTGGGTCTCTCCTTCATCCTTTGGTCCTGAGTACCAAGCTCAGGTTTGTCAGCCTTTCGGGCAGCTGTTTTTACCTGTGGACGGTCTCAGATGTCCTCCCTGTGTCTCTGCCTTTGTCTTTGTACTGCTGCTGCCTTGAAACTGTGTCAGGATGGTTGGATGATGCCTGTTTCCACAGAGGCATCCACTTCGATTTTACAAAATGCCTAGAACTCCTGCTTCTGTGTGTTGTGCTGATGTAAATTAACAACTTGAAGATTAGTAGCTGATTCCAGTGGTGTGAAATGGAACTACAAATCCATAGGAAGCTTAGCATATCTGCCTCCCTTTTTTCTGGGAGTAGACTCCCAACCATATCTGTCCCTTTGACCTGTTAGGATAATCAGAACTGTGGTTGAGACTTATGCAGATGAGCGGGCTCTCTGAAGGCAGAAGTAGATCACATTTTCCTTCCATTCTGGCATTACAAATTTTAAAGCTCTTTGGCCTTTTGTGATATATTTAAATAATTTACCTAGAATTTAAAAATTGTTTCCCTCTGAGGTTAGCCTAATAGTCTTTAACTGACTTGTTTTTTCAAGACAAGGTTTCTTTGTATGGTCCTGGCTGTCTTAGAACTCACTTTTTAGGAGAGGCTGGCCTCCAACTCATAGAGTCTGAGACTACTTCCAAGTGCTGGGATCAGAGGCATGTACCACCACCACCTGGCTTTGAGTTCCTTCCTTCCTTCTTTTCTCTCTCTTTCTTCTTTCTTTTTGTCTTTTTAAATGAGAGTTGCTCAGTGGATAATTAAGTTTTTTCCAAACCTTTTCATTATTTTTCTTTTTAAATCAGCATGTAGTATAGAAAATAGTTTTATTTATTACACTCTCATGCAAACATGTAATTTATATTGATCATATCTGCCCCATTACTTTTTTATCATGAGGTTTTCTCTTTACCATCAATATCTCTATTTCCACTTTTACTCATACAGAAAACCATGGCACACTTGTGCTTGTGTGGTTGTTCTAATCCACTCAATGTGGCCATTTCCTTTCATTTTCCTGCAAAGGACATAGTTGAAATGTTCTTGATGCTGAGTAAGACTCTGCTGTGCGTGCACACACGTCTGCTTTATCCCTTCATCTTTCCTCCACTGTAGGCACCTCTGTGCTGTAATGGTGCTGTGGTGAACATGTGCTGAACGGACCTTGGTTCTGAATGTATACTAGAAGCAGTGCAGTTAGTCCATGTACAATTATTTTGAGGAATCTCCACACTGGTTTCCATGGTAACTGGACTACTACATACCCAGCAGCTACCCGGGCTCCTTCTCCCATGCCTTCTCCAGCATTTGTTGTGGTTTTCCTGGTCATAGCTGTGTTTACTGAGTTGAGGTGGAATCTCTGGGTGCTTTTGATTTGCATTTCTTTTATTATTGGTCTATTTATTACAAATAAATAATATATTTCTGAAAATGTGTTTTTCATCAGATGATATTTTTGTAGTCATGTTTTTTTTAACCATTTTTTTTCTTTTAATGTCTCTCACCCTAGAATTATACATATTTTATGTGTTACTCTGGATTTTGGGAATTTTGGTTTTTTCACTTGAAACTCTAGTTCACTAGCAATTCATTCTGGTATATGATTACTGTGACTCATGTCTAAATCCTATCACATAAATACCCCTCTTGTATTTTAGGAACACTGGACGTCCAAAGCTATTTTGCACTTCCAGAAGCTGTGTGGTTTGAAGCCGTTAGTGGGGGTGGTAGATGAATATATAGACGGAATCCTTAATATTTTTCTTTGTGATACTTCCTCAAATGAAGATGTATATTTTCATCACGTCTTGAGGACGGAAGGCCATGCTATCGTATGCAGAGAAAATGCCCCATCCAAGGTAGAGTACAGATTTTGTTCAACATACTTTGTGTAAATGCCACACTTTAGGATATAAAACACTTCGGTATGAGCAGTCACTGATTGACTCTTCAGTCTCAGGAGTGTCTGTTAGGTTCCTGGATTCTTAGTGCAGATGCCCTCTTCATTTCCAGGTGACCGTTCCCACCACCAATAACAAATGACTCCACATTTTGCTAATGGTTCTTTATCCTCTGGTAAAAACTGCTTAAAACAAATGATCTAATCCCTCTAACCCCAAAGTATTTAGTTATCTAATGTTTTCCTAGAGAAGAAAAACATTCTCTTAGTTTGAAATTAGTGATAGTACATCTGCGCAGTTTCTCGTCTTGCTGCAGTTTTTGTAACCAAAGCATCGGTATGGAAATTTTTACCTTACCAGTGTTAGAAAATAGGCTTCAGTGCCAGTCGAAGCTGCCAGCATGCTCTCCTTTTCCAGCTTGTTATATAATGAAATGCTTTGTCCTAGGGCTTCAGGGATCTAAACCCGCCAGCACTGTACACTAACTCCAGCTCGGCGCCTGGTGACATGGTCCTGACAGAGCTGGGACACCCTGCTCAGCAGCACTGTCTGAATGAAGACAGGGAGATGCTGCAGCAACCCCAGGTGAGTGCCCTGCTCAGCCCAGGGAAAGCTCCTGCAAATAGAGCCACTCTCATTCGCTATAGTAAAGTCCTCATTTTGTAGGTGAGTGAGATGGAGCTTTCCAGACGGAAAAGCTGGGAGTCTTGCACAGTGGTTGTGACAGTGGCCTTGTGTCTGTGCATTGGCTCTGTTTCCTCCTGAACACTCCTCTTAGGAATCAGAGTCTCTTGCTCCCATTTGTGGCTGTGGTTCCCCTACACTGGTGATGCCAGTGCTGGTCTTTTTAAAATATTTTGATTGCATTTATGAGTTGTGTGTATGTGTATAGGCATGTGCATGCCTCAGTGCATATTTGGAGGTCAGAAGAAAACTTGTAGGGGTTGGTTCTCTCTTTCTACCATGGGTTCCAAGGGTCAAGCTTGGGCTGACAGACTCGGTGACAAGTGCTTTGCCCACTAAACATCTTACTGCTTGTTGTACCGCTTAGGTTATCAAGTGTTCTTAGCTCATACTCTATAAAAATGGCTGGCTCTCCCACCTTGGTAATGACAGTACTATAATAATTTTTCTTTAGCATGTGTCACTCTACCTCTCCCCAGATAGAAACAGTTCTTGAACTAGCATTGTATCACAGGCACTGTCGTGAGTACTTCCATAGGCTACTTAGTCTTCAGAGCACAAAGGAAAAGTGAAGCCCACAGCAAGAATTTAATGCTTCTTGAACAAAGTAAGACATATCCTCTGACATTCCATGGCAGTGGATAATGGGCTAACAGTATTTGATGTTTTAAATTTAAGGCTCAAGAGTATTTTGTTTGCTGATACAAGGTGTTTTATTTTCCTTTGCATGTAATAGAATATAAAAATATCCCTTTGTTTCATAGGTACATCTTCATATTTTGGAGATGGTAAAAAATTTTTTTTGAGTATTTACTGACTGTTAAAAAAGATTGAAAGGCAAGGCCATTTTTACTATGCTTTTAACTTGCCATAAAAAAATGGGGAGCAGCACCCACCTCAAAGGCTAGCACCCACCTCTAAGGCCAGCACACAGGAGCCCTAAGGAAGAAGATGACAAGTGTGAGACCTGCCTAACTACATAGCAAGACTTTGTCTCAGACAAACACACAAAAATATGAGTGACTCCTGTTGCATTTCAAAAGGCAGTAGTTTGGCTTGTGAGTGGATAAATGGCTCAGTGGTTAAGACCTCTTGCTGCTTTTGCAAAGGACCTGTGTTGGTTTCCAGCACCCACCTGGTGGCTCAGAACTGCCTGTAACTTTAGTTCCAGAAGATTCAATTCTTCCTCTGGATTCTTGGGGGAAAGGCACACATGTGGTACAAATACAGTCAAATCATTCATACACATAAAATAAAAATCATTAACAATTTTTGAAGGACATACTTATTTTATGAATGTCTTGCCTTTACATGTAAGTAATACACCACAGTGCATCTGGTGCTTGTGGAAGTCAAGAGAGAGCACTGGACCCCTGGGAAGTCGGTTACGGATGGTTGATTGAGAATCAGACTTGAGTCCTCGAGAAGAGCAGCAAATGCCTTTAACCTCTGGTCCGTTTGTCCAGTCCCCTAAGATTGTTTTTAATTAATTTGGTTTGTTTGGTCTATAACAAACCTGAATCTTTCTTAATCATTATTACTACACTGGAAGAATTGTATTCATCATTCTTGAATAGTGAATTGAATTCAATGTTTAACCTTTTTAAGAATATCTTATTATCTGTTGCTTTCTTCAAATAATCGTAATTTGGTTCTAGAAATGAAATACCATCTTTTGTGCGAAAAAAAGAATAAAAAAAAACATGTAAACTCTCCTGATTGGGTTTGTATTTTGGTCCAGCCGAGCTCTGTGTGCTATGCACACACACACCCCTGTGAGCCTGGCCTCTTGCCCACTGCTGCAGCTGAGTGTCCTGACTTAACAGTGTGCATGCAGCATCCTCACTGCCTCCTCTCACTCCACCTCCTTCCTGTCATCTGCATGCCACATCTCTGTGGTGGCCGTACTGGGAAGACTGCACTGCCTTTCCCTGACCGTGTCTCTTGGAGTTCTTTGGGTCTGGGAATTTTCGGTTTCTTTGTAGCTACAGGGTATCTTGTAGATACTTGATAACGTGCCCAACAATGGTGGTTTTCTGATACAGTTGAACAGAATGGGAAGACTTAGGGAAATGGGTAAAATGAGAGAGAGAGAGAGAGAGAGAGAGAGAGAGAGAGAGAGAGAGAGAGAAAGAGAGAGAGAGAGAGACAGACAGAGACAGACAGACAGACAGACAGACAGAACACCTATGTGTATGTATGAACTATAGAGTAAAATTTCCATCAAAGTTTGCTGGAATGCAGATTGTGGAAACAGCATTAATGTAGAAAGTGTTTTCTCTTTTATATCTACTAGCAAGATATTAATGATGAAAAGTCTGTAAATCACATGAAACCCGCGTCCAGGGAGTTATTAAAGGATTCTAAATTGAATTCATTGAAAACACGTAAGAGCTGTGAAGAGGACCCACAGTGGTCCATCCTGCAGCCCAAGGATCCGAAGGAAGAAAATGAGGTAAGAGAAGCGGAGGTGGGCTTTACATTCACTTAATCATAAATGACGGTGCCTGGACATGAGTAGTCTGCAGGGCCCACTGCTTTTGTCTGTGAGTCCTACTCTGTGACTGAATTACAGATGATTTCCTTAACAGTCAGTCAGCAAAACCACAGCGACAGAGCAGAGCCAGTCACAGTAAAGAAAAGCATGCTGGGGCCAGATGTGTAGGCTACTATGACTAAAGCCGGGAGGCACAAGGGTCAGTCCAGGTGCTGGAGCTGTTCTGCATCCTGACTGTTGTGTTGAACACATAAAGCTATACGGGTATTAAAACTGACAGAAAAGCGCACCAGAGTCGGTCAGTGTTACTGCAGTTAACTTAAAAGAAAGAAATATCAACATCAAGATTGAGTAAGAATGGCAGCATTAGAGGTCTTGAGAAACAGTATTAGGAAAACTCATCAGAAAATATATTTCTATTTTTGGAAGACCATATTTTTATTTTAATAAGTTTTTATATGTGCATAATTTAGAGTCCCTCATGATACCTGCATTTTCTGTTTTCTAGAACAACCATTTTCTAAACCATCTTGCTTAGCCGTTGTTTTGAAATTTCCCTCTTAATTCTTTCATTAAATAATATCTTTATTATTTTCTGATTTTCCAGTTTAAGTTTCTTTGAATTTCTTGGCATAGAAGAAATTTTTCATCCCTTCCCCACACATAAACTTAACCTCCATTGCCCTCCCCCACCACTGTCTTAGGACAGTATAGTGACCTCTAATTAGACCAGTATTAATGCTGTTTTCTGCTGAGCCAAATAGTACACTGGGACCCTTTTCATGTATACTTTTAAGTAATCGTTTTGTTTATTCTTTGAAAATTTGATAACATACATTTATATTGTATACTCTCCCCCCAATTCCTCCCAGTTCTTCCCACCTCCCTCTCCAGGCATCTTCATGCTCTTTTTCTCTCCTAAAGGAAAACAGAGTTCAGTTTGTGTTGGCCAGCTACTCCTGAGCATGGGCCTCCCCGGACTGTGGTGTCAGTCCACTGAAGAAAAGCTCTCCCTCTCCTATAGGCTGTCAGTTGAGATAGCTTCTTGGTAGAGGTGGAATTTGTATCTACTTTACCTCTTCCATGCTAAGATTGTCGTCTGGTTTGAGTTTGTGCAAGTCTTACGCATGCTGGCATGAATTTGATGTTGATATTTCTTTCTTTTAAGTTAACTGCAGTAACACTGACCGACTCTGGTGCGCTTTTCTGTCAGTTTTAATACCCGTATAGCTTTATGTGTTCAACACAACAGTCAGGATGCAGAACAGCTCCAGCACCTGGACTGACCCTTGTGCCTCCCGGCTTTAGTCATAGTTTCTCACATTGCTGATCCATAGTGACTGTCATTTGTTTTGTTACTCTGATTGGTCCCTTTAAAGACTTACATGCTGTAAGAGAACTTTAAGAGTGGTCTTGTAATGCAGCCTATTACCTCTGAGTACTTCACATATCTCCACGTTGTTGACAGTGCAGTTTTTGTGTTCTCAGTGGTATTTGATTGCATCAGCTATACCACAGTTTGTGTACCCATCCCAACCAAGGTTTGTGTGAATTGTTTCCAGTTTCGAGTAATTGTGAGTAGAGTTACTATAAGTGTTCATACACAAGTTCTTGTTTTTGTTGGTGTGTGTGGGTGTGTCTAAGTTTCATTTATACAGAGAAAATATCCAGAAGTAGGACTGGCTATAAGAACATCCCACGTACAGGCCACAGCTTTTGAGATAGCCCCCATTCCAATTGTTCAGGACTTGAATGAAAACCAAGCTGCACATATGCTACATATGTGCAGGGAGACCTAGGTCCAGTCCATGTATGTTCTTTGGTTGGTGGTTCAGTCTCTGAGAACCCTAAGGGCCCAGGTTAGTTGACTGTTGGTTTTCCTGTGGAGTTTCTATCCCTCTGGGCCTGAAATCCTTCCCCCTATTCTTCCATATGAGTCTCCAAGCTCCATCCACTGTTTTGCTGTGGGTGTCTGTATCTGTCTGAGTCAGCTGCTGGGTGGAGCCTCTCAGAAGACAACTTGCCCCTGTGTTCAAGCATAACAGTATCATTAATAGTGTTAAGGATTGGTGCTTGTCCATGGGATGGGTCTCAAGTTGGGCCAGTTATTGGTTGGCCATTCCTTCAGTCTCTGTTCTATACCCGATCCCTGCATTTGTTGTAGACAGGATATGTTTTGAGTTGAAGGTTTTGTGGGTGTGTTGGTGTTCCTATTGCTCCATTGGGCTTCTTGCCTGGTTACAGGCGGGGGCCTCTTAAGGTTCCATATTCCCAGTGTTGTGAGTCACCTCTAAGGACATCCCCATTGATTCTTAGGTGCTTCTCTCATTCTAGAGGTCTCTGTCTCATTCTGGAGATGCCCCCCCCACCTCCTCACCTCTGTCAGTTACAGATTTCCATTCATTCTCATGGCCATCTGGCCATCTCTCCTGTCTCTCCCTGTGTATAATTTTAAGTGCTTAGTTTAGGCTCTGATTTTTACACTGGATTCATAAAGTAGTTTACCACAGAATTGCATGTAGTTATTATTCAGTACGTGGCTGTCTTACTGCCAAATAAATCATTTACCCCTTTTTACCTCTTTCATGCTAATCTATATACATGGAACGCTTATAATGTTATATTTCTCTTTTTTTCTCTCAAACATATTCTAAAGTGTTTAAGAGGAGAACAGTGTAATGTATTTACCCATTTTTTTTTTTCAAAAATTCAAGTTCTTAGTTTTATTTCCTTTCTGTCTGAAGAATGTCCTTTAGTGGTTCTTATAACACAGGGCTGCTGCTAATGCTCATTTCCTTGCTGAGAATAACTTTCTTCATTGTGAAGGCTATCATGAAAGATGTATTCCCCAGACAGAACTCGAGTACACAGGTTCCTTTCTTTCATCGCTTTAAACTTTTCATTCGACTTGTTTTCAGTCCTTGTGGTTTCAGATGCAAATTTTATAGACATGAAGTAGTTTTTCCATGGGCAGTATGCCGTATTTATCTGGCTATGGTCTGCGGTTTCTTAGTCTTTAGCAGACTGACTATAGGCTGTCCAGGCATAGGTTTCTTTAGGTCCAGACTGCTTCCAGATTACTCATCTTATACATTTACCGTCCACTGAACTTTGGGAGTTTTTGAATATAGTTCCTTGTTTGTTTGGAAACACTGTGGGTAGAAACAGGGCTTCGTTTGTTCCAGGTAAGTAGCCCACCACCAGCCTCGACTCCAGCCCTTCAAGCTAATCCCAGGATTGTACTTTCTCTTAACATTGATTATACAACTGTTAAGTAGTTTGGAATTGTCCCCCAAATTCCTGAGCTTGTTTATCTTTTGGGGGATCTTCCCCCCAACTCTTTTCTATGCTATTCAAACTAGATAATGTCTACGAATCTGCCTTCAAGTCCAACCACTCTTTCTTACTATAGTAAGAAGACAGTACTCTCAATAAACAACATAAAAACTGGTTTGGATCTGGGTTATCCTGAAGACTCCTGTATGAAGATTTAGTTGCCAGCTTCTGGTGCTGTTGAGAAAAAGGAGTTACGAGACATTAGTTAGAGGAAGTTGGGTGTGTATATTGGGGGTGTTGAAGAATAAACTGGGACACTGGGACCCTAGTCCTTTACCTGCCTCTCCTCCTTCTTTTCTGGCCAGTGCAGGTGAGAGGCTGTGGTGGTTTGAGTGAGAATGACTGCCATAGGCTCATAGGTTAGATTTGGATGCTCGGTCACCAGGGAGTGGTGCTATTTGAAAGGACTAGGAGCTCTGGCTTTGTTGGAGGAAGTGTGTCACTGGGAATGGGCTTTGAGCGTCAGAAAGCCCATTCCATGCCCAGAGTCTCTCTCTCCCTCCTACCTGCATATCTGAGTATAGAAACTCGTAAGTTACTTCTCCAGCATCATGTCTGCCTCCACTGCCGCGAGTGTAATAGACTAAACCTCTGAAACTGTAAGCCAACCCCAATTAAATGTTTTCCTTTATAAGAGTTGCCAAGATCATGGTGTCTCTTCACAGCAACAAAAAGCTGATTAAGACAGTAATAATTCATCAAAAAGAATTATCAATCCAGAGCCAAGAACCTTTGGCAATAGGTCATAGGGCCTAAGGGAGAACCTAATGCTATTTTCTATTAAATGGACATAGAACTAAACAATTCCTAATAACTTGAGGTTTTTCTCTGCCACACCCTCCTCCCATGATGCCTCTGCCTCTCTGCAGGCTTCTGTAATGGAGCTATTTCCCCTTTAAAGGTTCTGCCTCAGATATTTCGTCAAAGTAATAGAAATGAGACAGAAAATGGATGCTGGCTATGAGGTTGTTGCTGTGGTTCTGTGAAATTGTGGTTTAGAAACTTTTGGAATCACCACCTTATAGGAGGAAGTTGGAAACATTTGGAGGAGGCTAGAGAAAGACCAGAATGCCGTAAGCCAAGCTCAGTGGTTGATTATGGTAAAGCATAGATGATCAGAATTCTGGTAACTAACCATGCACAGTAAAGGTTGTGCTTAGTAGGTGTGGTGGCTGTTATTGGTGTGAACTTGAAGTGTGAAGTCCCACTTCTGATGCACATGTTTGAGGTGGGAAGACAGACACACCTTTACTCCAGATCTTCAGAGGTGGGAAGATTCACTTCTAATCTTCTGGCCCCTGGACACCAGACATACATGTGGTACACATACATACATACATGCAGGCAAGACACTCATATGCATAACATTTTTAAGTAGTTAAGTACGTTACATTAGGACAGTTGATATTCTGAGGGCCTCAGAAAGACTTCACTTGGAAACAAAGCCAAACCTGTGAGTTGTGGCGTTTCTGTTGTTCAGCCATCCAGGAATTCAGTGGCTCTGAATACTGCTCCACTGGTGACCTGACATCAGATTCTAGCATCTTCCTTCATGTTGTCTTTTCAAGCATACAGATTGTAAGTCACAGAGCTGAGGAGGCTTTCTCTGGTTTTAAAGGAAAGTCCAAGAAAGCAGGCAATATGGCAGAGTCCCTGTGGGAAGTTCCCAAAAGCACAGCACATTAGTAGGAGTGAAGCCAAAGTGACAGTGGAAACCTAGGAAGTTAGCGAGCGGCAGAAACATGGGAAATATGCACAGAAAAGCTATAGGCAGCAATCAAAGTGCGAGCAAGCTGCCGCGTGGGTTGCAGCTAGGCAGGAGTGGGACAGGGTCAGCAGAGCCCTTTCCCGCCACCTTGTTCCCTGCATACAGTTTGCTTGCTGTTTGCCCGGTTGGTTTTGCTACTTTTCTGGTCCAGTCCTTTCTTATTATTCTCCTATTTCTCATTTGGAATAGTGGGTTTACCCCTGTGCTATTATGAAGTGTGTGTGGTTTTTGTTTTTTGTTTTTTGGGGGTTTTTTTGTTTTGTTTTTTTTGGTTGGTTTTTGCTTTTTGAGACAGGATTTCACTATATACCTCTGGCTGGCTTGAAACTCACAGAGATCTGTCTCTGGCTTCCTAACTTAATTTTTTACAGGGTTCATAGCTGAGAGTTTTTGAGATTTGGGTGTTTTGGTCCTTGAGTGGCTTTCATACTGAGTGCCCATGTCCTATGACATACCGTGTGACACAAAATAGAGGATCCTAGCAAATTAGTGGGATCTCAGAATGGACCCGGAACAGGGCAGTGGCTGCTCCCCCCCCCAACCCCATCTTCATGGAAGTCCCCTGGAATCTTGGCAGTTTGGCATCTCCCCATAATGACAGTGGGATAATTGGCTACTCCAGAGCTCCTGTCAGTTCCCCATTGGTCCAAAGGCTGAATATAACCACTTGCTGCTGGGTAGTAAGGTAGATCAGCCCCTCAGTGCTGGTCTCCAGAGTCCATTTCTGGGGTTGGTGACTCCGCCTCCCTCACCCCCTCCTGGATCCTGGTTCCCACAGGTCTCCTTGGGGGACAAGATAAAAGCTTGTACTTTTGAAAAGTTAAGGCTTTGGGGACTCCTGAAGGCAGACTGGATGTGGTTTTGCATGACACAAACAGGAGACTTGGATCTGAAATGTCCCTCAAAGGCCTTGTGCTGAGCTTTGGTTGCTCACATGTGGTGTTATTGTGAGGTAAAGAAGCCTCAGGAGGTAGGCCACCTTGCTTTCCCTCTCTGTTTTCTTGCACCAGGATTCAGCAGTGTCCTCTGTTTCATGCTCTCACTGCTATGATAATCTGTCTCCTCAGGTCCACACCTGTAGAGGCAGTTGACCATGGACTGAAACTCAGAAACCAGGAATCAAGATAAAGTTTTCCTTTTGAGTTCTCTTAGAAATTTTATCTGAGCAGTGGGAAGCTGACTAATGCAAACCCTTCTTTCTTGCTCTTAATTCCATGTGCTTAACATTCCAAAAATCCCTCTAGCTGATGAAGAGAGTGGTTGCCTGAGTCCTGAGTGTGGGGCAGACTATCTGGAGATGCAGTTGTTGTGTTCCGACTTTCATCTCCTGCTCACATATCCATCCCCCTTCTGCTCTTACCCAAAGAGCTTTGTTTCGGACGTTTTATTCTTTAAAAGTTCTGAGATTTTATGTTATGGATATGCAGTTGCCTCTCAGTTTTTCCCACTGTACCCTCAGGCCTGTGATCTGTTAGGACCCCTTAGTCAGTTGAGAAGTACTTTCTTGCACCCAGAGACTAGATGGCATTGCCTCTTCTCCCAGTCTCTCTATCACAGGTGTGCCCCTAAATGTCTTTGTCTTTATTTCTTTGGCATTTCAGGAAGGAAATAGTAATAAATTGTGTATTAAACTTGTATTCACTCAGAGCCAGGAAAAAATTGTGCATTTAAGTTCTAAAAATGTGTTTATGTTGGGAAATAAAAATAACAGTACTTGTTTGTCTTGTGATATATTTCAGGATGAGGTCCCTACTGGAATGCCATGCCTGGAATCAGTGGCCATAGTTGATGATATCTGGGATGAAAACTGGCTACCTCTGCAGGCCAAAATGGGGAAGGCAGGGAGTGCCGCCTCGTATCTATTTACCTCAAGCCTTGTTGGGAAGAAACAGTATCAGACACGTGGAGAAATGACACAGAAGGTTAGAGTCTTGTGATGACAAACAGCAAATCACTGTTGACAAAAGAAATTGAAACCCAGTAGATCAGGCTTCTAGAAAGTTATAAACACTGGAACTCAAAGGATTTGTCAGACTCTAGTTGAAAAGGATGTGATTTTTAAGTATGTGAGTACTAAAGTTCTCAAGAGCCATCTAGCTAGGAGCGTGGTGTGTGTACCACAGTGCTGTGCTTACGGTCATGAGTCCCATGTGGTGAAGGTGTTTGTTTGCTACAGACTTTGAGGCAAGATGTCACTCTGATGGAAATCACACACTGCTTCCTTGTCCTGGATGGCAACACACCCCGTCGACCGCTTCTCCGCTGTTACCTTATCTTGCTTGGAAATTTTGATTTATCGTTGCACTTTTTTCTCTATAGGACTGGTGTTTTTCTACATCTAAAGATATATGGGATGATTCCTGGCAGCCCTTAGGCCTTGCACATGATGTGAAAGAAGGAATTCACACACCAGAAGGGCCCAGGGCTCAAGAGAAAAATATTGGCACAGCCCGAATTCGAAAGGTAGAGCCCAGTTGGAATTATTATAACCAGTTACATGATTTATCACTTTCATTCTTAGAAATTGTGGTTAATGTATACCCTTCTGCATCAGTTAATCAAGACAGCCACCCACAGACATACCCATAGGCCCATCTGGTCTAAGCTGTTCTGCAGTCAAGGCTGCCCTCCTCAATGACTCTAGGCTGTCAGTTGACAAAGCTGACCAAGACAATGTTAGCTCACATTCTTTCTTGCTCCATATTCCTCTCTGGCTTTCACTCCTTAAGACCTTCATCGAAGTTGAAAGCTTGCTGAGTTTGCTTTCCGCCTTGGCGAGGCTCAGACTGCACTGTGTCTGCCTTTCAGCCTGCCAGTGGCTGTTCTCCGTGGATTGTCGTAGATACTCACTTGATGAATTGGCAACTTTGGACTTGTCAGATAACTTGAAAGAGTTGTGAGCGTGTTGGACTGTTCTCTAGTTCCTTTCTCTGGGTGTGTCTGTCAAAGCCCAGATGTATTGTCAGACTCGGGATCTTTCGCCCACAAGTCAGCAGCTTCTGTTAGGACCTCAACTCCATTCCCGACTGAAGACTGCCTTAGTTAAAATGCTGAGGTGTGACTATGGAACCCACTTCAGTTTCTGAAAATTTACCTGACTGCTTGCTCCCCAGGACCTTCAAATACTGTAGAATCTAATTTGTCCAGTGCTTACAATACAATGAAGTTAAATGGTACCGTGGCTAAAACTGGAAGTCTTACTAACATTTTCTAGCTTGTATCTTCACAGCAAGGAACCAAGCTTTGTAAATCAGCTATAGCTGAGTCTCCCTGGGCTTTAGCAACCGTGCTCTGGGCCTTTTCAGTTCATGACAGTTTGTGTCCCACTGCTAGTCCGTAAGGCGCTGTGAATGAACACAATGGAGCGCGGTCTTACTGTTTACTGCCATGCTGTAAGCACTTGATACACATCCCTGTCTGTCCGTTTAATCTTTCTTAAGAAGTAGTTAGTGCCATTTCAAATGAAGAAATACATGGACTAAGTAGCCAAAGGTTTATACTAAGCCTTTGCCTTCGTCACGGTTCTGTTGCTATGATGAGACACTGTGACAAAGGTAGTTCTTAGAAGAGAAAGCATTTGCCTGGGGCTTGCTTACAGTTTCAGAGTGTTAGTCTTATCATCATGGCAGGGAACATGACGGCACAGGTAGGTATGGTATTGGAGAAGTAGCAGAGAGGATTCCATCCTGATTCGCAAGCAGAGAGACACACACTTGGCCTGGTGTGCGTTTTTGACATCTAAAGCCCATTACTAGTGACACACCTCTTTGAACAGGCCACACCTAATTCTTCCCAGACAGCTCATCAACTGGGGATCAGATAGGCAATCAGATGAGCCCCCACAGCAGGTAAAGTGTCCCATAAGGGTGTGCTTGGCGGATAGTAAGCACACACTGGTTTATAAACGTAGCAGCGATGGTAGTAGTGATGTCAGTATTATTAATAAACCCAAAGCTGGGAACCATGTATTCTGGGGAAAGTCGTCATTTTAATTTGTTTTTAAGAAACTGTAACAATTTGAAGATAGGCCTGAATATTAAAGAGTAGTGACCCTGAAGTGTTTGTGACATGGTGATAATTAGGATTATATATAGGCAGACCTGTTATTTAGAGTTCCTGTAGAGGCCATTTACAGAAACTCTACAAGGAAAATTGTGACTATAATTTCTAACATTGGAGAACGTTTATTTAAATATCAGTAATATGTTAGGAGAATATATAGTCACTTCAGCGAATCTTTGAAGACATTGCCTACTGTTATAGACAAGGTGGGTGAAAGAGAATTAGATGCAGGAGTTTGACTCCAAGATCAGCATTAACTTACGGGCTGTTTGCAGAAGAAACAGTGCTCTATTGCTGTGACTTGCATGTGGTTTCCCCTTGAAGCATCATGTGTCGGGTGTGGTCTCTACATAGCAGCACTAAAGTGTTGGGGACCAGGACATAGGATGTAATCAGGTCCTAAGGACACTACTATCAAATTGTATGTATAAACATATATATGCAATTTGTTCAGCTTTACATATCTTAACTGCTTCAGTAGCCTGTCTTCCAGCTTGATTAGCAGAGGTCTTATATTTACATCTGCTGAAAGAAAAGCTGCCGTGATAGAGGGAGAAATAAGCAAGCATCCAGGCTATCCCCCGAATGCTAAGAAAGACGGCTCCTTCCCTCCTGTGCTTAGCTGCTAATTTTGGTGTATGTTATCCTACCTGCTTCCTTTTTGAATCCCGATCTTCCTTTGAAGTGTGTGATACCACTTTTTCTTCCTAATATGTGGCATAATTTCTAGGCTGTCTGTCTGTTTAACATTTTGAGAAACCGCCAGGCTGTTTCCACAGCAGCTGCATCTTTTCCATTTTTGCCAGCAATTTGAGTACTTCAGTCCATCCATGTCCATATTAGCCATGTTGACTTACTTAACAGCAGACGATAATGGTCCTGAGTTGTCAAATGCTGTGTGTATTCAACACTGGGTAGCAGTCAACACCATACTTGTTCATAGAAATATCAGTAATGAAGAACTCTTTGAATTTTGGTCTTCATTAAAACATAGAAGAGTTTACTTTTCCTAGAGTTTTACTTTTTACTTGTGATCTAAATAAGGAAACATAAAGGGTGTGTCACTTTTCACGCCTTTGCCATTTCTCCTGTTTTCCAGCAGCCAGATTTGCAGTACCCTCTGGATTCTTCCACACTGCCCAAACTGGAAGAGTTCTACATCTCTCTGATCAAATCGCAGCAGTCAGCAGAAGGGAACCAGTCTGAACCTGCCAGCGTTCAGACTCAGCCTAAGCCTGGGCAGACATCCTCGACAGCACCCAGTCCACCCCCTCCTGTGGTTGACTCTCCAGAAAACCATGCTGGCTCTGGTAGGTTTGTGTGTGTCCTTGTGCATGCTCAGTTGACAAGTAGGAAGTTTGCCATGTTCTTTGAGAACACCTTGAAAGATGGCTGGTGCTGCCTTTCACTCCAGTCACCTTGGTGTGAGCTCAGGTTTCTTTAATGTTGCCACTTTCTTTCAGCTTTTGCAGGGACTTCAAATTTATTTATTTATTATTTTATCTTTCTTTCTTTTTTTTATTGGGTATTTTATTTACATTTCAGATGCCAATCCCTTTCCCCATTTCCCCTCCCCCCGAAAACCCCTATCCCGTGCCCCCCCCTTTTCCATTTGGCTTTTATACAATTTTTTAAATGTTAATCAAGGGCTTTGTAAGTATGGTAATGCTCAATCAGAAGTGTAACCTAATACCCAACCTAGCTATGTAAACTATCTTTGACTAGTGGAGACACGTGAACTTCTGCCTTCATGCCCCCTCTCTCTTTCTCTCTCTTTTTCTCTCATTACCGAGCTTTTCATCTACTTCATCTTCTCCTCTCCTTACTCCATCTTTTCCTCTCGGTGCTCCTTTCCCCTTAGCTCCTCCTACATATTACCTTTCCTGTTAAAATAAAGCTTTTCTCTCAGAATACAATTAGAGCATAATTATTCCTATTTGTACCAGTGAGGTACAAGATAGTCTTAATACCCAGTCCATCCTTTTGTTGACTAGCCAGAACCTCTGCCATCTCTCTTGACTAGAACACTTAGTTTTGAACCTGGCTTTTTCTTGGCTTTAGAATGAATGACAGCTGAGAACCCTCCACTCAGATCTTTTCTCTCAAGGTAAATAGCCTGGATTGGCTATGAGTCTATAGGTCTTCAATGCCGTCAGAAATCCAGAATGACTAAATTAACTGAATTTATGGGAAGCAATAAGCATAGCTTCTAAAACTTAGCCAATTTATAGAGACTGCTGAACACCTGGACAACCCCTATACTACCGAACGTTGGAGCATCAAATCTTCAGCCTTCTGGCCCAAACTCATCTGACAGACTTTAGTGCTGCAGAATTATTAAGGGCTGGTTACTCTGTCTAGGCAGATATAATCAGTCGACTATTCTACAAGTGTGTCCTTTTCTGTAGATGGAGAGAGGCAATTCTTGCCTGGTGGCTGTCTCACCACAACTGGAGTAACTCCAAGGATGCTCAATTTCTTCTTAGAATCCAAGACAGGAAGCTGTCAGGAGCAGACAGGTCTTTAATCAAAATGAACATTAATATAGAAATATTTGTGACATCAATTCTATGGATTTCTGACGTTTTGAAATCCAACTATCCATGTAAGGTAACCTAGACCGTTGTCTGTTAACTCCTCTCAGCTATTTCTAAATAAAATATAGAAAACACCCTAATAATAAACTCAAAGTCGTGAATCTGCTATAGTCCCTTAACTCACAGGCTAATCATCCCAAGTCAGTTAAAAAAGTTAAAGAAGGACTGGGTCTAAGCCTTCTATTTCTAAATGTGTTATACAGGCACAATGCCTATGAGAGTATCAATATTCATTTCACTTTCATATCAATAAGAAGCTTATACCAATGAAAACCTTAAATTTGAAATCCAAGTGAATTTTGTACCATTTAAGAAATTATAACTTCATCTTGATACTAAATTATACAGATTTCTACCAATAGGTTATGGCTATGCCATAAATCCTAGCTAATCCTCCCTGTTCCAACAAAATCACTACTTTTCCCCAGAGAGACAGCCAAATATTAACTACCTTAGTCCCCAAGCCTGGGGAATAGGGGCGCTGACTCTTCTTTAACTTCTTCAAGCTGATTACGGGTGTTGAGATATTAGAAGAGAGGTTGGGGGAAGAGTAAATTGATAAGCCTCTGACGCTGTGTCCTCACTGCATCCAGATGGAATTCCCAGACACTGGAGGTTTGAATAGGTCTGCTCGTTTTGCTTGATGAGTAGATACACCAAGGCTGTGTATTCTGCAATATACAATTCTCTGGACAAGTTTTAGTATCAAGAAAAAAATTTTTTTTTTTCCTAGAGGGCTGACATTTTTTTTTAAAGATGTTGGTTCTAACAACTTTATTTTCCCCTTTTATGTAGTTGGTTATAATATTTACATTTCAAGTTTTATCCTCTTATCCCATTTCCCCCACCACCCAGGAACCCCTTATCCCATCCCTCCTCCTTATATCCCTTCTGTGAGGCTGTGCCCACACCTACCCCCCACCCCCACTACACCCTCCTCACCCTCACATTCCCCCCCTTCTGTGTTAGTTTTTCACGGGACCAAGAATCTCCTCTCCCACCTATGCCCAACAAGGCCGTCCTCCCCTACATATACCGCTAGAGTCGTAGGTCCCTCCCTATGTGCTCCCAGGCTGGTGGTTCAGACCCTGGGGGGCTCTGGATTGTTTGGTATTGTTGCTTTCCTCTTGGGGTCACAAACCCTTTCTGCTCCTTCAGTCTTCTAAGTTCTCCATTGGGAAACCCTTGATCATATCAGTGGTTAGCTGTGAGCATCGTCCTCTGAATGTGTCAGTCTCTGGCAGATCTCTAAGGAGACAGCTATAATACGTTCTTGACAGCATGCATTTCCAGTCATCTACATCAACGTCTAGCTTAGGGGGACTTCGCATTTATATAAAGTTTCAAGTACGTGTTGCTTGAGTGTTGGCAGATGTATTCAGTCATGGTGTTCCCATTAGCCTGAAGGGTTTCCTTGTGCCCTTTGCAGTCAGTCACTACATCAACTTGATGGCCTCCAGCGTGTCACTGTGCCTTTCACATAGTCTCTGTTTTTCATGTCTGCCTCCTTTCCTTTATCATACTGTAGAGTTTTGTTTCTGTTGGCTATTTATTTGGAAGTGACTTCGCTAGGACACATGTTCACTGCGTGCGTAACTTTTTAAACTACCGAAGTGTGTTCCAGAGCAGATGGATTGTATTTGTGCCCAGCAGCGTGAGATTTGAGTCACTCCACGTTCTAGCCAGCAGGTGCTGTTTTAAATGTTTTGTTTGCCAGTCTAGTGGAATGTGAAAGGCCATCATAACTTTAATTTGGATCTTTCTGTTTCCCATTTAAGCCATCTTCTCTGTGATTCTTTGTCATTGTGCCATCTTTAAATTGTTATACTAGTAAAATCTTATACTGATTTGTTTCTATCAGAGCCTGTTACGGATTTTACTTCTTATGTTATATGCCCATAATCCATTCTTACTTTTCTCTTATATTCAGTTCTTTAAATTAAAAAATAGGAAAGCATTTTATTTTGGTTTGCTTACATATTTATCTTTCCCAGTACCCTTTATTTCCAAGTTTAAATGCAGGCTTCCCAGATTGTTTTCTGTAAAGAGTCAAGAAAATAGGTGTACCCATACAACTCTAAGTGTCCCACCCTGTGCCCAACCATTGGCTGCTGCCATCTTTATGGATAAATCAAAAATCTATTGGGGACAAGGACCTGAATTCAGTGTCTGGACACTCAGATTCCTGATTAAATCAAAGCATTAGAACCATTCCCCTACAAGACTGCATCCTTGGATATCAGACACTGGGTTTTATATTGTCTGGATTCCTTCCCTCTGTCTTTTCTAGGGATGGGAGGTAGTCACTGCATTCTCAACATTGGTTCCACACCTCCAGTGTGTTCCTTAGGAACTGCTCTCCCACAGCCCAGTTCCCAGCAGAAGCTGCTGTCCCGTATGCTTGTCCAGTTTTCTAATCATGCAAGGCAGACGGAGAGTGAAGATGATCAATTCCTGCTCTACACTGTAGTTTCCTGTGCAACCATAAAACCATTCATGTATTTATATCTTCTTCTCTCAAGTGGGCCTTACTCATAATTTTATGGTCAGATTACTTTTTAGAACAAGCTGTCAAATCTTCTGTGACAAAGCGTATCACAAGTATCAGGGAAAGTAGATCATGTATTATGTGCTTAACACACACAGATAAAAGGGATTGTACTTATTTTTCTCTGAAGTTATTGAATTTATGTTTTGAAGGTAGCAGTGCCCGTCTCTCAGTTGCTTGCAGTAGTAGACTGTCAGGATGTCAAACCGACTATACTGCTGAACAACTTTAAATTCCCCTCAAGTTTTTAAAGCAGGTTGATTTGTTTGGTTTTTGGTTTTCCCTTCCTTTATGGCCCATGCTGGACTGAATGCTGCTACATAGTTGAGACTGGCCTGGAAGTTACTAACATCCTTACTCTCCCAAGTGCTGAGATTACAGGTACATGCCTAGTCTGCAGGACTTTGTGGAATAAAGTTGGGTTAGTTTACTCTTCTTCAGAACGTGATGGTTCTCTTACAGTAGGTGCTACCTACTGTAGCACTGGCCTAGCAGTCAGCTTCTTAAATATGTGAGGGGTGAACATGCAACTACCAAAACTCAATTCAAGTCTTTTAAAGATTTATTCATTAATGTACTTTATGTATATGAGTGTTTTGTCTGCACATCTGAAGAGAACGCTGAATCCCATGAGACTGAACTCAGGACCTCTGGAAGAGCAGCCAGTGCTCTTAAGTACTGAGCCATCTCCCCAGACCCTCAATTCAAACTCTTGAGGAGTCCAGGGTACGTGTAGTGGCTCCCACATGCTGCCTCACAGTGCTGACCTTCAGCCTTTGTCCCCATACACGCCACATGCTGGCATGCCATGCAACATGACCAGGCCGAAACATGCTGTCTGAAACACCTTGGCTGTAACTTGAGGTTGTCATTAATTGCAATGCTTTTATTGTACAAAGCTTTCAGCTCCTATAGAAACATAATGGTTTCCCAAAAAAAGGTAGGGCTAGGAACTGGATGGAACTCAGTTAATTAGAGTGTTTGCCTGGCCTACACACAGCCCAAGCACTCTATGACCTCATGACCCCATGATCTCAGCACCTAGACATGGGGCCGGAGGACTGTAGGTTCTACAGAAGGAGTTCCAGAGAACAGAATTTACCATGTGGTACCCTGTACTTCAACAAACAAAAACCGATACAACATACTAAATGGTTCAGTGATAGAAAACAAAGAGTCCTATTCCTATTTCCTATTTTCCAATTGTCCTTCCTTACCATCTAAGGATCAAATTAGTGTCTCTTTGGATTGAATTGCATTCAAAATGTTTGAGGTATTGATGAGTTTCATTTTTTAAAATTGAATTTTGTCTTTTAAGTTTAGGGTAGAATTTCTAACAATTTCTGAAATGATCTAAAATATAATTCTTGTCATTTTATAATACATTTTAGTGAAATAGTGTTCTCAGTATTGATAACAAAATGAAAATACTGATAAAAGAAAAACATTAAAGATGTTCTTTGTCCTTATAGTATCTAATACTGAGCTAAGATTCCATCCTTTTGTGTAAAAAAAAAAAAAAAGTACATCTTATTAGTATGCAAATGTTATTGTATTGTTAGTAATAGTAAAATTACCAGCAAACATTTCATTTATATGCCTATTTTATATATGAGGCTTCTATAAAGTATCTTGGGCTAAAAAGGGTCTTCAGTGGGAAAGAGCACTGGTGTAGCCTGTCCACCTAACAGTGTCTACCGATTGCCCATCCGTGTCCAGAAATGCTCCAGGACTTCACTTTGTCCCATGGTTTTCTCCTCACATAAGTCAGTGGAGAAGGTCTTGTTAAGCGTGGTCCTTTACAGCCTTGTTCTGACTCTGGCACAGACTTGGGATTGGAACCATCTGGCAATAGAGGATACCTATGGAGTATCCTTTTCCTTTGTGCTGGAAGGAAAGAAGGCTGTTGGTGGGCTCCTCTCTGGGGCTTGAACTTCGTCCAGTTCATTCTTCTGACATCCCTGTCCTCACTCACGTGGTCCTCCCTCCCTCTCTTGGCCCTCAGTCTCTACCTATTCATTTCACACTAATGTGGGATCCCTAAGTTCTGTCTTTCCTATCTGAGTAGCATCCCCCGAGTGGTGATTGCCATGAGTCAGAAAAGGCTGCACCCCTCGTTGGTGAGAACTAGACTGGGAGAGGCAGACAGTGAGTTGAAGAACTTTTCTTTTATTGGATATTTTATTTACATTTCAGATGTCATCCCCTTTCCCCATTTCCCCTCCCCCCTGCTCCTTTTTGCTTTTCCACCATTTTACTTACATGCAAGTATTAAGATCAGTTTTAGGTTGAAGAGCTAGCAATACAGAGTTGGAAAACTTCTTGAAAGAATTCTTTTGTTTTCTCTTTTAGTGGAAAGCTCTCCAGGGAGCCTACAGAAGGAAGAGTTTTCTAATAGCCAGGCTGACACAGTGGCCAAGGACAGGAGTCAGGGGGCCATAGACCAGCTCTCTTTCATTTTGTCCCCCCAGCACCAGATTTCTCAGAAGCTCTACATTCCTCGAAGCACAGCCACGGCTGTCTTGGGAGCTGCGGCGCGGCTAGCCACGTCCCGGAGCCTCCTGCACTGGTACCCCAGTGTGAAAGGACGGAAGCTTGAGGGACAAGAGGTGGAGAGAGAGGCAGTGAAGTAGTCGTGGGTAGGGGTGTCTTGGTCTTTGTGTGACCAGGTGCTAGCTTTGTTTTGTTAATTGACCACTTTGATATGTACGTATTGTTAGTTTGTGTTAATTCTTATTTTTGTTCATATTTTATGTCATTCTGAATGGTTTGGTTCACCTTTGTTTTAATGAAGTACTTTAAAGGACTTTGTGTATGTTTCTGTGAGTGTTTTTCTTGTACATATCATGACTGATAAATGAAAATTGAAAAACTAATGTTTTGTGATCTATATTTAGCAAAACAAAAAGTACTTTCACACACAGTGACCTCTCCAGGCTTCCAGGCAAGAATTCTCCTGCTACAAGCCTGGCCACAGCGTCCTGCACACGGCCAAAGCCGCCAAGTTCTCCTGCTTGCTAGGCCCCTCCTTGAATTACCTTTGCCTAAACTTTGCATTGTTCTTGTACTAGGAAATCCTGGGGCCTTTCTCAGTTCCTAGGTTGCTGGATTGGCTGGCTGGGGCTTGCCGAGGAGAACACCACTCCTTTTATTCCACTTAGCATGAGGCCTTTCTTAAACTATCTCCATGAACACTGGAACTTAGGTCTTCTACATCACATTTCCTGGCATTCTTTTTCTCCTCAAACTATACATTTCGTATTTCTCTTTGACCCACTTGTTCCTTTTCACTGTAGATCTGTGTGAGTGATCACTAATAAAACCACACCACAATCTGTATACCACACTAAGAGTCTCTTTAATTTGGCCTCAGGCAAATTCTTTGGACAAAGCAAAAAGCAGCCATGTTGTTTACCCAACTATAACAAGAATGGTTTCTAAACCGGCCAGTAGTATTCTTTCCCTCTGAACCCTCCTGAGCTGGGCCTGCATATTCCACACCATCTGTCTCAGCACCACCCTTTTCCATGTTGCTACAAGGATGGCCATTAAACCCCACTTAAGAGTGCTAACCGCTTTTATACTCCTTCAACACATAGCTTGCTCAGGACAGTCACAGCAATAGTCACCACACCACTTCTGTCTTTGTTACTGTCCTATGGCTGTGAGGAGACACCAGGAGAGGGCAGCTGTTACTTGAGGGCTTAGTCTGTCATCGTGATGGCAGGACGCAGAGGGGAGTGACAGACAGACCGGGCCTGGTGTGAGCTTTTGAAACATCAAATCCACCCTCAGCAACACGCTTCCTCCAACAAGGCCACACCTCCTAACCCTTCTCAAACAGTTCTACTCCCTGGTGACCAAGTATTCGAATACATGAGCCTATGGGGGCTGTTGTCATTCACTCACCACACTGAGTTTCTTCCATTAAAACTGCAAGTCTGAGCAGTATTCTTCACATCCCCAGTAAGCTGTTCTGAATTTGGGGGCAGGGTGAGTCTTCTGACATGGAAACATTCTGTCGTAGAGGAAGGATGAATGAAAGCCAACATTTAGTCAGTGAAACTGTCCCCCTATGGATCAGCAACCACTTCCAGGAAGAGCTCTACCAAAGCTAGACTGACAGACTTTCTAAGTTTGACATGTTTATAAGCTGAAAACTACTGCTATACCTTGCAAGCTAGAATTAACTATGCTAAAGCTTTGTAGTTACTCTTGTCCTTTTGAAAATGGCCTGCTAGACCCTTAGCACCAGGTCATACTGGTGAGCACATTTTGAAAGAAGCCCATGGAGAAATTAGTAGTTAACATGAGTTAGGGTGAAGAATGGACCTTTAAAAGGTTGTGCCTTCTTACTACTGGGCCTTGGCTACAACAGCCATATGTCAGTCTCTTAACCTACCTTGTCCCCAAACATGGCTTTTATTAAGTAGTTAAATAGCCAGAGAAGCAAATTTGATAGATCATTTGAAAGAACAAATAGGTTTCTGAATATGACCAGGGACAACAATAAGAACATACATAAGAGAAAGGTTGGCATGGTGGCTCATGTCTATAATCCTAACACTTGGGAAGCTGGCCAACCACAGCAAGACCCTGTCTCTGTAACCAAGTAGGTAGAGGGGAGAAAGGGAAGAGAGCTAAGAGGTATACAAAAGAGGGGAATGTTCTACAGTTTACATTAAACTTAATTTTATGGTCAACAAATGGGTTTGCATGTATGTGAAAAACATTTGTGATATTAAGGAGCTTTTATTAGCAGAATTGGGAGTCTCTATGAGAAGACTAGGAAGTAAACACTGAGGTGTGTGAGAAGGAACCCAGAAAGAACAGGAAATTCCTAGTTTTCGACTCCTCAGAGATGCAAGCAGAGTGGCTTTTACTAATAGTCAAGGCTACCCCTTCCCATCAAAAGATACTCCATGTGGTTTTCAGAGATGAGCTATGTCAGCATCAGTCACCTTTTCTCTGAACATCACACATCTGAGATGTCTGTGTTGTTCTTAAGGCATGGTAGTGACTAGAAATCTCTGCCTATATTTACTTGGTCTAACCTAGAGATGTATTTTTGCCTAGGAAGATCCTTGAGTGAGGAAATAGGAAGCCTGGCAAGACGGGCTTCTCTAGAGTTGTATAGCTTAAATGCCTGTATCTTGTACCTTCCAGTGCGGTGCCTTTCCAGAGCTAAAGCTTGCAAGTCCCTTCCGTAAGCTTTAAATGATCTGTGCCAGAGGGCAAAGGCATAGTAGGTGAGTGCAGAAGAGTGTGACTTCCATAGAGAAAACCTTTGATAGGTGGACAGAACCAGGTTACAAAGACCTCGTATTCTTGCGCATAGGTAATTTAAGTAAGGATGAGCCAATGGCGCAGCCAAAGGATCTCACAGGGGGTCGCGAGAAATGGGAAGACAGCACCTCACAGAGAAATCTTTCTAGAGCTGTCTGTTAGCATTTGTATTTCCTAACATTTTACATCTTTTCAGAATTAAACTCCAGTTTAGCGGTATGGACTCTTGAGGCATCATTCCCAACGCACTGAAAACACTTCCTTTCCCACATCTCACTCAGATCTTGGCATTTGTCATTTATCAACTAAAATGTGTAGATCTGTCCATATACTTCCACTCCGGCACCGTTCCTGACATGTCATTGTCCCATTGACTCACCAATCGGCCTGACAAGGTTTTGGTACTATTGCCATACCTGAACCATGTACACAGAAAACGTGAACTGTTGACGTAAGGACTTCTGTAATCTTTAGTAACGTAACACATGTGCCTCTTTCCATGTGAAACTAAATTCTTGGTCTACATCAAATTCATCTGAGAAGCTTTCTAAGCCTAGAGTGGTAGGCAGCCCTTGAGAGGCTGAAGCAGGAAGTTCACAGAGAGTTCAAAACTAGCCTGTGCTACATAGTGAGCTCAAGCCAAGCCTGAGCTACTTGGTGAGACCTTGTCTTACGACAATGACAGCTCTCTCTTGGATATAAATCTTGCTTTCTGTTAAAATAAATATTTTTAATCTGTGGAAAATGGATATATGTAAAATTGTTTATTTCTTATCTCTTTTCAACTTTGGTTACATTATAGACAGTATGATAAAAGAAGGAAGATTAGCTTAGTCTTTGGAGCTTATGACAGTGGCATTGTCTTTAAATTCTTATGGAATTTGGGTTTGGTTCATCAAAAGTGTCTAGATGCTTAAGTCTTTCTTTTGATTCTGTAGGGATGAAATACTGACTTGAGTGTGTGACCCAGATAACTTAGTTGAGTAAAATACAGAGTTCACGTTAGAAAGTAGACTTGCCCTTCTTTTTGTCTAAACTGCCTGTCCTCATTTTTGGCAAACCTTTGTGGTATTATAATCTTATCTCATGAAACTGGACATTCATTTGCCGATAGCACACTAAAGTTCCTGGTAGCTGTTCAGATTAGTCTTTTATTTGTGGCAATGGGTCAAGCCCCTGTGAGGCACCATCAAGGCTTTAAAACTCCCCTTGGATGCCATCCTACAAACAGGCAAGCTAATCTTTGAGCTGCCGGTCAGTATGGTCAGTATTCTTCCTTTGCTCCACATTGATCCCTCAATCCAGTTCTACCTGGAACACATTGTCTCCAGGTGGTCTCTCATTCCAAAACCTTCCCTTCATCTGTCATCCCAGTGGACCATAAGTAGAAGCCAAAGACAAAGTCCTCTCATTTCTTACTAGAACAAATCACTCCTTGACAAGGCCTTTTCCCTTCCTACAGTGTGGTTTCTTAGGCTGCATGTGTGAAAACAGTAGAGTAAGCTCATAGAACAGCAAATGGGAAATTACCTGCTCCCCAGGATACCTTCTCCCTTCTGGATTCCTGTTTCCCTGATGGATTTCAAACTGTGATGTTTATTTAGTAAGGCTATTATAAATACAGGAGAACTCTGTGACTTGAAACCCCTGATGGCATGTGGACTGAAAGAGAAGGGTAAAGAAACAGCATACTAAACTAGTGGAGCCAAGAGAAGAGGCTTAAAAGCCAAAACTAGGAGGCTGGAGAGATGGCTCAGTGGTTAAGAGCACTGACTGCTCTCCCAGAGGTCCTGAGTTCAATTCCCAGCCAACCACATGGTGGCTCACAACCATCTGTAATGGGATCCAATGCCCTCTTCTGGTCTGAAGACAGCTACAGCATCCTTACGTACATAAAATAAACCTTTAAAAAGAAAATTGGAAGAAATGAAGGTCTCTACGTATTAATAGAGAAGATGATTCTTCACAGATATAATGATTATAGTGCATCTTATAAAACAAACACTCTGGGACATAAAGTACAGGTAGGTCAAGATAGAATGACTTTAGTACCCCCATTCTCATCAATAGATGGGCCATACTTTTCTTAGTAGTAGGCTTTAGTTAATCTAGTTCTATGGTTTGTTCAGGTTGACATTGTTGCTATTACAAGTTTTCTAAATTGTTTTTTTGTATATATGTGTTTTGTTTGCATTTATGTCTGTGTACCACACGTGATTCCTGGTAGCCAGAGACCAGAAGAAGATGTTGGGTCCTCTGGTTCATTACAGATAGTTGTGGTCTTTTGTGAGAGTGCTGGGAACTCACCCTGAGTCCTCTGGAAGAGCAGACAACACTTTTAATCAGAATCATTTCTTCAGCCTCAACAGCCATTTGCTTTATCCTTCCTGATTGGTACTGAGTTACCATGAACATCAGGCTTCTCAATAAGATACCCACATAAAACTAGGAGAGGTGTTAAAACCGACAGACTGATACACAGAAGTACCAGAAGCAACACAATAGGACTCCCATAAGATCATAACTCAGCTACTGAACTCAAAGACAGTAAAACGGTTGGACGGCTAATGACTGTTAATGTTTCCTGTAAAGATGACCAGCAACCCTTCCGAGATGTAAAGCATGCAGAAGAATTTAGTCCAGGGTCTGGAAAAGTCAGTAATATGGGTGAGAAGATACAAATATGGATTAAAAAAAAAAGTCAACAGCATGGAAGAAAGCAAAGAAGTTAAGACTATGTGGGGGAGGGGGCAGGAGGTAGGGGTGTGTGTTGACAAATAGAATTTGGAGAAAGACTGCAGTGAACCAACTTAAAAATACAATGTAAATATCGCCAATGGTCTCGACTAACAGAAGACAGAAGAGCAGAAATTTAAAGAATAAGATAGCACAGACAGACAAGGCCAAGGAAATACATTGTGGGAATGGCAGGCCCTGGGTGTGATGAAGAAATCACACCTAAAAATTCATAAGGCAGAAGAGGGACCTGAGGTAAGAATTAAAATCATACTAATCTAGTCAGAGAAACTATAGCAGAAAACTACCAGATACAGAAAAAAATGCCATTCAAATTTCAGAGGCATTTAGCACTGCAAACTGCTAAAGGTGAGCAGAGCCACCTCTCCATGGTTCAGGAAGAGAAAACTATTAAAAGCTATAAAGGGAACTCACCTACAGATGCAGAAACATCAGAATTATGTCAGACCTCATCACAAGTTTAAAACCTTGGAAATCATGGAATAATATATTTCAAGCCCTCAAAGGAAATGATTATAATAACCATTAACCAAGCTTGTGAGATCCAGCAAAGCTCTTTTACAATTCACAGAGAGTGACTGGGAATATGGATCAGTGTTTAAAACACTCTGCTCTGCCCACATGGCAGCTCATACTGCCCATAAATCCAGTGCCAGGCCTCCACAGGCATCCTGAACAAAGGTGGTGTATCTCCACAAACAAGCGAATCTTTTAAAAATGTATTTTTTTTAATGTGTGTGTTTGTGCAAGGGTATGTGCATGTGAGTTAAGGTGCCCAAGGAAGCAGATGTCATGGCTTTGGCATTATAGGTAATGAGTCACCTATGTGGATGCTGGGAAATGAACTTGGGTCCTCTGGAAGAACAATGAGCTTGTGACCATGGAGCCATCTCTCTAGCCAATAAATAAATAAATATGATAGAGAAATAAGTACACTTCCAAACAAGGAAAAATGGAGGCAGTTGGTGACCGCATCTGTACAGCAGATGCTTAAAGGAATTCTGTACACAAAGGAGTGACAAGCCCAACCACAGGAGCAGAGCGAAGAGCAATGTTTATGAGGTGACTACATGAACAAAGGACAGTTATAAAAAAATCCATCATCCCTGACACAGTAAACCAGAAAACTTAACATTAAAGGGAGAGGAAGAAAAGATCAGACAATAATCCAACAAGAAAAATAACAAAATTATGCGAATTAAATATCCCAATAGTGAATGTAAATGAATTCAACTTACCAATAAAAAAGATGCAGACTAGCTAGTTTGATTACAAAACATTATTCACTTATCTTTGTTGCAAGAAATCCACTTCACTAGCAAGGACACTCACAGGCAGTCTAAGAATGCTCTATGAGGCAACCTACCCAGCAACTGGAAGGCCAAAGCAAGCTGGCCTAGCTACTCTGCTATCTGATGGGTAATATCAAAATTAGAAGAGATTTTAAAAGGTCACTTTATATCATAAAGGTAACAGTTCATCAAAAAGGAATCATCAATTCAAGACCCAGAAACTGTGGTGATAGGCCATAGGGGCTATGGGAGAACTTAGTGTTATTTTCTGTTGAATGGATACAGCACTAAAACAATTGCTAATGACTTAGGGTCATACCCACAGAACAGTGCAGCTCTCAGCAGAGACCCTCAGCTGCTCGGTGTGCAGAGGGTAGAAGGGTTGCATGCTCAGCTCTACCCTGGACATACGTATCATGCTCTTCCCACAATGCTTAGGGATCTTCCAGAAAGGAGAGAGTGAAAGATTCTCAGAGCCAGAGCTGGGTGAGAGCTTCAAGGGAGCAGTTGCTCACATGAACCCACAGCAGTGACAGCAAGCACGGGCTTGCACAAGCTCAAGCCAGACAAAGTCCTTGCAGAGACACTGGGCATGAAATCCCATCACTAGTTTTGGAGCTTGTCTTTGTTAGGGTTTTACTGATGTGAACTGTGTGCCATGACCAAGGCAACTCTTATAAGGCAACATTTGATTGGGGCTGGTTTACAGGTTCAGAGGTTCGGTCCAATTTCAAGGTGGTAGCGTGGCAGCGTCCAGACAGGCATGGTGCAGGCAGACATGAGAGTTCTATATCTTCCTCTGAAAGCTACTTGGAGAAGACTGGCTTCCAGGCACCTAGAATGAGGATCTTAAAGCCCATGCCCACAGTGACACATCTACTCCAACAAGGCCACACCCTAATAGTGCCACTCCCTGGCTCCCATAGGCTTATTCAAACACATGAGTTTATGGGGGCCATATCTAGACATAGTATAATAAAAAAAAGTACATTTAGTCCGACTTTCAAAGTCCCCATAGTCTATAACAGTCTCAACAATGTAAATCCAAAGTTCAAGGTCTCTTCTGAGATTCATCCAATCATGTAACTGTAATCCCCAAAGCAAGACAGGAAACCATCTGAACAAACTCCAAACTCTGCATCTCCATGTCTGATATCAAAGCGGTCTTCAGATCTCCAGCTTCTTTTTCATCTTTGTTGACTGCAACAAACTTCTTTCTCCTGGGCTGGTTCCATTCCCTGTTAGCAGCTTTCCTCAGCAGATAGCCCACAGCTCTGGCATCTCCAACATCTTGGAATCTCCAAGACAACTTAAATGCTACAGCTTCTTGTTCCAGTGTTTGGGATCCACACATGATCTTCTGGGCTCCTCCAAAGGGATTAGGTCATGTCTCCAGCTCTGCTCTCTGTAATAATCTAGGCTCTGGTTGACTCCACTCGACTGCTGCTGTTCTTGGTGATCATCCCATGGTACTGGCATCCCCAATACTCTGGGGTCTTCCTCTGCAACTAGGCTTCACCAACAGCCTCTCACAGTCTCTCCTCATGATTCCAAGCCTCAACTTCTTGGCATGACCTCTTCAGTCCTGGGTCATCAACTGCAACTGAGTCAGCACCTTCACCAATGGCCTTCCTTGACCTCTCACAGTGCCAAGCCTCAGCTGCTCTCCATGACCTCTTCATACTTTCAAAACCAGCACCACCTGGGTGACCCTGACACATCACCAAGTACAGCTACTGCACTGGGTACAACCTTGGCTATCTCTGGAACACAGCTTCTGAGAGACCAGATCTTTTGGGTTCAGAGTTCATCTTAGAGAACCCGACCTAAGGTTGAACTCAAGTAAACTAACAGCACCAGTTTCCAGGTTATTCCCCAACAAATCTGCACCTCTGGGATACAAACCTGCCCTTGACACTTCACTACCTAGTGAAAGGGTTAAATTTTTTCAAAAACTCCTAGCAGGCTGAGCAGAACCAAGAGTGCAGGTCAGCTTGGTCGTGAGCTCTGTGTTTCAGGAACTTGGCTGATCACAAGATAGATGGTTGTGTTGGAATAGGCTCTTTGAGAATAGCCTATACAACATGTTCCCCATGACTGTTCCTTGTACCCTGTCACAAACTGAATAATGGGCTGGGACTTTCCACAGGTACTCTCCAATGACCCCCCCCTTCACTCCCCCCTGGGTTGTGGTTTTTGCCTTTAAATTTTCTCTGCCTCCAAAGCCCTGGGGTCAGACCCCACTGGCCCTGCATGGGTCATGCATCTTGACCTCAGCATGCTGATCAAAATATACCTCTTGCTGATTGCATCAAGTTCGGCGTCTTGTGAGTTATTGGGTGGCCGTGAATTCCTGAGGCTTAGGTGAGGTCCTCCCTTCATGGGGGCCTTACACTAGCAACCACTATTCAGGAAAAATGCAGAAGTTAAGTTTATGATTTGGCTCCAGCACCAGCCAATTCTGTTATAGGCCCTCCAATCATATGTGTACCAAGCTAGATAATCCCTTCTTGCCTCTATAAATGTTTGCCTAAAACTAGGCTTAGGGCTCTGCCTTCCTGCTGTGTTAGTGTTGGGGAGCCCAAGCTTGAGCTTCACTAGAGAGACTCTATGTGATTGCATCAGATTTGGCTCCTTGGTGGTCTTTTGGGGGTTCACAAACATTTCCTGGCACAACACTTCTTTGTGCTCTCAGAAAACACTTCTCAGATTTCACCTCAGTGATGCTGGTCTCTTCTTTATCACCACTAATTTCTTCACTCCAGCTCACCAGCATCAATTGTCCCAATAGTTCCTTCTATTCTTCACTCTAAAGCCACAGCCACGTAGCCAGAGCTGCTTGCTGGGGCTTGAACATGTTCTCCCTTATTCTGTTACCTGCTTTCTGTATCCCAACCCCCTCACTGCCTAGGCTTGGCTGTCCTGGAACTTGCTCTATAGAGTCACCTTAAATTCCAAGATCTGCATGGCTCTGTCTCCTGAATGCTGGGATTAAAGGCAGGTATTACCAGACTTGGATATAAGCTTTTCTCTTCTTGGAACTTGCTCTGTCCCAAGATGGCCTTGAACTCAGAGATCTGCTTGGCTTTGTCTCCTGGGATTAAAGGTGTGTACCACCATGCCTGGGCCTAAGCTTTTCATGGTCACTTTGCTAGGTCTGGATCAAAAGCCTGTGTCTCCTCCAGCCTCAAGATCTGGATCACAAGTGTGCCCTCCATTTCTGCATTGAAGTTCATTCCAAATTAAAAGTCCAAACTATTCCTTGTTCAACTGCAAACAACAAGCTTAGCTGGATGGGATCTTGCCCTGAATTCACTACTCCCTTAATCTCTTTATCTCCTCTAACAAAGGATTCAGCTCCATTTTATTTCTTGGTGCCCCTTTATTATTACTTGAACCACACATCTTATGTTTTTCCTTTCTAAACTTACCACATTTGTTCAAATTGCTTTTCATGAGATTTAACCAAACAATCTCTGTTGGGCTTTTTTGAGACTTCCTTTGTCAATGCCATTAATATGAATCTCTTTACCTTAGGTAGTTTACCTCAGGTAGACTCTTCAGACAAGGGCAAAAAGCAGCCACATTCTTCACCAAAATACAATAAAACCAGTCTCTAGGTCACATGCTAAAATTCTTTTCCACTGAAACCTCTTGGGCCAAGTCTGCACAGTTCAAATCATTCTCAGTAACAAAGTCTTCCTTTCATAGTTCTACTAGTAACCCATTAAGCCCCATTTAAAGCATTCCACTGCTTTCCAAATCCAAATTCCCCAAATTCACATTCTTCCAAACAAAAGCATGGTCAGGCCTATCACAGCAATACTCTAGTCCCTAGTACTATACTGGGACTACAATACTCTAGTCCCTAACTAAAACTTTTGTTTTAGTTAGGGTTTTACTGCTGTGAATAGGCACCATGACCAAGGCATAAAGAACAACATTTAATTGGGGCTGGCTTGCAGGTTAAGAGGTTCATCAAGGTGGGAGCATGGCAGCAACTAGGCAGACATACATGATGCAGGCAGAGCCGAGAGTTGTACAACATCATCTGAAGGTTGCTAGGAGAAGACTGGCTTCCAGGGAGCTAGGATGAGGGTCTTAAGACCTCACCTACAGTGACACACCTAATCCAACAAGGCCACACCTCCTAATAGTGCCACTCCGTGGGCCAACCATATATAAACCATCACAGAGCTTTTCAGCCTTTAATAGCTGCTAGGAGCTGGGGGTCGGGGTGGGGATCAGCTTTTTAAGTGACTGTGGTAGGTTGGCTGTATTCCACAGGAGCTCCTGCTCCCAACAGTAGCTGGGCAACCTAAGTGATATCCAATGGGGTTAGGGGAGTGGAATTTGGAGAGTATGAAAGTGAGGATGGGCTGGGTGGTGGTGGCACACACCTTTAATCCCAGCACTTGGGAGGCAGAGGCAGGGAGATTTCTGAGTTCGAGGCCAGACTGCTCTACCGAGTGAGTTCCAGGACAGCCAGGACTACACAGAGAAACCCTGTCTCAAAAAACCAAAAAAAAAAAAAAAAAAAAGTGAGGATGGATATGGGAGAGTTTAGGGGAGAGGAGGTGGTTTTGGTTGTTAGTTTGCTTACATCTGGAATGAATTAAAACCCCAAGCTGGGCACCCTTGTGAGGAATTTTTTCTTCTCGACTGGATTTTTTGAGGATTATTCTAACTGTGGGCCACATCTTCTTGTGGCAGCCAACATAAAGGGCATGGAAGAGAGAAGCTTTTGCTTTTTGCCTGCTCACCCTCACTCTTGCTGGCCAGTTCATCTGTCTGGTTGCTGAAGCATTCCTTCACTAGCATTAGAGTCTGCTACTTTGGGATTTCAATGTAGACTGAGACCAGCTGAAGCATCCAGCCTCATGGACACAACTACTGACTTCTTGGACCTTCTGTTGGGGGACAGCTATTATCTGACTAAATGCAGATCACAAGTATCAACTTTTGAAGCTAACCTAGGGACAGCTATCACACTGCCATAGTTGTTGCTGCAGCTGGCTTTGCCTCCAAACCTAAATCCAAATGACAACCCACCAGCACAACTTACAAAAAATGAACAAAAATGGTGGGGGAAAGGGAAACATCTATAAGCTGGAAAGCAGGTACATCCCAAGAGAAATTCAAAACACAGCAAGGTACAGAAAATATGAAACAACATTCCACTGCAATTCTCCCACAAACTGACAGCTCCCCAGAAAGGAGTCAGGAAACAAGGATGATGAGACCACAGGGATACCAGAGAACGATTCCACAGTCCTACCTTTTAAAAAAGACTCCAGAATGACCATAGAAAACTTATATAAATTAACACAAGACAAGAGAGTTACTGAATAAACTCACAACTATAGCAGGCCCCCAGACCTTAGCACAATTGACTCCATGAGAAAGACTCAGGGCTACACTTGGATTCGAACACCCAGTGTATTCACTGGCAGCTAATAGAAACTTTCTGTTGGCTTAAACTCACGTCCAAACAGCCTTCATTGGTACATCTCCCACAACAAGGACCCAGACAAAAAAAAAAATCTACCAAAGCAAATTAAATAAGTTTGAGTGGAAGAAAATTAAACATGAAAGGAAAACACAGCAAGAAAATGGAAAGATTCAGAAATTCTGGAAATGAAAGCATCCAATAAAAACACGTTTGAAAGCACGAGCAGCAGAGGAGGCCAAGCATAAGACCAGACTTAGAGGGTGAAGAACAAAGTCACAGCAACAATACGTATTTAGATATACACAGAAATGAACACTGATGAACAAAACCATCAAGAAGTCCGAAATACATTCAAGAGACCAAACCTTAAGAGAAACGATAACAGCTCTAAGTACCCACATGAGAAAAATCTCACAGAAATAACCTAACGGTGCACCTCAAGGCTTTAGAAAAAACAAGAAGCCACAAACCTAAATGCAACAGGTGGCAGGAAATAATAAAGATTAAAGCAGAGATTGGAGTTTAAAGGAACAATATACAAAACCAAAAGGTTGGTTCTGTGAAAAGATTTAACAATCTAACGCCTAGTCCCTAGCTAAACTAAGTCCCTAGCTAAATTTTTTTAAAAATGATAAAATTGGAAGTGAAAAGAGTTGTTATATTGGAATCTGTCAGATTCTAATGAGATCAGCTATGCAGAAGAGGAGGAATGATTCTAAGATTCTAAGAGCCAGATGGGACAAAAGACACCAAGGAAACTGTCTTCTAGACACAACAGGCCTGAAGCATATATGGACAGGACTCGCACAGATGGAGTCTCAGTGCTAAGAGGCAGAAGCAGACAAGAGCTCCCATGCCTAACCAAGAAGCAGTTTAACAACTACTCACTGTAATGTGTGCAAAGATGGGGCTGGGCAAGACTCCCAAAACATAGGGAATAAAGGCAAATATGCGTGAATGAGACTAAGAAATTCTCATGGAAAGCCAGCAGGTGCAGTACTGTCCTACAGGATGCGAGAGAGAAAGCATTCGCAAATTATTCATTTGCTAGCCAGAAATCTAAGGAATTTTTAAAAACTTAATAGCAAGAAGAACCCAATTTCAAAACTGAGCAACATATCTAAATAGACAGTTGTTAAAAGAATGGGTACTATTTTCTTTATAAATAAAACATCACACCATCAGTGGAAATTAAATCAACCCCAAAGTTACCAGTTTTCTCCAAAAAGACCAAAACTTGGTGCCAGGGAAGATGCAGCAGAAATGGAACCGTTGTACACTGTTGCGATGTGAGTTAGTGTAGTCATAGAAATATTGAAAGTACTCAAAAGTTAAAAATAGAACTCCAGTATAAATTAGCAATTCACCACTGCATATGTATTCAAAGGAGATAAAAATCGGTATGTGAGAGAGACGTCAGCATTTCGCATTCATTGAAGGGTTCTTCACAGTAACCAAGACATAGAGAAACAATGTATCAATCAGCAAATGTGATCATAAAGAATGAAACTGGCTGGGTATGATGGCTGTGGCTGTAGTCAGGGCTGAAATGACAGGGTAGCTTGAATCACAAGTTCAAGACCACAATGACCTTGAGGCAAGTATCTTAGGAGATAAATTTGGCCTGAGGTGAACATTACACGCATATACTTGTACTGAAAGTACACGGAAAGTACCCCATCAATAGAATTAATTTTAAAAACATTATTCAAGTGGCAGGTACAGCAACAGTAAGCCTCACCTTGCATATGCATCACTCGGGAGCTTTCAAATACCTTCCACATTGTGGGAGTAATATACTTCCCCACTTGGACCGAATCTCATAGAGACTCTGATTTAACTGGCTCCATGCAGTTCTAATAAGCAGCAAGCTGACAGCTACTAAGCTGAATGCTGAACCCAACTACATACAAGAGAGTTATAGTCATGCCTCCCTGTGCTCGTCATGAAACCTTCAAACTTAAGAATGGAAAAATCTCAGGGAAGGAAGAGCAAGCACGGCCCCTGAACCAGCGACTTCCCTAACTTCCCTTGCCACTCCCGGCTGACATCCTCCTTCCTGCTCCTGGAGCCCAGCTTTCCTCTCAAGCATTTCATGCAGTAAGCCACTGTGTCAGATCAAGGATTAGCCCTCAGGCCGCTGTCCTGGGAATACATTGAGAACTACAGTGCTGTCTCATTTGAAATAAGCCTCAACAAGGACTGCGACCTGGGTTTGACCGATGACAAGGAAATCCTATATTTTTTTATCTCCCTGGGTAGCATCTTTCCACTGTGTGCTGACCAGATTTGATGTGAGCCTTGTATCTGAATCCGGATGGCTTTTGGCACTACTCACAATAGGGACCTAATATTGGCCCTGGGCAGTGTGGCAACAATAGTCCCAGAAGCCAGTAGCTGTTCTCAGTGTTTGCTCACAGGACGGCAGCTAGACAAGAAAAATGGATATCCGTTAGAACCTTAGCACACTGGACTTCCTGTTGTATTTGAAAGGCGCCAGTAGAGCATCTGGTGGCCTGACCCAGAGAGCCCTGGTGGCACTGCCCAGCGAGTGCTCTGTCCCTCTGCACCCCATGAGACAAGCTGCACTCCTTCTGGAGCGGCTGTTTTGTGATGGAGAGGGGTTAGAAATGGCTTTTAAGGACAACACTGGACTTCAGTGTGGTGATTGTAAGCCCAGGAATTCACTGAATTCCTCCTGAGAGCAGACTTTGTGAGTGGATTAACCAAATTATGGCTTGTTTCCCTTTAAGGGTTAAGTGGAGCCTTTTCGAGGCTTGTTTTGTCATTCCTTGCTGCTAGGTGGCGCTCGAGGACAAGCGCTCTGTGGCTGCGCCAGCAAATACAAGGCCTCACCTCCACTTCTGTTTCACTAAACTGTAGAAATTCAAGTTAAGCATGAGGCTTGGAGCTCATCTAATCCAACCATTTGTTTTTTAACCTGGAAAAATAGTCAAAGCGACTTCCAAGTGAGTTATTTTGGGAATAGAGCTTTAGGGTAATTCTCATAGGGTGAGCTTCCCATGATTTCAATTTATCTTCTCATTTTACTCTATGAGAAATAGCCAGAGAAGTCCCCTTTTACAGAAATTGGCATTAAAGCCGTGAGTTTATTCCTTGGAAGAACTGGGAAAACCCTGACAAGGCCCTAATTACATTTGAAAATTGTAAACATTAATCAGGATAGCTCAAACAGTTCTGAGGAAAAGAAAATCTGTAGCCATCTTCAGTTAGGACTCAGGCTGGTACATTGTAGACTTCTAGCACAAGAAGAACATGAAATTCTTACAATTTAGGCATGCCTGTGACTCTCCCAAAGGATTTTCTCAGGCTGGGCTACATGTAGAGCACATGCTTTGCATATATGAAGTAGCCGAGGGACTCGGGGCAAGGAGGGTTCTTACTTTATAGAGTGTATTTGGACAGTTCTCTCGGGGAAGGTTTTCCCCAGAATGGCTAGAACCTGCAGAAACTCTATATTGTGTGATAGAGGATCTAGTCCTTGTCCTTGAGCGCCACCTAGCAGCCAGAGAAAGGCAAAACCAGTTCCAACAATGACCACATTATGTTACATAAGGCAGACAATGACCACATGTTACAATATGTTACAGTGTAAGGCAGACAATGACCACATGTTACAATATGTTACAGTGTAAGGCAGACAATGACATGTTACAATATGTTACAGTGTAAGGCAGACAATGACATGTTACAATATGTTACAGTGTAAGGCAGACAATGACATGTTACAATATGTTACAGTGTAAAGCAGACAATGACCACATGTTACAATATGTTACAGTGTGAGGCAGACAATGACCACATGTTACAGTGTAAGTGTTGGGAGCCGACTTTTAGCAGAAAGTGGCTAGAAAGCAGCTATCAACTTTGCAGCCATCTGGAACCATATACTCTGATAAGAGACTTGCTTTTCAATAGCCTACAACAGCTGAGCACACTCTGATAAATATCTGATTATCCCACATAGCTTGTTTTGCTGTTTAGTACCCCCAGCTGCAAGGCACATGTGGTATCCACGCCTACAAGGCACGTGCCAAAAGCACATAAATACCCCAGACTTCCTTGTAATAGAGAGAATACAAGTCAATGTGAGGGAATATGAGTCAAGAGAGAATATGAATCAAGGGGAATTTGAGTCATGGAGAAAATGAGAGAAAAATGAGAGAGAAAATAAGAGAGAAGAAAAAATAAGAGAAAATAAGAGAGGACAAATAAGAGAGGAGCCCTTCAATGAGAGAGACAATAAAGAAGAGAGACAATAAAGGAGACTTGAGACTTGACTCCAGAACCTCTGTCTTGTCTCCATTCTTCACGACCCTGACCTGTGGACCAGAGCAGCAGCGCAGGCCGGGACATTTTGGCCCCCAAGCCAGACAGAGTACAGTCCTCAACATGTAAGGCAGACAATGACCATATGTTACAATATGTTACAATGTAAGGCAGACAATGACCACATGTTACAATATGTTACAATGTAAGGCAGACAATGACCATATGTTACAATATGTTACAGTGTAAAGCAGACAATGACCATATGTTACAATATGTTACAGTGTAAGACAGACAATGACCACATGTTACAATATGTTACAGTGTAAGGCAGACAATGGCCACATGTTACAATATGTTACAATGTAAGGCAGACAATAACCACATGTTACAGTGTAAGGCAGACAATGGCCACATGTTATAATATGTTACAGTGTGAGGCAGCCAAGGCACACAAGAGTTAAGTATCTTGCCCAAATGTGGCAGAAAGTAATACTGTGTCATAGTGAGGTTAATATCTGTTTACTAGGCACTTACTACATAACTGTATTAGTGTTCTCCAGAGGATAGAATGAATATATCCAGAAAGGGAAGTTACACTGGCTTACCTGTATGTCTGGGTAGTCCAGCAATGGCTGTTTTCACATTGGAGAGAATGAGAATCTAGTAACTGTTTGCTCTATGAGGCTGGATTCCTGGGAGACACCAGGTCTTCAGACGACAGAGGAAGGCGGAAGAAGCCAGGCTCTAGTGTCCAAGGAGAATGGAGGCAGCCATGCAGGCAGAAACAATAGGATAATGGGCAATGGTAAGACAAGAAGGTAAAAACCCACAAAGCCTACCCATCAAGACCTTGTATCTGGACTGCCACTGAAAGATGCCCCTACATTCAGGGCAGGTCGCTTACTTCAGTTGCTATAATCAAGAACACCCCTGGAGGCATGCCCAGTACTCATTTTAGCTGGATAATCCCTGGAGGGGATGTGCCCAGAGGCTTGATGGGGTAATCCTAGATCCTGCCATGTTGTCGATTTGAACCATCACAATTGACGTATTTTCTATATTTTCAATCTTCCCAAAACTCCTACCTCAATCCCATTTTCATAGGTGACTTGTGCATCAGAAAGGTAAGTACTCTCTACCCAAGAGTCACATTCAGAAAGTAGTGGACCTTACAGAGGACCCAGGTTCAACTCCCAGCATCCACATGGCAGCTCACAACTGTCTGTAACTTCAGATCCAGAGGATCTGGCACCCTGCACAGACATGCAGGCAGAACACCAGTGCACATAAAAAGAAATAAATCTTTTAAAAAACCATAAAATTTCCACTGTTTTTACCGATTCACACACTTTAAAAGTTCAGTCTCTGCCAAAAAAGAAAAGATTTTTTAAAAAGTCTCTTTTAAAATCTAAAATCTCAAGCACTCCTTGGAAACCCACAGGCCTCTCTGGCCCAGGAAGCAGGTAGGCTAACTGCAGACCTTCACCTCTCCTTCAGCATCTCCAAATCCAATCCCCCAATCTCACCTCCAGTTCTGCAGTAGAGCTCCTCCAAACTCCCTCTGCTTTATCCCAGGCCCTAACTCTAACAGGCAATCCTGGGAAAGCGCAGGCCACTTTGGCCGGCAAAGCAGGCTACCTGCAGATCCTTACCTCTCTCCACTTCTCCAGTTCCCCACTATCATCTCCAGCTGTATTGTAGACCTTCTGACTCCTTGACCTCAATCCCAGGCGATTAAGAAGATCCTGTTTTCTTCCCTTCTGTGGAACCCCTCAGCCTCCCTCCAAGCCTATCCCTATGTCTCAGATCCCAGTGCCCAGGCATGTATTTGAGTGTGTGAGGCAGTGTGTGAGAGTCAATATGTTGTGTCCTTACTATCTCTTTAGATTAGTTTTGGTTTGAAGTCTATTTAGTCAGATATTAAAATTGCTATACCAGCTTAGGTCCATTTACTTGAAATAATCTCAGTGTAAAAAAGGGCTAGAGAGATGGCTCAGTGGTTAAGAACACTGGTTGCTCTTCTAGAGGACCCAAGTTCAATTTCCAGCCCCCACATGGCAGCTCATAGTTGTCTGTAACTCCAGTTTCAGTGGATATGATATTAATATATATATGTGTGTGTGTGTGTATATATATATATACACATACATATATATGCAAAAACACGAATTCATGTGAAGTAAAAGTTAATAATAATAATAATAACCCTACATGTTCAAAGAAAAAAAATCTAACAAGAGGACATTGTAATTCTTAACATCTATGTCTCAAAACACAAGAGCACCTGTCTTAGTTTGGGTTTCATTGCTTTGAAGATACACCATGACCAAGACAAGTATTATAAAAAAAAAAAAATTTAGTTGGGTTGGCTTATAGTTTCAGAGGTTCAGTCCATTATCATTCAGTGGGAAGCAAGGCAGTGTGCAGGCAGACATGGTGCTGGAGGAGCTGAGAGTTCTACATCTTGTTCTGAAGGCAGCCAAGGAGAGCGGATGTGTTTCACACTGGGCATAGCTTGAGCATAAGAGACCTCAAAGCCTGCTCAACAGTGACACACTTCCTCCAACAAGGCCACATCTCCTAATAATGCTACTTCCTATGGGCAAGCATTCAAACACATGAATCTGTGGGGGCCATACCTAACCAAACCACCACAGCACCCAAGTTCCAAAAAGAAAAACCACAACAGGTTTTGATCACATATTGACTCTCACACATGGACAGGGGGAAACTTCAATACCTGATTTCACCAATGAATTATCCAGACAAAAACTAAACAGAGAAATGCTAGAGCTAACAGATACTTGCAGAACATTTCACCCAAACAAAAAAGAATATACCTTCTGCTTTCCCCAAAACTGATCACATACTCAACACGAAGCAAGTCTCAACAGATACAAGAAAATTGAAATAGCACCCTGCACCCTATCTGACCACTACGGACTGAAACTGGGTAGCATCAGCAGCAGACACGGCAGAAAGCCTACACATTTTTAAAAGCTGAACAACTCTCTTCTAAATAAAAAATGGGTCAAGACAGAAATTAAGAAGGAAATAAAAGATTTTTCTAGAATTAAGTGAAACTGAATACATACCCAAACTTATGGGATACACGAAGGCGATTCTAAGAGGTAAGTTCATAGCACTAAGTTCCTGCATTAAAAAACAAATTTAGAGATCTCATACTAGGAGCATAACAGCACACCAGAAAGCTCTAGAAGACAACACTTCCAAAAGAAGTAGATGATAATAAATAAACTCAGGGTTGAAATCAACAAAATAGAAACAAACAAAAAATCAATACAATCAATAAATAACTAAGATTAAAAGACCCTTACTCAAATTAACTAAAAGGCAGAGGAAGAATATCTAAAAAAAACAGAATCAGAAGTGAAAGGAGAAATAACTGCAGATACCAAGGAAATCCATAGAATCACATAAGGATGTACTTTAAAAACCTGTACTCCATCAAATTGAAAAATCTAAAATAAACGGATAATCTTTTCAGTAGGTACCACCTACCAAAGTTAAATCAAGATCAGATAAGCAGTTTAAACAGACCTATAAGCCTTAGTGAAAAAGAAGAAGATTTTAAAATCTCCCAACAACAACCACAAAGCCAGGACCAAACGGTTTTAGTGCAGGATTCTACCAGACTTTCAAAGAAGAGCTGAAGCCAACATTTCTCAAGAAACTCCACATTGCACGGCCATGATTACCTTGATACACAAACCACATAAAGACGCGGTGAACACAGAAAATTGTAGAGCAACTTCCCTTATAGACACAGATGCAAAAATACTCAATAAAACACTTGCAAACCAAATCCTAAAACACATCAAAAAGATCATCCACCGTGATCGAGTAGGCTTCATCCCAGAGACGCAGGGATGGCTCAAAATATGGAAGTAGATAAATGTGGGCTAACTGTGGTGGTTTGAATATGCCTGGCCCAGGGAATGGCACTATTAGGAGGTGTGACCTTGTTGGAGGAAGTGTGTCATTGTGAACATGGGTTTTAAGACCCTCATCTTAGCTGCCTGGAAGCCAGTCTTCTCCTAGCAGCCTTCAGATGAAGATGTAGAACTCTCAGCTCCCCCTGAACCATGCCTGCCTGGATGCTGCCATGCTCCCACCTTGATGATACTGGACTGAATCTCTTAATGTATAAGCCAGGCCCAATTAAATGTTGTTCTTATGAGAGTAGCCTTGGTCATGGTGTCTGTTCACAGCAGTAAAACCCTAACTAAGGCACTAACAGATAAACTGAAAGAAAAAAAAAACCCATATGATTATTTCATTAGAAAGGCCTTTGACAAACTCCAACAACCCTTCATGATAAAAGTTCTGGAGAGGTTAGGGATATAAGGAATATATCTAAATATAAAAAAAAGCAAAATACAGCAAGCCTATAGCCAATATCAACTTAAATGGAGAGAAACTCAAGGCAATTCTACTAAAACTGAGAACAAGACTCAAAGAGAAACATAGTATGTACTTGCTTATATGTCGATATCGGCTGCTAAGTCAATGACAACCAAGCTGTAATCAATAGAACCACAGAGGTTAGCTATAGAGTAAGGAATTAAGAGGCACAGATAGATCTCATCAGAGAAGGGAAATAGAATAATTAGAGATGAATGGGGGTAACCGGGAGAGGTCAAGTGTTAAGCAGGAAGAGGAAATTGGGAATATGAGGGAAGACAGCTAAGACTAGGGGTCTTTCGAGGGTCAGGATGCAAACCAACTACAGTGCACAGCTTCCTAAATATAGACATACGTGAAGATAATCTAAATGGTAGCCAAATAGTGAAGGAGACAGAGCCCAACTCTTGTCACCAAATGAAGCTTCCAGACCTGGGATTGGGTCACATCTAATTGAGTTGTTGGCTAAAGGGGTCCCATGGGAACCCTTAAATGACCTAGGCTGTTGCTAGTTCTATCCTAGGTTTTGCTCTCTACAAACTGACAGCAAGAAAACTTTGCTGAAGCCAACACCTACACTACTCATTGAACACGGAGAATTGAGCTGATACCTACGTGAGCCTTCATCCCTGTGCTCTAGAGTCTTTGGTACAGGAAGGTACGCTGCACGCTACCAAACAGCAAGAGAAACACCAAGCTAGCCACAAACTCTTTGCACTACAATTGTGTCCTGCCTTCAAGGAATGCTAGGGCAGTGGTAGCACAGAGCTTGAGGGAGTGACCAACCAATGTCTGGTTTGACTCAAAGCCCACTCCACAAGATGGAGCCCATATTGAACACTGCTTGAGTGGCCGAGAGTCTTATAGTAGGTAGATCGGGGACCTAGAGTAAAACCAAATACTACTGTTCCTTAAAAAAAAAAAGTTGTAATAAAATGATTCCCCATGACATTCTGCCACATTCACAGGTCAGTGCCTTCCTCAGTCATCATCAGAGACGCTTCCTCCTGCAGCAGATGGGAACAAATACAGAGACCCACAGCCAGACAGTGTGCAGAGAGTGAGAGACCTTAGAACTCTCAGCCCTAAAGGGGATGTCTCCACCAAATTCCTTCCCTCAGGGCTCAGAAAACCTTGCTGAAGAGGAGGTAGAAAGATTGTAAGAGTCAGAGGAGACAAGAAACAACAAAAAAATAAGGCCCTCCAGGTCAGCACGGCCCAACCTCATATGTAATCACAGAGAATGCGGCAGCACCCACAGGGCACACGGGAGTCTGCAGGGGTCTGTGCATATTACAGCTTCAACTTTCGTGTTTATATGGGGTTCCTGTGTGTGCGAACAAATGGGTCTCTGACCCTTGTGCCTTTCCTTGGGCTCTTTTCCTTCTGCTTGTTCTGTCCAATTCTGTTGTGTTAATTTTTGTTATATCGTATATATCACTATCCCTTAGAGGCCTGTTTGTTTTCTAATGAGAGACAGAAAGGGAGTGGACTGAATGGAAGGGGGAGAGGAACTGGGTGGGGGGTGCAGAGGAAAGAGAAACAATAATCTGGGTATATAATGTGGAAATATACTTTTAATAAGAGAAAAAATAAAATCCAAAATCTCAAAAGTCTCTCAACTATGAGCTCCTATAAACTTAAAACATAAGCTAAATACTTTCTTACTGCAAGAAGGAAGAACCAGGCACAGTCACAATCTGAACAGAAAAAACTCCAACAGTGTGAATAACTCAATGTCCAGTGTCTGAGATTCACTCACAATTTTCTGGGTTCCTCCAAGGAGCTTGGCTCACTTCTCCAGCTCTGCCCTCTGCAGCACTCACAGTCTTTGGGCAGGCTCCACCCCACCTCTGCTGCTATTTGTGGTGGTCACCCCATGGTACTGGCATCCCCCAAATGCCTTCTACTGTAAAGCTGCACCTTTCATCAGTAGTGTTCCTGGGTTCTCTTCATGGCGCAAAGCCTTGGCTTTTCTCGAGACCTCTTTGACATCGAGACTTCCACTGCTCCTCGGCTGCTCCTTCATCTATGGCCTCTCACAATGCCAAGCCCAGCTGCTCTCTCTCCATGACCTCCCCATCCCTTCAAAACTAGTGTGACCTGGGAGACTCTTACACTACCATGTTTGGCTACCAACACAAGGTACAACCTTGGCCACCTCTGAACACAGCTTGTGTGTGTGTGTGTGTGTGTGTGTGTGTGTGTGTGTGTGTGTGTGTGTGTGTGTTGACTCTGAGCAAACCCTTCTCAGATTTCACCTCAGTGATGCTGGACTTTTCTTAATCAGAGCCGATTCTTCAGCCCTAGCAGACTATCATCCATTGTTCCAGTGAACAAAGGTTTTACTTTAGTGGTTCTGGTCTCTTGTTGTCACAGCTGATTCTTCATCTCCTGCTGACTAGAACCACAGAGTCTTCACACAAATGACCTAGTGGAGTCTTTGCTCCCCTCTGAAACCTCACAAGTGAGGCCTCCATTGTCTGCACTGCCCTCAACACTCTTATCTTCCAAGCTCCTTCCAATCCCACTGGGCTCTCAACACACATGGCTTTTTCAGCTCAAAGTTCCAAAGTGCTTCACAATCCTCCTCAAAGCAACATGGTCAGGTCTGTCACAGCAACACCCCACTATCTTGGTACCAATTTGTCATAGTTAGGGTTACCATTGATATGATGGAACACCATGACCAAAAGGAAGTTGGGGAGGAAAGGGTTTATTCCCCTTATGTTTCCGGTCAGTACTCACTCACAAGAATTTAAAACAGGACAGGAACCTGGAGGCAGAAGCTGATGCAGCGGTCACAGGCAGTGTCTCTTACTGGCTTGCATAGCCTGCTCTCTTATAAAACCCAGGACCATTAGCTTAAGGATGACACCACCCACATGGGTTAGGCCCACCCCCATCAATCACTAATTAAGAAAATACCTTACAGGTTTGCCTACAGCCCAGTCTTATGGAGGCGCTTTCTCAGCTGGGATTCCCTCCTTTCAGATGACTCTAGCCTGTATTAAGTTGACATAAAATTAGCTAGCACAGACAGCAAGAATGACAAGAAACCTCATTTTTATCTTCTTGGTTCCAGACTCTGCACTGAACTTCAAGGCTAAGGAGCCAGAGATAATTTCTATACAGAAGGACTTTATGGTGAGGCAAGGCTCTTTCTTGTCTTGTCTGATAAAATTTAGAATTCTCTGCACAAGCCACAATCCTCTATATCCTATAATCTCCCTCTCAGTTATTTCCTACGTTGGTAACCCCCAAGAGAAAAGCAACTGTGAATACTAAGCAGGAGCAGCAAGAAGTACATCTGCTCTAACCTCTGTGTGACCCTGATGCAGTAGCTGGGGAGATGAATTAAAGCGATGAAGCCATTGGCGTCAGTCTCCAGTGACGTCAGCGGGAAGGTGGGGCCCAGAAGCAGATTTGCGACTGACAGTCATTTCCCACCCTAGAAAGTCCCAAGAGGTCCAGGAAGCCATTCCAGCTGGAATAATGTTTACTCAAAAGCTTTGTATGAATTTTTAACTCACCTTGTCTGCACCGCCGCATGCTTCTGAAGTAGGATTAGCGAAACTCCCATCTTGATACATAATTGCAGTTTGCAGAAGACAGCTAAAACACATAGTAGAAAGCAGACCTTTGGAGTCCTGAGCTTTACAGAGGTCTTTTCTCATCTTCATTGCCCTCAAGTTCCAGATGGGCTCCAAGCATGGACTAGTCAGAAACTTGGAGGTTTCCAACTCAAGGAGAACGTATGCGGGACCTGTTTGACACAGGCTTCTGGTTTCCACAGCCCGTGCTGGCTCTAAGAGAATGTCTAAGACTTGGGAATTTGTAAGAACATTTTAAATCACATGGATCCTTGTGTGATTTACAAAGGATCTCTACATCCATTTTCAAATTTCTTCCTAAGTTTCTTTTAAAGTTACTGCTGGAGAGATGGCTCAGTGGCTAAAGTGGCAGCTTTGTGGTCATACTTCATTGTATCCATGTGTGCAAAATAAAAACAAAAATTTCTAATGAAAGATACGCAAGTGAGTGCTGCGGTGGCCAGAGGGTAAAGGTGCTTGCCACAAGCCTGACAGCCTATGTTCCATTGGCACAGCCCAGGTAGTGAGAGAGAAGAACCGACTCCTGCAAGAAGTCCTCTGACCTCCACTCGTGTTCTGCAGCTCTGTGCACTCATGCACACAAACATACAAATAAATGGGAAAAAATAATAAAATAAAGTGGCAGTTAATATCTCATTTATAGTTGAAAAAAATCCCCTTTAACTGAAAAAAAAAAACAAAGCAAAACCCTGCTAAGTACGTTCATTTCTTCCCACCACAGACGTCTGAGGCAGAAGAAGCTAAGTACTGGCTTCAGTACCCATGACACTGCTAGGAGACTGCTGGAGTAAGGACTAGGGACATCTTCTGCCACATATCACATAGAAGTGTAGGAACTTGGTTGTTTCTGTTACCCAGGGCAGAAAAACACAAGCTGTCTTCTGAGGGAACTCAGCAGCCCTGCTATTGGAGGAAAAGCTGAGCTCACCATTTAGAGACCACGTTAAGTCTACCACACCCTCCACATTGGCCAGGTACTGCCAGGCTAACAAGGTGGCAGCCTTGCCTTCCCACTGGAGACGGGCAGAAAGAATCACACCCGGGACACTGAAGGCAGAGAATTTGAGAAATAAAGTTTCTAGAGTTTTGGTTCCCGTAACTGTTCCATGGCCTGTAAAGAGGTGAAGATGAAGGCTGGCTGCCAAAACCACTCTGCCTCAGCAAAGGAAAGACCCACCAATGTTTGTCTCAGGGGGAAGAAAATCAGTTCTGATTTTTAATTAATTAGCTAATTTTAGTTTTTGAAACAGGGTGTCACTCTGTAGCCCAGAATGTCCTAGAACTCACTTTGTTGCCCAGGCTTGCCTCAAAGTCCTGGAGATTCTCTTGCCTCAGCTTCCCAAGTGTTGACACTACAGGCGTGAGCAACAACCAGCTAAGTTCTCTGAACTGAAGCAGTCTCATTGATGACATCCTAAAACATTTAATCTGAAGAATGTGATGCTCAGGAGAATGTGACTACTAACAAGTGATGTGGCCTGTTCGCTGTAAGTGCACAGAGGATTTGCACTGGCTAGCTTCTATTTCAACTTCACACAAGCTGGAGAGAACCTCAGTTTCGAAATGCTTCCATAAGATTGGGCTGTAGGCAAGCCTATGGAGCAGTTTCAATTAGTGATTGGTGTGGTAGGGCACAGCCTATTATGGGTGAGGTCACCCCTGGGCTGGTGGTCCTCGGTTCTATAAGTAGGCCTAGCAAGCCATGGGGAGCAAGCCAATAAGCAGCATCCCTCCGTGACCTCTGCATCAGCTCCTGCCTCCAGGTTCCTGCCTGATTGCCTTCAGTGATGAACTGTGATCTGGAAGTTAAGCTAAATAAATCCTTTCCTTCCTGAGTTGTATTTGGTCACTGTGTTTCATCACTGCGATAGAAACCCTGACTAAGACAACATTTCTTCCCTTCACTACACTGCAAGCACCTCAGCGATTTCTTCCTCTTTAGCTAGAAACCAGAGGTGGTTGACACAGCGTTCTTGGGAAATGCCAATCTTTAATTTTTAAGAAGTCCAGTGTAGGGCTGGAAAGATGACTTGGTGGTTGAGAGTGTTTCCTAGGCAGACCAGATCCCAGCACCCATCCAAGAAGCTGGGTATCCCATGCATGTCTATTACCTCAGCTCCGAGGGGTGCTGGGACATGAGGATGATTAAGAATTGGTATCTACCAGCCCAGTCCAGAAAATGTAAGCCCAGGTTCAGGGAGAGACTGTGCCTCAAAGGGAAAGGCAGAGAGTGATGGAGGATATGCACTGCCTTCCTCTGGCCTCCACATTCAAGAATAGGTTCAAATGCCATCCCTCCCCTCACACACAAATGTGGAGAGCTTTTGGGGCTGCTTAACAGGAATCTGACATTGGCCAAGGACAAGGAAATGGGCTTTAGGCAGGAATCTGATATTGGGCCATGACAAGGAAGTAAGTTCAGTCAAGAATCTAGAACAAAGAAGTAGGCCTCAGGCATGAATATTACTGTGGGCTAGGACAGGGAAGTAGGCTCAGATATTTTTGTCATCCTGATCAGCCCTTAGAAACAGTGATCAGGGAGTGATCACGGGACTTTGTTCATTGCCTTCTTTGTTCCTTGACTATTTGCATCTATTGTATTGCTCCTTCCTCAACCTAGAACTGACCTAAATACTTGCATGTAATTAAAATGGTTTAAAAGAAAATTGGGAAAAAATAAACCCGCCTCAGCCTTCAGCCTCAGGACTGGCTGGGGTCATGCTGCAATGTCGTCTAGTCGTCTCTTTTCTTTTAATCCTCACTCCTGTGCTGGAGATCCTGTTGACTCATTGAGCTGGCTTGGTCACACAAATAACAGTAATAATCTTTTTTAACCCAATCCAGTGTATGTCACAATAAAATGATAAACTTCTTCTGAGGGAATGTCTCCCCTCATCAATTCAAACAGCCATAACCTGAGCTGTGTCCCTCGAGCACCAGAGTACACAGCCAAGAGCACATAAGTGGTCTCTTTAGATGCAGCTTTCAATTTCTCACACATGGTCCCACAAGCCAGCTATCATAAGATATCTTCCCTAAACCTGGATTAAAATTTGCAGCTTTCCCAGGCTCTCCTGGGTCTTATCGTTTTTTATTCTTATGATTACTTTTAAAATAGTCTCTCTTTTCTAGGTAGCAGCAAGTCTTATCCAAGGTCAGATAGAAACTTCAAATGTTGTTTTATTGAAAACTTCCCTCCTTCTCCAGTCTGTGGAAGGAGGGTCACAGTCAGCATCATTCTGTCCCTCACAAGCCCTCCCCACTTGCTAAGATGGGACTGTGCTAAGGAAGCAGAGGCCAGGCCTGTGTTATAGAGCCGGATGCTGGGGCAGTGGCTGATCCTAGATGTGGCTTGCTTTCTTGCAATACTGAAGACCTTCTGGGGTCACTGGGATCTCTTCCCTGTGCCTTCAAAAGTCCCTTCTGGTGGGATTCTAGGATTCCTACCCAACTGCTCTGGTTTCCAGCAATCTGCCTACTTAATGAGGGGAATGTGTCTTCTGAGTGTTCTCTTGGCTGATTTGAACAGACTTTCTTTTAGATAGAAAAGTGTTAGTCTTTTGAATGAGCCACACCTATATTAAAGCCACACATTCATTAGGGAGGGCAATGTACTGTTCTCAGACTACTGATTTAATGCTAAAGCCAAGTTCAGGATCAGGCCCTTCTCCCACCTCCATTGGCCACTCTTAGTAGTACGGGATTGCAGATTTCTGGGAAGAGGCATTGGCTGCTGCCGTAGCCATAAATCTGAAGGTGATGGAGGAGACCGTGAAAGTTCTGCCTAAGTTCAAGAATTCTGACTAGGAGTTTTGCTATGAAACTCACTTGTGTGCAGCTTTGTGAACAATGAGTTAACCCAGAAGCTTTGTCGCTGATTACTAAAGAGCTTTACACAGCTGCTGAAGCAGTAAGGGCTGAAAAAGACATGACAAGCAGATTTTCTGGAGTCCTGATAAGACATGACAAACATTATAGTCAAGAGAATATTTACTGGGGTCTGGGGAGATAGCTCAGTTGTTAGGGGCAGTGGCTGTTTCTCCTGGGACCTGGGCTTAATTTCTAGTACCCATAAGGCAGCTCGCAACCATCTGTAATTCCAGATCTAGAGATCCAATATCCTCTCAGGCCTCTGGAGATACCAGGCATGCATATGGTGCACAGACATTCATACAAGCAAACCATGAAAGAAAAAAATTAGTAAAATAAATAAATAAATGAATAAATAAATAAATAAATATATTTTTCAAATACTACGGAAAACATTTCCTTTCCAAAAGACTTGTCAAGCTACAGCTTCATAACTCAGTGGAAGGCAGCTTACAGAGAGAAGCGTCAGGTGTGTTCGTATGCTGTCATCCGTGTCTAATGTCCCAAGGCTTTGGCACAGCTGTGTTCACGTGTGCTCCTTATTTACAGCCCTGGTAGCTGTTGCGTTCTAAGCAGTCTGTCTTCAGGTGTGCATGTCTGACGTCAGTGGAACTCAGTAGTGATGTGTAGGCACAGCTTGTGGAGATTTCCCCCTATGAACCTTAACTTTGAATTGAATATTTAAAAGGAAAAAAAAAATCAAACAATGATACAATCATAGTGTCATGCATCAGTAAAAATAATAATTTTGGTAGTTTAAAAAAAAAAGGTTGAAGCCATCCAAACATATCCTCATAGAAACATTCAGAATATTGGTCTAAGTGTCTAGGCACCTGTAGTTATTTGAGTGAGAAATGTTTCTGTAGGTTCATGTTTTTGAATATGCGGCACCATTTGGGGAAGCTGTGGACTCTTTAGGAGGTGTGGTCCTGCTGAAGGAAGTCACCTTGAGCTTTGAGGATTCACAGCCTCACCCCACTCCACTTCCTGCTTCCTGTTTCCTGTGTGCGGTTGAGTTGTGTTCTCTCAGCTTTTGCTCCTTCCCACATGCCTCTCCTGCTGCGGATACCTAGCCCTCTGGAACTGGAAGCCAAAATAAAATGGAAGTTGCTATTTGTCATGGTATGTTAGCACAACAGAAAAATGACTAGCACAGCACCCGATGTCCCAGGGGAGTTTACACATAACATTAACTGTCCTGTGACTGAAGTTAAATTGGCACTAATCTGAACTACACTGGCTTAAGTTGTCATATTAACTCCAGTGGCAATCATCATAACCCAGAAACAATATAACTATCCCAATAGATATTAAAAAATGCATTTGACAAAAATCTAGTGCCCTTTCATTACCATAAAAAAACCCAGACCCCTCCCAACACGCTCACAAACAAATCTTCATCAACTGATGAAAAGCCCACTAGTAATATTTTATTGTGAGTAATGTGAAGGACTGATGCTCACTCCTAAAACCAGCAACAAGGCCAGGATGTACACCTGTGTAACTCATATTCAGCATCATGCCGATGGCTCCAAATAGGACATAAAAGGCATTCAACCATGTAGAGTTGGGGAGTCAAAATTCTCATATGTCTTAGTTAATGTTTAATTGCTGTGAAGCGACATGACCACGGCAACTCTTATAAAGGCAAACATTTAATGGGAGCTGATTTACAGTTTCAGAGGTTCCGTCCATTGTTATCATGGTGGGAAGCATGGCAGCGTGCAGGCAGACGCGGTGCTGGAGGAGCTGAGAGTTTTACATCTTGATGGGTAAGCAGCCAGGAGAAAACTGTTCCACATGGGGTGAAGCTTGAGCATAGGACAAAGCCTGCCCCCACAATGACACACTTCCTCCAACAAGGCCACACCTCCTACCAGTGCCACTCCCTGTGGACCAAGCTTTGAAACACATGAATTTATGGGGGCCATTCCTATTCAAACCACAATATACAAATACCAATTGTATTCCAACATGCTAGAAAAAAAATATGTGAAAATAAATTTAGAAAAACATTCCATTTGCCATGACATCAAGAAAAATGAAACAGCAGCAAATGTAAAGGAAGACGGCTGAGGTCTGTTTACCAAAAGCTGCAAAACTCTAATAATAAATAAGACCCAGTGCCAGGCTGTGGTGGCGCATGCCTTTAATCCCAGCACTTGGGAGGCAGAGGCAGGCAGATTTCTGAGTTCAAGGCCAGCCTGGTCTACAGAGTGAGTTCCAGGACAGCCAGGACTACACAGAGAAACCCTGTCTCGAAAAACCAAAAAAAAAAAAAAAAGACCCAGATGGGGGCTGGAGGGACAGCTCAGCCAGGAGAACTTGCCACACAAGCAGGAGGACCTGATCCCAGCCTGGCAAAGGCAGAGAAAGGCAGATCCCTGGAACCCACCAGCCAGCCACATTCAATGAATCCCATCTCAATAAACAGAGTGGAAGGGCTGGAGGGTGTCTCTGTGGGTAAGAGCACTTGCTGCTCTTGCAGAGGACCCGGGTGCTGCTTTCTGCATCTCTAGTTCTGGGGACCTGACACCCTCTTCTGGCCTCTATGGGAACCACATGTGCATATATATATATATATATATACATATATATATATATATACACAAACAGGCAAACGAGAATAAAGTAGCATGTGATAGGGGATAGTTTAACTCAGTGTTAAACTCCAGCTTTCCTATATGCATGCACATCTGCATGCATATATATATATACACATATATACATATATACATATATACATATATACATGTGTGTGTATATGTATATGATATGTATATGTGTATGTGTATGTGTATGTGTATGATGTATATGTGTATATGTATGTGTATGTGTATGTGTATGTGTATGTGTATGTGTATGTGTATGTGTATGTGTATGTGTATGTGTATGTGTATATGTATATGCCGTGCATGCATGCAAACACACACAAGGACCCAGACAAGATCCTCTGCATGTGCTCTTAACTGCTAAGCAATCTCTTCAGCTTACAAACCAGTTTCACTTAAGTGAATTAAAAAAAAAAAACTCTTTAAAATTTTTCATTGGCCTTTTGATAGGCGCAAAGGTCCCCATCTAATCAAGCATTTTTAACTTCCCGGACGGCTGAGGAGGAAGACGTGACAGACACCAGGCCTGCTTTAGACCTTTCTGACTAAACGGGTCCAGGGTTGGACAGATCTTAGCTGTTTTATAGCTTCATGAATATTTCTGCACATAACCCCACCCTACCAAAACGTGGGTAAGACTGAATCTTGCCAGGCGTGGTGGGCCATGCCTGTTATCCCAGCATTTGGGAGTAAGTCCAAGGACAGCAATGGCTACAGTGTGAGACAAGGACTCCACAAACAAAAGAATGTAAACCAATGAAGACTGAGGCTAGGCTTTTTATTGGGTGTACAAAATATTGAGTTCCACTGTAGCATCATCATCATCATCACCATCACCATCACCATCATCACCACCACCACCACCACCACCACCACCACCACCACCACCATCACCATCACCATCACCATCACCATCACCACCACCACCATCATCATCACCATCACCATCATCATCACCATCACCATCACCATCACCATCACCATCATCATCATCATCATTGTTCCCTTTATCCCCTGCATGTGAACTTAGATTTTTAAACATTCCCAGCATTGCCATGCAAGACACAGTCAGAAAACTCAAATGTGACTCCAGATAAATGATTTTATTTGATAGCAAACTCCAGCTCCTAGACTCTCAGGACAGTGGAATCCCAGCCCTCACGTCTCATGAGAAATGTTTACAAACTGCATTGGTCGTTGATACGTTCCCACAGACCTGTGTCAGCACTTGACTGTGTCAGACACACAGAGCTGATTCATACATGTTTCTCCATTTCCCTTCGCCGTATCGGTTATGCCTGAGCCCCCTAACCACCAAGAATGAGTTGCTTTCCCTGATTTGAAATGCATGCATCGGAGAGGAAAGGACTAGTACTGTTCATCTACAAATGACTGTGAGTCCCTGTGAACCCTAGAACTCTCCCTCACCAGAAAGCATTATGTAAGTCTGGTACTCACAGTGTAGCATAAGTCTTGGCAAGAACTAGAACACGAATCTCCAGGGTTGTCCCAAGCACAGTGGGTCCCAGAAACGGAACAATGACTTGTGACAAGAACTCTGAGGAGAGCCTCAATTTGCTCCCGTGATTTATGGTCTCCTCTCCTCTGTAACCCAGCATTTGGTCCAGGCTCACAAGGCACCTCGGCAGAGACATGTGGCAAATTACCTTCCAGAGTCTGTCTTGGGTTCACAGAGCTCACAAATCACCTTTCTTCCCTGCAAAGTTTTCATCTGTCTAATTGTAGAAAATAGGTTTGCATCTGTGGCCAGGACCTGGGGCTAGGTGTTACAAAACCTGGATTTCTCCAAGACTATAGGACTGCTGGAAAATATCAGTTTTTGCAAGAAAAGCATGCCCCAGCCTGTGGGGGCTTCGACAGGATACCCTAAGAGAAAGGGGGAGAGAATGGAAGAGACAGGAGACACAAAGAACAGGACCAAGTCAAGTGTTCTGATCAAGGTCCGTCAAGCTGTATTTTCTCAGGCAATTTATACAGGCAGGGAAGGGGATAACGTGTTTCGGAGAACTTCACAGAAGCTGGGTGTTCTGCCACAGTAGATATCTTGCAGCCTCGATGTTTTTGTCTGGCTCAGGGCACAGCAACCACTTTCCTTAGGGTGCAGTGACCATTGGCCATCTGCTTTCTCAGGAGTCAATAGCTGAGGAAAAACAAAACCAAAAACCATTCTTTCAAAATGGAGTAAGGTTGGCTCCCGGCAAAAGCGTTTTCAGATTCATAAATGACAATTTCTAATAAAACAGTTGTGAAATTGTGTCAGCTGGACACAACTTAGAGTCATCTGGGAAGAGAAAACCTCAATTAGAAAAATCCCTACCAGATTGGCTGGTGGGCAAGCTTGCAGTACATTTTCTTAATTAGTGCATGAAATAGAAATACTTTGCTTATTGTGGGTGATGCCACCCCGAGCATGGTCCTGGGGTATCTAAGAAAGCAGGCTGAGCAAGCCTTGGGGAGAAAGCCAGTAAGCAGCATTCTGTGACTTGACGTCAGTTTCTGCCTCCACGTTCCTTCCCTGCTTGAGTTCCTGCCTGATTTCCCTCGGTGATGGATTATGGCCTGAGAATGATAAGAAATACACTCTCTTGTCCCCACGTGGACATGGTGTTTTATCGATAGAAACTTAAGATAAATGGCTATCATTTGTCACTCTCTAAGGCATCAAGAACAGAGACCACAATCAATTTTGTCAAACGCTTGACAAAATGTGAAGTTCAGACTAAATGATACACAGCAAATGTGACATGTGACCCCTGCATGAAAAATACTGGGGACCTGGGATGGAAGGTGGGGACAGGAACTTGAGGATGAGGGTTGGAAGAAGGATTGGAAATGAGATGGAGTAAGGCAACTGACTCTACAGCTTTTCCTTGGAGTAGATAGGACAACAGGACAGGTGCTGGGGTGTTGCTGGGCTGAAATGGCACAGAGAACTGCTGAGCCCAGTGCCGGCCACCCTATACCATGAGTGCACAGTGCCACACATTCACACTTCTGGTGGTACCTTTGGTCAACACAGGCCAAAGTCCCTCCTCCAGGAATGATGACTGGAGAGACCTATCAGATGAATTTGTGGCTGGCAAGATGAGGCTGGATAAAGCTCATTTTAACCTGAAGAGTGCTTTGGAGGATGCTGTCATGGACCAGGTTCCCAGCAGGGCCCAGCCTCTCTCCTCCTCTCTGCTGCTTCTGGCCCATCTTCAGGCCCATCACAGGACCCACATGAGAGCACCCAGGGAATTCCTGGTCTCCAGGCAGGTTTTCTTGCATTTCCATCCATCCTGTGACAATTTTAGAGAGGAATACTTGTGTGGTTGTTTGCTTTTGCTCTTTTGTCTGTGATGCCACTACCTATGAGCACACAGGTGGCCAAATCTTTGCCACAAGGATAAAATGACAAAGTAGTCAAGGTAACTTGCAACTGAGGTCAGCTGCTCCAGTATAGGGGAGAGTTAAATGGCCTTTGTCCTTGAGTGATTGTTGTCTATGGACTTATGTGTAGTATGGAAGACCTATTGAAGAATCAACTTAGCATGTCAGGCATACTGGCTTATGCCTGTAACCCCAGTTCTTGTGAGCGATGAAAGAGGCTGAAGGATTACGACAAGTTCTCAGGCAATTTGGGACACAGAGTTGGGCCGAACAGAGCACACTAGCAAGGCTTCTCACACGCTTATCAGTAAACGCGTTTGTGTGCAGCTGGCCAGCTGTAGTTCCAGGAGGACATTTCTTCTAATCTCCAGGGTTCCAGGGCTGGGCTAGGGTGGGGGTGGGGGTCTCTGTTTCTCTTCCTGCCAGCATCCTGAGATCCTGAGGTTTCTCTTCCTTGAAATTTATTTATGTCCCTCTTGCGGTCTTTACTAGCAGAATGCTCTAAGGTGTGTCTGTGTGCACTAGTGCATGGAAATACACATTTCCATCTGCCACTGCTCTGCATCCATACGCAGTTGTTTCAGATGGGTGCAGCTTATTCAGCCAGCTCATTTGGATCTCCCCCCTCCAACTTCTCCGAATTCCCTTCCGTTGGCTATGGGATGTAGACATTCTGGTTTCATTTTAGTCCGTAGCTGTATGGATCCCAAGAGTCAGCCAGCTGAAAGTTCACTCAATCCAAAGACAAAGTAGTCGTAATCCAGTGTCATGCAAGCACTGGGCTGAGAACATCCATGGAGAGGAAATCACCAAGCTGGGCCAGTCTGAGAAGGTGTCTCCTCTGCCTTTAACATTTTTCTCTTGCCATAGAGCATAAGCTAGTGGCTTCTTCCTGAGCTGGCTTGGTTTTACAGATGGGTTTGATTGTCACGGTAACAGCTGTGCCACTGTCATTTCTTCCTTGTATATTGATATCTCTGCCTCCGACAGGGATTTGTTGGAGAGACAAACTGAGCTCACAGCTCCTGGAAATGCCCAGCAAAGTTCACCTCTGTCCTCCTTTCCTGTTTTGTTTTTTTTTTTTTTTTTTCTCCCAACCTCTGTTTTTATGAAAAGATTAAGCTTTATGGTTCAGCTCTCTGAACAAAAGTGCTGATAGCAGGAGAGGTGGTGAGCGGGTGCTTTCCCACGCTGCTCCGGGGCGCTGCGCTCCTGCTTTTTAATCTTGCCGCTGTCAAGCTCCATTAGGAGGTCTGAGCATCAGCCTCCTACCTTTGGGGCCTGGCCTCCCATCAGCCCCGGCTGAAACAAGGACAGTGTTTAAGATTGATATAAAAAAGAAGAACGGGCCACGTATTCCAAAGAGCAGGACTGTAACTCAGTACCTTGCTGGGCTGGTCCCCTAACATGTCACAGGAGGCCCTTTGTCCTCCTAGGATGGTGACAGCCTCTGGTGGAAGCTGTCAGGATGCCGTGTTTTGGCAGCCACAGCAGCAGCCTAGGGGTAAGCGATGGGTTTCCTCTCCTGAGATCACGGAATGGTGCCAGAGAAGACAAGTCCCCCTCACCCCCCAATGTAAGCGAAGACATCAGCTCGGGCAGAAAGGTCAAGGGTGACGGCTGTCCCTGCCGACTTGGCTACTGGTCTAGTCCCCTAAGTAGCTTTGCTGAGTCAGAAGAAACACTTCGACTCTTGCCTCAGGACTGGCAATACGTTTCTCAGAAGGAAGAGGCCGCCTGCATGACTCCCCTTCTGGACATTTGGTATAAAGTAGAAACCAGCACCAGAAAAGAAACTGAAAGAAATGCTTCTTTGGCTTACATTAAGACATTTGTTGTTACCTGTAGAAAACAGTAAGGGCTCAGCTATGCAAGTTACTGTACTGGATCTAAAATCAGAGGGCGTGTGTGTGTGTGTGTGTGTGTGTGTGTGTGTGTGTGCATGTACATATGTATGTAGACATATGTTTCTGAATTATGTGTGTGCATGTGTGTATGTGGTTGTATACAGGTGGATATATATGTGTGTGTGTGTGTGTGTGTGTGTGCACATGTGCATATGTGTATGTCTGTATGCTTAGATATGTGGTTTGTAGTCTTAAAATTCTTGATATTTTTTTTATAAAAATAGCCCTCCTGGACCTAGGCCTTCTGCACATGTGTAGCAGATGTTTGGCTTGGTCTTTATGTGAATCCTCCAACAGGCAAGGCTTACCCTGATTCTGTTATCTGCTGTGGCTCCTGATCTCCTAACTGGGCTGCCTTGTCTGGTCTCAGTGGGAGAGGATGTACCTAGTCTTGCAGTGACTTTGAGGTACCAGGGTGGATTGGTTCCCCAGGAGGGACTACCCCCTTCCTAGAGGTGAAGGAGACCTCTCACATGGGGAAGGGGCCATGTGAGAGGAGGGGATGCTGTAATCAGAATGTAAAGTGAAAAAAATAAATAATTTTTTAAAAGCCCCCACTCATATAAAAATATTTCTCAAGCTTTTCTGTATGACAAAAAAAAAAAAAAAAAAAAAAAAACAATGAAAGCAATGATTGTGACTCAGCAGGTCCTGCTGCTCCGTGTACATTGTACTAGCTAAGGGATGATGACACATGTAAGCCAGGAAGGTCAGAAGCAGTCTGACCGGACCTTATCCCACAGCTGCTGTTGGAGTAAACGCTTCATCGTTCAGAGAAGATCAAACTGAACCTCACAACTGTCTCTCTTTGCCAAGCTAGCCATTTACTGCGGAATAGTCATTTTTGTTATTTAATAATTTTGTTTAATTCCAAGTTAAACATGAATTTGTTAGTGAGAAAGTCACCTGTGGTACCTATGTGTTTTAGTGATACAGATATAACACACTTCTTTTTTAAATTGGTGAACTGTGGTTCTCTCACTAGATCAAAGCAAAAAAAAATTTCTAATTTAAAAAGAAAAATGTTCACAGCAACAGGAAGCAAAATAGGAGATCCTTTTTACTGTAACAATTATCTCAGGCATGAAAAGTGAGGCCGGAGCTAAGGAGGGGTTGCTTGCTACATACACCCAGGGACCTGAGTTCAGTGCCTACCTAGCACTGTGAGACAACCCAGGCACAGTAGTGCACATGGTACCTGTACACCCAGCACTGGGAGGTAGAGACAGGAGGATCCCCAGACTCACTAGCCAGCCAGCCAGGCCTACCTAGTGAGCCCCAGGCATCCAGTGAGAGATACCGTTTCAAAAGGAAGCAGAAGGCTCCTGAGAGGACAGCAGAGTTTAGCTTTAGTGTGGTGTATGCGGTGTATGCATTTTCATATATAGGGTGCATAGGTGTGGTGTTACATGTGTATGTACGCATGTGGTGACCCAAGGTCGACATCAGGCATCTTCCTCAATGACTCTCCATCATGTGTCTTGAGGCAAGGTCTCTAGATGAGCCTGGAGCACGCCTATTCAGCTAGGTTGGCTACCCAGCTTGACCCTGTGGTTTCCTATCTCGGAGGCTGCCATACCCACCAGTATTTATGTATGTTCAGGGAATCCTAAGTCCACAGTCCTCACACTTGCATGGCAAGCATCTTACCAATTGAGCTGCCTCCCCAGCCCTCAGGTTCTATACAATTGGTAAGACAAATACATTTTGTGTTGGAGGCTTGAAAGAGAATTTCTGCTCTGTGTGGGCAGAGAGAAGGAACATAGACTTATGAGGTATATTCATAAAAACCACAGGGGCTGGTAGTAGGAAGTTGGTACATGAGGACTGAGGAAACATCCGGTGTGACAGCGAGCTCATCATTTCTGATGAGAAAGCCTTAGAAAGCAACTCTAAACTAATTACAAGGATCCAAGATTCCTCTCTAGATGGAGATGTTGCCAGAGTCGAGAGCAGCTGGAAAGAGATTTCTGGGGGAAATCAGACAATTGAGTGAACGAGACATTGACCTATAAGACAAATTGTATGTATGTGATACATTCTATTATTGTTGTTTGAGATAGTTTCACTCTGTAACGCAGGCTGTGACAACATTTTCTATTTAGCCCAGGCTAGCCTTGAACCCAATGTGATCCTCTTGTCTTTGCCATTCAAGTGCTGTGATTGCAGGGGTGGACCATCATTCCTGGCATGTGGGGAATTTTCAGCTATAAGTGCCTTGTAGTGAGTTAACAATGGACTCAGGCCAACTCTGTGTCGCTCAGACTGCAGTGCTAAGGTCAGGCCAATCATGATTCTCTCTCTCTCTCTCTCTCTCTCTCTCTCTCTCTCTCTCTCTCTCTCTC
>JANHMN010000009.1:53257452-53263736 GCA_030674055.1 Rhabdomys pumilio | reverse complement strand
CTCTCTCTCTCTCTCTCTCTCTCTCTCTCTCTCTCTCTCTCTCTCTCATGCAGTTTGCCTAGTAGTAGAAACGATCTTTCTCCCTTGCATCTGTTTTCCTATTTGCTAATACAGTTAGGTCATGTTAGGTCATGTTAGCCGAGGGCAAATATGGCATCTTTGCAGAGGACAGATATGATGTCCTTGGTAACAAAGTGAGACCCAAATGCCTACAGTCCAGCTCTAGCTCTCTTCAAATCTTCCTGCAGAAACTTGATGTCATTTTCTGCTCTACCTCCACGTGCAGACCAATCACGCCCGTTCTCGTGGTCACAGAGAAGGTCTCGGGCAGGTGAAGTAGTTGCTAAAATGGGGACTACAATGAGAAATGTAAATACGTTCATGACTTGTCTATTTCAGGTAGCTGAAAGTAGTCCAAAGGTTAGCTAATTTCATGTCTTTAAATAATTCTCCTTTAATTTACAGTGTTAGAGCAGTCACAGGACCTAAGCACACAGCCTGCAGGTCTGAACTGGAGAGTGCTTCCTAATCACTTACAAAATGACCTGTAGCCCCCATGACTCTCCGTCGAAGAACTGATTCATCCTTAAACAGCTTCCGATGCCCGGTGACAAACGGAAACCGAACGTCAGAAGCTCCATACAGAGGCAGACGCTTTAGAACTCCTGGGTGCTGGCTGGTGCTTTATTAAATTTGGAGCCTAACACTATCTATCCACATAGCTCATACACATTTTACCCTGTGTGGAAGTACTGGAACTATGGGCTGGGAAAAGCTGCCAAGCGCTCAAAGAACGAGTTGTTTTGGGAGTTTGGAAGGTAGGAATGCTGAAAGCAAGCCGGCAAGCAGCCTTCCTCCATGGTCTCTGCTTCGGTTATTGCCTCCAGATTCCTGCCTTGTGTTCTTGTCTTGGCTTCTCCTGAAGATGAACTGTGGCCTGTCAGCCAAACAAACCCTTTCCTCCTCAAATACACACTCCTCCTTTTGGTTACAGTGTTTTATTACAGTCAACAGGAAGCAAAGTAAGACACCCTGTTTGCTATAACAATTAGCTCAATTATGGATACGTAGGACAGAAACTAAGGGGGTGACTTGTTCAGTAAAATGCTTGCCACATACACCCAGGGACCTGAGTTCAACCCCAAGCCCACCTACAGTGCAGTCAACGTAAAGGACACCTGACTAACACCAGGAATATGAAGCTCGTTCTGCTCAGTGGGGTCATGGACCTGGGCAAGTCTTAGAGATCAATAAATGATGGCTTTAAAAACTATCCACTCTGCTTCACCTGCTGGGCTAAGCCCTCTGCATCAGCACAACCTAAGAGGTTTCCAAGGAGACTCCCAATTCCAAAGCAGAGTGGTGGAGGAGAGTGGGTTCTGGGACCTGAACTCAGATTCCTCTGACAGAGCAGCAAGGGCTCTTAGCCACTGAGCCATCCCTCCAGTCCAATTAAGCTTTACAAATTAGCATATGAAAAATATTGGCAAAAAGGCAGGCTAAAACAACTCCCCACTCCACCCTCACCCTGCCCCACCTATCAACTCGCCTCCACACAGGAGGGGTGCCCCAGAGGGTCCAAAGATGGTCTCCAGTTCATTGTGATGCTACATCCCTGGGTGGAGATTTAAAACATCAACGATACATGTGACGTGTGAAGTTGTATGTAGAACTACACAGAACAGACAGAGCTGCTTAAAAAAAAAAATCTACTCTACGTAATAAGCCCAAAACCCCAGTGCTGATGTAATAAACACCCTAACTGTTTATGAAACCATGGGCTAACCTCTCTCCCTTTGTTCCAGCCTGCTTCCTCCCTTGGAAACATATCATTCCAAAGAAACTGACCCTGCGCCTGTCGTCTGATTAAACCCTTGTTCTGAGACACGAGAGCCTGGGGCCCTGCTGGAGATGCCCAGTGAATCCCAATACTGCTGACCTCAGCAACACGGCTCTATTGTCTCTAGGATTCTCAGAACTCCCTCAGATCTCCTTCTACCTCTGTGCTCTGGCATCCATATGTCCTGCCTTTAAAAAAAAAAAAAAAACACTTTTTTTTATATGTGTGTGCTATGCTTGTGTGTATGTACATTTTCATATGTATTCACGTGTATGTGCATGCTTGTGGAGACCTGAGGCGGATGACAGGAATCACACTCAGTCATGTTTCTTTTTTTTTTTTTTTTTAAACCTTATTCACTGAGTTAAGGTCTCTCAGTCAAATCCAAACCCTGCCTATAAGGCGAGTCTTGCTCTCACCAGGCCCTAAAATTAAGATTCCTGAGAGATGTTCTCAGTGATTTAAGGACCAAGAGCGTGCTACTTCTATGAGGGTCTGAGATTCATATCCTAGTCAGCTTTACTTGGCTTTGAACCAGCTGCGATAGCTCAAGCCTGAAATCTCTTACTCAGTTTACTCTAAGGCTCTCCAGCTTCTGTCTCCGAGGCTAGAATGACAGGCAGGCAGCCCACACAGGACATTTCCACGAGACTCTGGAAACACTGTTCCTTGCACTTACACAGCAAGCACCTTAGTCCCCCATGTGGAAACTCTCTTCACCTCTTCCCACACCCCATAAATTTACTCACAGAAGTCTGTCAGTTTGGAAATTTTGCTGAAAATCTAGGAGATATCATAAGGGATGCAACACCACTTGTGCCTTCCATAGGCCTATGTCCATTGTTTTCCTCTCTCTGTCTTTGATTCTCCTATCCCAGAAGTAACAAAATTGTCCTCCCATTTCACAGAGGACAATATACTAGGCTGGAGAGATGGCTCAGTGGTTTTAAAAGTACTTGCTGCTATTCCCAAGGATCTGAGTTTAGTTCCCAGCATCCATGTTGGACAGCTCACAACTACCTATAACTCAGGTCCAGAAGATCCAGCACCCTCTCCTGGCACATGTGGTGCATGCGTGCACATGCGCGCGTGCACACACACACACACACAGCCATATACACAAATACACACATTTTTTTAAAAAAGAACATTTTATTGAGAGTCAGTGTCCACAACATTGGGATACAGCTATTTCCTCAGGTGTGACATTATCACTATTATTGAATACTGGTGGTGGGGAGCTACAAAATGCCTTGTCTTCAGAGTCCCAACACTGAACAAGCAGCAAGATACAGTGATAGCTAGGCCTACGGTCATGGAAATGCAGCTGTCTTAGGGGTTCTGGAGTATACAGGAGCTGGAAGGCTAACATAAGGTGGGGCGAATACAGCTTTCTGAGGTTGTCATCCCCACTGGGTGACACAGATGCAAGGTGTGTCACCTGCACTCCTGTCACTGTGGAAACCAGGCTGTGTCCTGCTCTGATCGTATCCCTATTGCATAACCTAGTGGCTCTTAGACTGTGCCCTGCCCCTGGTGCCTTCACTTTACAGGCAATATTTGGCTCCATTCTGAATGCAGAGCAGAGGCAGGGCAACTAGGAATCATCACGTGGATACCACACATCAGGCACAGACTGGTAAACAGTTATTCCGAAGTAAAATGCCTCCACCTCCAAACTTATCAGAGTAGAGGAGAACAAATGAGCTCCCAGGCATATTAACTCAGTCAAGAAGACCATGCCTGAGAACTTACAGTGCATACCAGACACCCTAACCTGGACTCCAGAAAGAGAAGAACACTTAGCAAGTAGATGGTGGTCGCCCCACTGACCTGTCGTCTGACCATCATGTGTCATCTGCTCATCGGTGTGCATGTCATAGGACTGACAGCAGAGAACTCACTTTCTTCAGGGTTCAGTTCAATTCCACACTACAAACACAGATTATTCAAAGAGCCCCTCTTGTCTCACTGCCCATCCATCTGGACCATATCTGTATCTTGTCTCTTTGGCTTCCAGAGCCCTGTACCCCACCTCTGTAGTTCAGCTCAACGCTGAGGCCTGGCTCAACCCTGTAGTGATGTAACCTCGGAAGCTTCTACAGGCTCTCCCATGGGGTTGGTTAAAAGCTTATCTAGACCATTGCAGCAACTATCTACATCAGAGTCCACTCTCTGCTCGTCTCCAGTGAGGCTTCTTTGAATTCTCAGAGCTCTGCTGCGATCTCCTTAACCCTTTTGTTGTCATTCTATAAATGTATGTGCACTGAATATGTAAATATCGTGTGATATGTAATGTGTAATCTGAGAGTTGATATTAGTAGTTAAGATAAGAATAAAAGACCTTGCTTGTCTGTGGCTAGCTAGCAAAGGAAACAGACTACGTGGCAAATTTCAGCCAGCAAAGCTGATATGGCTTGTAGTTTATTGTTATTCAGTAAAATGAATGACATTGAAGAAAGACAAAGATGTGCCAGCCAGCCACAGTTCTGGCATAGCGTGCTTACGGTAGTGACCCCTTGCCCACACTACTGTAAAGAAGATTAATATAGTCATTTGCTCACCAGGATACACCTGGATGGGATTATTTCTTTGGTCTGTCACTATTACCCTATCTGGGGTGAATAGAAGTTTGTTCCAGTCTTTCCAAGATAAGTAATTCAATTCCCTAACTTCTTTAAAGATTTATTTATTTATTTTATGCATATGAGTACACCACCATTGCTCTCTTCAGACACACCAGAAGAGGACAGCAGACCTCATTTCAGATGGTTGTGAGCCACCATGTGGTTGCTGGGAATTGAACTCAGGACCTCTGGAAGAGCAGTCGGTGTTCTTAACTGCTGAGCCATCTCTCCAGCCCTTGATGCCCTAATTTTAAAGAGGTCAGTCTATACACTTTCTGTTTATTAGCATTACACACGGTGTTAGAGCCTGCAATCAAGTATATTGACATTTTTCAGCAAGATGATTAATATTAACACCAAGTAAAATAAAGGCTTATGAGGCCTCACTGTGGTTTAATTTTCCTTCCGAATCAATTCAACTCATGGATTGTACTTGAATAGGGTATCTTTTTAAAACTTTGACTTTCAGAGATTTTCGAAAGTTAAATTGTAGATAAAAGACTGTGAGCCTGCAAAAGAGAAACCAGGGAGTTGGACTTTTTAATCTGGCTCCTCTCTAGAGAAAGGCTTCGTCTTAATCACCAGTTAAAGAGTACTTGACATCTTTACAAAGGAAAAGTTGAGTCTGGCTCTGATGTCGACTGGCTTGACAGCCAGATGGCAGAGTTGACTAAATGCAAGAAATTAAATTAACATCCCCCTTCCTTTTTTAATATCTGTCCAAGTGTGCCCAGATTGCTCTAACAGTATTGCAGACTGAGGGGCTTACAAATGGTAGAAACTCACCTCCCGCTATTCTGTAGGCTATGAACTCAAGGGGACACACTAGAAGATTGTGTCCGGGGGAGGCTGCTTCCTGGATTACAAATACTTTCCTGTAATGTTTTCATTGGGAAGAGGGGTGAATAAACCCCCTGGGGACTCCATTATGAAGACACTAATCGTGATAGGGAAGCCCACCCTCAAATCTATCACTTCAAAGCCCCCCTCCAACCTAATAGAGCCACCTTCAGGGCTAAGATTTTAACTTTTTGCTGATGGACAGAGCATAAGCTCTCAGTCCATGACAATATTTCAGAATGCTTCCACGAGCTGTACCTGTCTTAAATAAAAAGGTCTCCCCTCCTAGTACACTGATAACATAAAACTGTCCTGGAACAAAGGAAGACAATATCTCAGTGGCTAAGAGCATTTACCATCCCAATGTGGGGACCTGCGTTTGGACACACAGCACCACAGACATAATTGCCAGGCAAAGATGCACATACCTGCACCTCCAGCACTTATGGGGCCAAAACAGTGATGAGAAGGAACTTTATACAATGCTAAGATTATACATTAGAAAACTCTAAAATTAGTAATTAAATCCCAGTGAAGTAAAATTAATGTCTATATTAAGAACTCAGAAAAAAAAGGTGGAACAAAATAAACCTAAAAGAAGAAAGAAAAATGCAGTCAGCTGGTAGAGAACTTGTCTAGTGTGCACAAACCCTGCATCTCTCCCTAGCTGTGCATAAAACCCAGAAAAGGAAGCAGGGGGATCAGAGGTTTAAGGTTATCCTCAGCCACATAGCAAGTTGGAGGCTAACCTGGGCTACACGAGACACTGTCTTGGATGGGGGAGGAGGGATGGGAGTATAATAAAGGAAAAAACCAGAAATCAGTAAGCTGACAATTTTTTAAATCAATAAATGAAGAGCTGACATTTGTGAAAGACCAATACAGGTAACAAATGACAAACAAGAATGGCAAGAAAAATAGTAGAGACATCACAAATGACCAACGTTTCCAAAGTGAAATGAGACTTTGCCATAAGC
>JANHMN010000009.1:53229952-53254952 GCA_030674055.1 Rhabdomys pumilio | reverse complement strand
GGCTAAAACAGTATGATATCAGTTGGTGTGTACCTGTAAACAACTCCAGCACTTGGGATGTTAAGGCAGAGAGATCCCAAGTTCAGTGTCAATCTGGCTACATAGTAAGACTGTGTTTCAAGAAGGGGAGGGGAGGAGGAGAGCAGAAAGGGTGTGATGTGTGCACAGTAGAGTATTCTTCAGCCCTCAGTAAAAGGAAATCCTGCTCCTTGAACAAGGTGGATGAACCAGGAGGACATCACGCTAAGTGAAATGAGCCACACATGTGCAAAATGCTGCCTAATCCAGTTAATGCTGTGCCACTAACACAGCCACTCTAAGCAGTGACTAGAGCAATTTCCAGCAGCTGGAAAGAATAGAAGATGGAATGCTAGTCTCTAATGGATGTGGCGGTTTTAATCGAAACTGTTTCTAATATTTATTTATATGTGTTCTCCTGCATGGTTTTATATGTACTGTGTGAGCAGAGGGCAGAAGAGTTTGTCAGATACACTGTAACCATTCTCTTAGATGGTTCCAGCTGCCGTGAGAGAACTGAACCCAGGTCCTCTGCAAGAGCATAAGAACTATTTACTGCTGATCCCAGGTAGTCAAATTAGTAGTCAACAACCTAATTCCTGTAGTTAGCAATAGTACATTGTACATTAAATTAAATTTCTATTATGGGGTAGGTCTCACATTAAATATTCCAACAACAATAAGATCCACAGATTCCCAGAGAAATACAAGGAAACTTTCTGGGACAATGTGTGAGTGTCACCTAGACTCAGGTGAGAGTTTCATCAAGATTTAATCAAATGATGGCAGAATGTGAAGCTGGGTCAGCCACATTGCTAGTGAGGATAATGATGCCGCTATTCTAGATCAGAGACCAACAGACTCTTAAAGCACCCAACTACACACAATCTAGTACTTGAATGTCTGGGCATCCAACCTGAAGATAAGAAAAACTTAGGTTCATGCACAATTCAGTCTGTGAACGTTTATGACAATTTCATTTGTAGTTATCCAAAACTGCAAACCACAACTGTGTCTTCCAATGAGAGACCAGCTTAGCAAGCTGTGGCAGGCACACACAGGTGGTGGTATACTGCTCAGTAATAGAAAGAGAGAAAGAAAATGCTGATACATGAGACAATGTGGAGGACTCTCCAGGGAATGATTAAATGGCTTCTCTAACAAAACATTCCTCAAATTTCATTTTCTGGACATGGAAACCAATATAGTAAATGGCTTATAGAAATTAGAGGTAGGAGAGGCTCAGAAGGGAAGTAAGTTTGTCTACAAAAGGACACTAAGAGGGACTCTTGTTGCATAGACATGTTTTGTATCTTGATTGTGTTGGTGACAGTATTTACCTTGTATCTTTACTATAATTCTCAAGATGTTACCCATACAGGAAACTAGGTAAAGGCTATGTGGGTGCTTGAAATTTCTTTGTGTTATTAACAGTGCTATTATTTAGAGACAGGGTTTGTGTAGTCCAGGTTGGCCTCAAACTCAATATGTAGTAGAGGACTTTGAACTCTTGGTCCCCCTCCTCTACCTCTCGAATGCTGGGGTTATAGGCATGCATTGGTATAGTGGGTTTATACTGTGTTGGCGCTGGAACCCAGAGCTCTGCACATTCCGAGAAAGCGCTCTGCTGACTGAGACACATCTCTAACTTTCTTTGTACTGTTTCTCAAGAGCACCTGTGAGCGCTGGAGCTCTAGCTCATCATTTGAGAGTGCATACTGCTTTTCCAAAAGACAGGGCTACGATTTCCAACACCCACATTAGGTGGTTCACTGTCTCCTGCAACGCCATCTAGAAACGGTCTGAATGTCAGAAACAGAACTGGATTGTGATGAAGGGATACTAAATAGTATAAAAAATGAGCTAACGACCACATGTCACAAAAGAGGCAGTTCCCGAAAGCCATCGAATAAAAGCATAGGCACAAAAACTGCGAGTGCTTGCAATGTTTTTCTGTTTATAGAAAGCGTTAAAGCAAGCAAAAGTAATGATGGTCTTCAGAGACGCATCACAAATAGACGAAGCACCGAAGGCACATGGGATGAAGTTCGGATGGTGGCTACTGCAGGACCAGGGACCTGGGGAGTGGGAGAGCAGCTTTGGGTTCTGGCACTAACTTGGATGATAATTACATAGATGCTTGACTTTAATGAGTCATTAGCCTGTGCACGCAGTTGTCTTGTTTTCCTGCTTAAAAGTCTTCGACGAAATTTCAGGACTCTCATATTTTGGTGTTTTGCCTTCAAAAAAAGAGATGAGAAAGACATGCAGGTGTGAGATCCGATTGTGGCGAGAAAAGGCGATATGTGGGCTGCATGTTTAAAACCTGAGAAGAGAAGGTTCTGAGCCATAGAAGCTCTCTACAGTGGTGGGGTGGAGATGGACTGAGAATGAGTCTGCCCTTGGTGACGTCTTCCTTATTCCTTGATCGGATCAGGCTGGGAACCTATCATTTCTCATGTTCAGAATTTTATTTTGGTTTCTCAAATCTGTCTTTTCCTCGAGCCACCCAGACTATGCCGGATGTGAAGAAGAAAACATCCTGGCTGTAGTGAGAAAGCTGAGCTTATCCTGAGGGACCCAGTTTCTCCCTCCTCTAAATCTTCAGGATTTGTGAAGTTGAATGCTGAGAAAGGAATTCTGGCCTGAGAAGCTTTGGCTAGGCTAACTTTCTTCCCTCCCTTCCTGCTGTTCTCCAAGGAAACCTTCCAACGACTACCAGCACAATCTTCCTGTTTGGGGTACAGTTCATAGGTACCTCTCAGTCTTAAAGCACTTGTTGCACAGTCTGACCACCTGAGTTTAATCCCTGGGACCCACATGGTATAAGAAAAGTACTGACTCCTTCAAGTTGTCCTCTGCCATCACACGAGGGCCATAGTATGGACATCTACATACATACATACATACATACATACATACATACATACATACATGCATACTTACATACTTACATACATACATGTGAAAAAATTAAGAAGACATTAGTTAAGAAAAGCCTAGCATTACTAAAGCTCCTCTTGTCTCTTTCCTGATGGGTCTGACATCACAAGCATATTCTCTAACTCTGCCCCTTTCCACCAGAAACCTTGAGTGTCACTAGACTCCCAGGCCTAGATATGCCTTTAAGGTAGCTGTCAAGGCGATCCCACTTTTGTGGACAGCGACACACTCTGGCGCCTAAACTCTTTTTCCATGCTGGACCCCATCTGCAGCTCTCCAAGTCCTCACTACTGAATTATCCCTAGGGAGCCCTGACTGCTAGGCTCTGCGTTTCATGGGCTAAAAGGCTGCGGAGCTGAGCGAGAGGTTTTTCTGGACCACCACTCCAGCGGATCCATTACACCACTAAGAGCAATCCTCCTTGAAGGTTGGAGATTCTCTCAGGACTCCCTCTAGTTCCTATCACTTGCCTCCATCCCCGGCCACCTGGAGGAGCCAGGAGGTTCAGGGTTGGGTACCCAGCCAACGCTCTCAGAGCCGGGGCGGGCAGAGCAGCCTCACGTGGGCCGGCCGGGCCACCAGCGCTGGGAGGAAGGCGCGCAGAGTCCAGGGCAGCGCTGCGCCTGAGCCTCGGCAGGAGCCACGGCGGAGCGGGGAACCTAGGAGGTAATTTCCGACGCAGAGGGAGCGGGACGGCGCGGCGGAGCAGCAAGCGGATCTCTGGGTTCGGTGCGTGGATGTGCCCGGCGCCAGAGCGCTGTCGGGGGCGCCTGAACACCAAGGTAAGCGCGCCCCGGCGCCGCCTTGCGCAGAGCACCCCGCCTTAAGCGGGCTCCGCGTCCGTCCTAGCTCCGCAGCGGTAGCTCCCGGAGGCGCTGGCGGGAGGCCGGAGGCGAGCGGCGGGCGGCGGCCGGACCCTGAAGCCCCTCGCTTCCATCGGTCCTTGCGGATCAGCCCTGCATCACTTTCTCCGGCTCCGGCCTGCTCTCACGGGAATGCGGAGGTTGAGCCTTGGCGCTGGCGACCCTCTGGGACCCTAGGCTACCACTCGCGGGGCAGGCGACGACACATGATGTTTCCCGGGATCTCCTAGGCAATGGTGGGTGCGGGGGTTGGAGGGCGCTGCCCTGCTCATGGGCAGCCGTCGGTTGATGCCTCCAGGTTCCAGCAGGCTTACTAGGGATTTTCCTGAAGTTTTACGAAATAATGAAAACAGAGGTGCTTCAAGGGACGGGATGTGTGGGCACAACAAGCGGAGGGAGTTCGGGGACAGTTGTCTTTGCCAGCGACTCCGAGTTCAGGGTAGCGGGTTCCTGGCTATTTAGAGATCCGGCTCCCTGGCAGGTCCACTGCCTGCTTGTTTCTGAACCCCTGACCTGCATCCCTGACCTGTGTCAGCCACAAAGAAGCTTCGACTAGCCGCATCAAGGCTTGACCCAAATAGAGACCAGGAACAAGGGAAAAGGTCTTGGAGTCTGCTACCGGGTGCTGGTCACCCCAAGCTTTAGTGCTAAATGTTGGTGCTCCACAAGACTCCCTAGAAGGGTGGTGTCTTCAAAGCTCTGAGACCCGGAAGGCTAAGAAGAAAAGCAGGAAAGAAACTAAGAACTATCAGCTCCCCAGGGCTATTCATCCCCATTTGATTTTAACTGGGGAGTGGGGGAAGGCTTGTTTTTGTTTGTTTTGGTGTTTGGTCTCACCAGGACCTTCCTTCTCTCTGCATGGACCTGTAGGGCCCTGGACATTTGTGCTTCTTAACAAGTTTGATGTGGCAGGTAACCAATTCAGACACATTTTCTAGGTTTTTCTATTCTGTGAGGACAGCAGACCCTCTCCCAGTTCAGGACATTATTGTCCTGACTGTAGGAGAACAGGAACTGGGCTTCTTTCAAGTAGGCTGAGGGGTTGATTCCAGGGAGGCCGCCATGTAACTGGCAGGGATTTGCTGTGTGCAGCGCAATCTTTGGGTCCTGCCTGTATCAGATCCAGTCCCAGGAGATACAGTTCCAGACACAATAGGAGACGGTGTGAGGAAACACTGATGGGAGATGAGATACCGCACATGCGGTTCGCTAAAGGTTCCCTGGGCCTTGCTGCAGTCTTCGGAGAAAAGGCAGTCCCTTTCCATTACTAAGGAAGTTTTGGAAGCCACAGAGGTTTTGATCCTGTCCTTTTCAGACCAGCCAGAGGTGAGCCAAAGGAAAGAAGGAACAAAGACACACTCTGATAACTTCTAATTCCCCAGTCTGCTCTCCCAGCTCCCATTGCAGGAGAGGAGCTTAGGCGGCATATAGAGACAGGTCATGTCAGTATCCAGAGAGAAACCAACTATGGGTTCCTGATGGTTCAGGTGTGCATCAGACAAATGCGCAACGGCACCCTCTCAGCTCCCCGCTCACTCCAGGAATATGCACAGAATTTCCACCATCCTGGGGAATGCCAGGAGGTGCTGTCTGCCTGAATGGAAAACTTCTGGGTCCTCTGAGAAGAGGGCTATTGGCGCAAATAGAAACCCTGGCTGGCTGTGGGCGTTGCTGCCAAAACTAGAGACTTGCCTTTAGTGACCTTAGAAATAATATCCTGAAAAGGCTGGCATCTCGGGAGTGTGTGGTCCCTGGCATGTTGTCAGAGGATTCTTTGTTATCTTTCGCCTGCCCGCCTGCCCGCCTGTAATTGAAAAGGAGCATTGTCCTCCTCCCTTTGTGTACAAACACCCTCTGGCAACAAGAAAAGCCTGCCCATGGACAAGCAGCTAGCCCACACTCAGAGGCCCACAGTAGAGTTTAGTGATCCACTTTGGGCTGTGGAAGACGCTAAGAGACTCAGAATAGGAGCAGGGAATGCTCTAGTTGGCCACTTGAGGAAAAAAAAAAAAAAAAAGCAGCCATTTGATCCTGGCTTATCCAGGGGCTAACTCTGACCTGGTGGTTATTAACTCCCAGGAAAGCCGATACTGTTTAAGTATCATTATTAAATGTCTTCTGTGTGCCAAATGTAAGACATTGTAAAATCAATATTACCTCAGTTTTTAATGTGAGGAGACTGAATTTGGAAGGCATAAAATAATTTGCAAAGATCATAAGCTAGTAAGTGGCAGAGCTGAGCCTGAAGCCCAATCTCTCAGATTCCAATATCCCCATCCTGCCACAGGATTTTACTTACGTTCTCTCCATAAGAACTAACACCCTGTGGTGCCCCAATCCAGAACCATCATGAGTAAGCACTGTTTTTTACAGACAGATGTTTGTGATTCCATTAGAGTTCAGGGAAAGTGCTAGAAAAGAAACAGATGTTGTTCACTGGTTTTAATATGCAAAGTGCAAATTACAGTAATATAGACCCACACACACATGCATGCACACAACCCCACTTTAGTTAGCAAACAGAAAAGACTGGTAAGGGCTCTTGAGGTTTGGGGCAGACAGGATCTCTCATAAGTTCCTGGAAGGAAAGTCAAGTGGTCCAACCTCTTTGGAGACATTTTGGAAATACTCATTGTCTTTGTTAGGGTTTTACTGCTGTTTAGAGACACCATGACCAAGGCAACTCTCTTATAAGGACAATATTTAGTTGGGGCTGGCTTACAGGTTTAGATTCAATCCATTATCATCAAGGCAGAAGCATAGCAGCATCCAGGCAGACATGGTAAAGGTGGAGCTGAGAGTTCCACATTTTGTTCCAAAGGCAGCTAGGAGAAGACTGGCTTCCAGGCAGCTAGGATGAGGGTCTTAAATCCCACTCCCACAGTAACACACCTACTCCAACAAGGCCACACCTCCAGATAGTGCCACTCCCTGGGCCAAGCGTATTCAAACCACCACACCCATCCAGATTAGAAATTCCTGGCCCATCTGCCCACTGATTCCATTTTTAGAGATGTAACTTGTTCCTTGCTATACAAGCACATGGACACAAAGGCATGAGAATATCATAGCATTATTTAAAGTATGAAAGGAAGGCCCATGTGTTCATCAAAAGGAAGCTTGTTGAATATGTCATCTTACTTCCAATCCTTTTTCTACTCGTCTATAGGAAAAGAATTGGGAAGTCTCCCATATAACTGATGGGAATGTTTTCCAAGGAGAACATAAGATATACAGAAAGTTATACTATGCTATAAAGTTATACAGAAGCTTAGCATCAAGATAGACACAGAGTCTAATCATCTATTGTTCCCAGGGCTTACGGAACTGTAAACCCTTTGTTTCTTTTGAATTTAGAACCACGTAAAATTTCAAAAAAAAAAAAAAATCCCTCTTTCCCTGCCCTGTGCCTGCCATGTTCCCTCAGCACCTTTTCAAGGGAAGTGCTGGTGAGGCGTCCCATCTTGTGCTGCCCAAGAAGATTCCTTTGGATTAAAGCCGAGGGACCAGGGCCATTTGGAACTCCTTAGAAAATGAGGGTTGTACTTAGAAAGTGGGAAAGAAGAGCTGTGTTTGGACGGGAGGCCGTCTGAGCTGGGTAGAAAAGGAATGCTCATCTAGACTTGGAAACAGCCCGAGTAAACAGGGCCATCTTTCTTCTCATGGCCTCACTGTGATCACAGGACAGGGGGTTGCACAGCAGTCCTTAGTAATGGACCACGAGGAATGCGGTGACATCAGGAGATATGTGGGTCTGATTCTGGGGGTTGCACTTGGGCCAGAGATGGGAAGTAGGAGACACGTTTGAAAGAACAGGTCTCTTCATCAGTGTTCTACTGATGCTGTGAAGAGACTCTGTGACCATGGCAGATCTTGTAAAAAGAGAGCGTTTAATTGAGGCAGGCTTACAGTTTCAGAGGCTTAGTTCATTATTGGCATGGTACCATGCAGGCAGACGTGGTGCTGGAGAAGAAGCTTAGGATTCTACATCTGGATCCAGAGGCATCAGGAAGAGAAAACCATTGGACTTGTCTTGGCTTTTGAAACCTCAAAGTCCACCCTCAGTAACACACTTCCTCCAACATGTCCATACCTACTAATCCTTTTATTCAAAATCACTAACACAGGTTAGAACATTATTCTAAGCTTGAGCTGGCCAGAAGGCTTAGTAGTTAAGAGCACTTGCTGCTCTTCCAAAGGACCAGCGTTTAGTTCCCAGTACCCATGTGCAGCAGCTTACCTGTAACTCGAGCACTAGGGAATCCGATGTCCTCTTCTGGTCTCTATGGGCACCTGTACACATGGGGCATATACTCATGCAAACATATTAATGAGCAATTTGAAATTAATCAACAAGAAAATTGTTCTGGAGTCTAGGGTTGTGTTGCCCTCAGAGTATTTGAGCAAGGAAATTTTCACTGTGTTAAGTCGAGTCTCCTGAGATGTCCCATTGATTATGTCGGCAAAGATGCCCAGTTTATTTTCTTGCTCCTGAGAATTCCTGTACCCTGGCAACCCAGCCTGGAAGTAATGAATGCAGAAGGGGCAGTGGTGGGGTATTAGATACAGTCCTCCCCTTTTCAGGCAGGGCAGGCTATAAATAGCAGACTGTCTTCCAGCCACAGATGGGGTCTCCAGTTCTCACTGGAAGCTTTCTATGTCCCAGACACTAGTGAAGCCCTCTGTTTACCCTTTGTTCTTTGCCTTCTTGGACCTAGATGTATGAGAGTTCAGATTCTTTTCCATGAAACAACACGTCTTTCTTCTGCCCCCTCACAGACCTCTTGTTCCCTGTACCATACCTTCCAGGCCAGATATACCAGTATCACCTGAGCACGTATAGACCTGCTTTGGATTATAACCAGATGTGGCTGGGAGTGACATGTTTTAATGGTTAGAATTAATGCAATATGCATAAGTTTGTACAGATTGCAGGGCAGGGACAAAGCTATCTGTACTGTTGGTCAGATTCCCATCTCTCTTCTATCCCCATGCATATATAAAGGATAGGACTGAGACAGCCTGTGACATCCCCCAGAGAAAGGTGATTGTCATTGCTTTGGTCCAGATATTAGTGGTATGGAAATCTGTGTCTGGACCAAGGAGAACATTCAGCAGGGATATCCCTCAGGCTTCAGGTCTGGGCCAGGAGTCTGTGTGATGTTTAGAAGAAACAGCCCAAGGCCTCTAAAAGCCTCGCTCTCCTGTAATTCATTGGTGAGAACTCACCTCTGACTCCCATTTCAAAAAGAGAGAACTTGAATTTTTCCTCAAATAAATTCTGGAGCACACAAGACAATTGCTTTTTTGATGTCCTATGGTTGCCTACAGAGGTGGGAGCAAGAAACTGTCCTGGGCTCTCAGCCAAGGCTGCTAGAATCCAGCCATCAAGGAGAAAGCTGGAAAGCCCACTAATTTAAAAAAAAAAAAAAAACAGAAAAAGCTTACATAGCATACTGGTAGTGAATGGTCAGTGGAACTGAAGACATGCATTGCTCAAAGCTGTGGTAAATCAGAGCCAAGCAAGGCATGATCCCTAGAGTCTTGATACCTGCAAGGCAGTATGGGTAAGGACCATTCATGTCACCAGAAGAAGTGTTAAGTAGAGAAACAGGTGACATGCAGTCAGAGGCTAGTCAAGTGATTCTGATAGATTATTAAGGTCCTTTGGAAGTGACCCTTGAAGTAGAACTAGGTGAAAGAGTGATTTTGATTGACCCAGAGAAAGGACAAAACCAAAAGAGTAGCTTGGGCAAGGTACAGGGTTACAGTATGAAGTAAAGAAACATGAATATAATCTCATTATTTATCTAGATTCTGCCACAGGCATAATACAGGATATTTCTTTTTCTTCTCTACGTTTTCTCTCATCTATTTCTCTCTCTCTCTCTCTCTCTCTCTCTCTCTCTCTCTCTCTCTCTCTGTTTCTGTTTCTATTGGTGCCCAGGTTTGCTAATTTGCTAGGAAAGTGCTCCACTACCAAATCCTATCTGCAACTTATGGCATTTAAAAATAGTTATAGAGAGGAACTATTTATATCCCTATAATCACTATAAATGTGTGTGTGTGTGTGTGTGTGTGTGTGTGTGTGTGTTTGTGTTGTGTGCATTTAAAGCAGTATGTCTTGGTGATGCCTTACAGATATTAGAAGTGTAGTCTCCTGACCTGTAAAACTATCATACTTTATACAAGGTTGGCTTTACTTGAAAAAACAACAGCAGATGGTATTTTATATATCATACAGTGAAGGCCACCATTTCTGTTGTCCCTGGTTGCTGTGTCTCAGTGGATTCTTCAGTGGGAACTCGGGCACAGGAACAGGACAAAGATTGTCTTCATTTCCTCATTTTCTTACTCACGTGTCAACAAAATGATTTTTGCATGTGACACAAGTAGTAGTCTGATTATGGGGAAGAGAGAGAGGGGATGAAGACAGCCATGGTCTCTGTGCCATCCAGGGGCACACAGTGCATGGACGAGATCACAAGAGGTGTTAAATGCCATAGTGGAATTGGGGACAAAAGACTGTCTGAAGAGATAATATGTGCTTAGTAGGTTTCTAAAAATGAACAAACAGCATGATAAACAGTACCAGACACTGCAAAGAGAACAAATTGGAGGACCAAAAATATTCCTGTGGACTTGACCAGTAGAGCTCAAAATTTGTTCATATAATGAAACCCAGGAAAACTGTGGTCCTCTTTGGATGATAACTATGAAATATTCATAGATTACAATTGCTGAAAACATAATTTGGAGCTAAGTAGAACATCTTGTGCTAGATTCTACTACAGGTGCCAACTGTCAAGAAAACTTAGGAAACAAAAACATTAGGTTAAAAATATTCTATCAGCCCACTCTTTCCCCATAAATTGGGGGGAGACTACCCACATTCTATTTTAATTCAGGAAACCCTCACACCAGCTGGTAGGACACCAGGACTCTAAGGAAGTATTGGTGTTTGAAGGTTGTTGATGGTTTTAGCAAGGACGATTTCAGCAAATAATGAGGCTAGAAGCCATATGGGATTGGACAGGAAAGTAAGCATTGCATTTTCAAGACACTAGCAAGTATTTGTCAAATGTCCCCAGGATGCATGGTTGAGAATGAAGGAAAACAGTCAATGTCCCAATTCTCATGAAGCTTAAAGTTGTTCAGGAGAAACAAACCGATCACTAAAGAAACATCAAGAGATGCTGTGATTAAAGCTATAGAATGCCACATGGTGTCACAAGAGTTTAGTGTTATTAATAGTATTTCTTGGAGGAGGGGTGGAGTTTAGTAGGGACAAGGACCTTCCAGGAAAGAGCCAAAGCCATCCATAGGGAAAGCATGGCATCTGGGGTTCTAGAGGCCAGTGGATATAGATTATGGAGACTGGGATGAGCAGAAGAGGTGAGGAGGATGAAGAACAGACAGCCTTAGTCACAGCAGGGATGCTAATGAGTGGCTCTGAGGACTAGTCAGCAGATGTCATTGGTGATCGACTTCACCATATCCAGAAGCACCCAGGCAAGGTAGTGGGAGGAAGGAATTTCCAGAGAACCCTAAATAAGGGCAAGAAGATCCGCCCTGAATGTGAGTAACACCATTCCACAGGCTAGGGCCTTGGATGGAATAAGAGAGTTAAAAGAGAAAGCCTGCTAGTGCTGATCTTCTCCTCCCCCACCCTTCCCTCCCCTCCCTGGCATCTCTCTCCTCTTGCTCCTCCTCTCCCACTTGCTCCTCCCCCTCCCACCCCCTTCCCCTCCCATTCCCATTCCTGCTCCCCATTCTGTTCCAGCTCCCTGCTCTGCTCTTGCTCTCTGCTTCCTGGCTACCAGTGGAGTGAGCTGCTGGGCTGTCAGAGCTTCCCTGTAGATGGCCCCTGAAGCTCTGGGCTCAAATAAACTTTTCCTCCCTTTAAGTTGACTTTCTCAGGTATTTGTCACCGTGGCAGAAAATCCATCAAGCTGTGACATAATCAGAACTTCTATTCTTAAGGGATCATTCTGGGGCTGGGAAATACTTGGTGGGTAAAGCACTGCTGTGCAGATGTGAGACCCTGAGTTCAGATCCGTAGAACACATAAAGCTGGACAAGGTAGAAAGTGTGTAATCCTAACACTCCTATAGCAAGGTGGGATGCAGAGACAGGAGAATCCTTGGAAGCTTGCAGGCTGGTGATCCTGGCTTAGACACTGGCAAAGAGATCCACACACATGAGAATATATATACACACATGTGCACACACTGCACACATACCCAACATAACAGCATAAGACCTAGCCAGAGCCTTTAGGAAAGAAAAAGAAAAAAACGGGATCCAAGTAAGGAAGAAAGGAGTAAAATTGTTCCTATGTAAAGAAAACCCTCCCAGTGTCACAAATGTTAGAACTAGAGAGCAGGTTATAAAGTTGATAACGCATCCCCCACCCCGTGTGTGTGTGTGTGTGTGTGTGTGTGTGTGTGTGTGTGTGTGCGCATGTGTATGTATGTGTGTGTGTATGTGTGTGTATGAGTGTATGTATGTATGTATGTATGTATGTATGTATGTGTGTATGTGTGTATGAGTGTGTGCATGTGTGTGTGAGTGTATATATGTGTGTGTGTATGTATGTGAGTGTGTGTATGTGTGTATGTGTGTGTGTGACCATGTGTATGTATGTATGTATGTATGTATGTATGTATGTATGTATGTGTGTATGTGTGTATGTGTGTGTGAGCTATATGGGGAAGTACACATGTGTATGTTGACACGATCACTTCTGTATGAATGTGTGCAGGCCAGAAGTCATTGCCATGTGTCTCCTATTACTCTCCACATTTTTAAGACAGTCTCTCTGAACCTGGATCTTGATAATAAGGCAACTAGATGGTCAGCAAACCCCCAGGACCCTCCTGCCTCCTCAATAGACCCAGAACTGGACCTCTGTGCTGCACCTCTATACACATGTGGAGGATCTGAACTCCACTCTTCATGGTTATGCAGCAATAACCCAATCTCCCCAGCCTCGGGTACATATCTAAGCATCAACCATCTAGCCATCTGATTAGGACCACAGTCACACTACACACACACACACACACACACACACAGCTCAAGAATAAGTAAAGTTAACAAAGGAAGGGAAAATTTTTGTACACTAAAACCCACAAAAACATCAATTAAAGGAGGCACAATCAAACGGAAGGCTATCTCTTATTCACAGACTGGAAGACTTAACATGGCTAAAACACAATCTATTATGCTGATTTTGTAATTAATGTATTTGGTGAATTCATTGGTTAGTTCTAACATTTTTTTTATAAGCCTTTAGGGCTTTGTGGGCATACCATGTCTTCTGTGAACAGGGACAATTTTATTACTTTCTTTCCCTGTTAAAATCCCAATGACATTTTTATAGAACTACAAAACAGGAAGCCAGGCAGTAGTGGTGCATGCTTTTAATCCCAGCACTCAGGTAGGTGGATCTCTGAGTTAGAGGCCAGGCTGATCTACTGGGCTAGTTCCAGGACAGCCAAGGCTACACACACACACACACACACACACACACACACACACACACACACACCCCTCTCAGGGGAAAGAAAGAAAGAAAGAAAGAAAGGAAGAAAGAAAGAAAGAAAGAAAGAGGTGGAGAAAGAGAGAGAAGAGAGAGAGAGAGGGAGGGAGAGAGAGAGAGAGAGAGAGAGAGAAATACAAGCAGGGACCAGTGAGATGGTTTGTTAGGTGAAGGCACTTGTTTCTGGGCCTGGCATTCTGAGTTTGATACCTGGGATCCATATGGTAGAAGGAGAGACCCAATTCCCAAAGATTGTCCCCCAACTTCTACACATGTGCCATGTTATGCACATCCCCCAAACTACACACGAATGAATGAATGAGTAAATAAATAAACAAATAAATGTAATCTAAATTTTTAAAATATACAACGTAATCTTAAAATCCATGTAGAGCCATAAGACTCTTCAAATACACAGAAGCCCAAAGCCAAAGATGCCACAATCCTACCCTCAAAATACAGTACAAATCTTCACCAATTATAACATACAAATATACAATGAGCAAAGGGCAGTCTCTTTAATATGCTGTATGAAAAAAATCCCCACACATGAAACAGAAAAGTGAACCAAAGTTGACACCACACACAAGAAAACCCAGCTCAGAATGGATTGCAGACTTCCACATGAGGGTAGACCTCATGCCTAGTGCTCTTGCCGCTGTGTTTTTAAAAACCAGTGGGAAGGATCCAATTTACTGGTGAGGTTATAAACGGCAGGGTCATTTGTAGTGAGAAATTCCTAAAAGATGGGTGGAAGTGAATAGTGTGGAATTTCTGACGGAGGAGCTGATCTCAGGAGAAATGGGGACTTCTCTCCTTTTATTGGCAGAAGAATTGAGCAAAGAGCATCCTTCATCCCAGGGTATTAAGAAGGAAGAGCAGATGAGGTCTCTGTGTGGTATTGTCATCTGACGCATAGAAGAAAGCCTAAGGAGAGGCAAGATAGAGGAACGGGTTTGTTTTAGAGACAGTGTGAGGGGGGCTCAGTGAAGAGAGGAAGGGTGAGCTAGACACTAATGATCTGTTGTTCATGCTAGCTATGTGACATCGGCCTGTTTCCTAATCTGTAAAACAAGATTGATAACCATGAAGCCTCGACCCCATTAGAATTGTGGCTCACACCAATTAAATGGCCAACTAATGTAAGCTGTCACTGTCGCTTTCATGGTCGATGTCAGTGGCTGGCACAGTGCTGAGCACATAATTGGTTTTAATTTAAAATATTCACTAATTCTCTCGGGTACTTAGTATCCTAGATGTAGTCAGACACCACTGAACCACCAAGCTCTTTTTTTCTCTAAGCACTTGGAAGCCTTTCTTCTGCTTAGTGCTGAGGGATTTGTATGTGCTGTTTAGCCAGGGCCGATGCTATTAGGAGATTTACTCATATGGGCAGGGCACTGAGCCAGGGTAAGAAGAGATTCAATTAATTTCAGTGCTCAATCTCTTTGGACCTCATATGAATAGAGGACAGGCCGTCTCTGGAAGCCATTCCTTTATTCCTTCTATAATGTTATTGAAGCAACTTTGAGCCAGGCCTGCACACAGGGCTAAAACACCTCAATGAATAAGAATGGTTCCCACTTTCATGCTATGAATCTGATAAAGTAAATGTTACAATGGCTGCTTCACAAAGTTCCGGGGCACCCAGGAGAAAGAACCCACAGCTGTACCTAGGCATAGAAGGCTTCTGGGGCAGGTGGGAGAAATTGGTGGGTGTCCTGGGACCTAAGATATCTTTGTAAATAGACAGAAATATAGCCTTTCTGGGTAGAGAGAGGCTCTGGGGTAGATCACAAGGGAGGCCAGGAACTGTATGTAGTCCAGTCATGTCAGAGGATGAAGTATCTGCTTATAGAGCTATGAGAGTAGACGGCAGAGTTGTGTGCTGCCTGCTAGTCTAAGGACTGTTACTTGGTCCTGTAGGAGATGTGGGACCAATACAAATGTCTGAGCAGGGGGGCAACCCTCTCTGGTTGATATGTTAGAGAGCTCTGTCTGACAGACAGTGGAGGAAGGGTTTAGGTATAGGAGTTGTGTAGGATGGGGTGGGGGCGGGGATGTGGCCACAGTCACTATGATCAGAGACAGAACGATTGTCAAGAGACAGCAATGGAAGTCCAAGTGTGGGTTGACTAGAGGACTGCTCCAGAGAAATGAATTCTAATTATGACCACAGTAGTGGGTGAGAGAAACACGTGGTAGCCACTGGCATCAAGGACACAGTGATGTCTGAAGCTGGGGTGACAGGAAAAGCATTGCTGTCTGTAAAATTTCCCAGGATTGGGGCTGGAGGAGGAAGATGCTGAAATTCTTACTGAGAAAGAATCAGTGATAGAGTAGGGTGTATAAGAAAAGATAACACCATGGGCCTCAAGATAATGGAAATAGAACACTCTTGACTTCAGTTCTGAAAAACAGAAGAGATTTGTGCAAGATTTAAACTGTTGTCTCTTGTTTCCAAGATAAGACAACCATTATAAAATAGTTAGACCATAGGCCCAGTATGTCTTGGTGTAGTACCTTTCCCAGGATCCTCAGAAAACCAACACCTTTGCTAAGGTTGCACTGACACACAGCACATCATGTGACTATGGCAGTAGAATAGGTGGATGGCATCCTTCATCCAAGAGTATAATCTGTCTCTTAGCAGATAGGTTTCATCGCCAACTCGTATCTTTTGGGAGCATCTCGTCTATGCTGTTCTGGGAACATTGGAGGATTCTAGAATACTACATATGACCCATGCCCTTAAAGAACTCATAGTATAATTACAAAATCTAGATGGATACATCTAGAAGAATAAAGGACAGTAGGTCCTTGTGTATCTTCATGGGCAGGGTTGGGTGTCGATCGTGTGTTTAAAAAAATAAGTAGATTACAACTATCTAGTCAGGACTTAGTGAGCCAAAAGAAGACAATGGCATTTAAGAAGAGAGAAGATGGTGTATTCTGTCCACATGTTAAAGGGTTGGTTTCCAAGGCTGCATTATTGGGAGTTGGTAATCCTGCAGGATCTTACTTATACATTTTTTTAATAGCCTGTTGGGCAACACAAAGGCCTTTTGTTGTCAGGAACATGCCATTCAAGAGCATTTGGGGCAATGATTTCTTTACATCTTGGCTTTTTGCCATAAAGTACACAGGAAAAACTCCCCACCATTGCCTTCTGATATCCCCACTAGAAGCCCAAAGCAATAGATTGCCCTGTATTGGACTAGAAGCTTCAGACCTATAAAATAAACTCTGCTACTTTGTAAATTTTGTACATTTTGTTGTAGTAATGTGAATCTGAGTGATGTGCTCAGAAACTATGTAGAACACGGCAATTGAACTTGAAGATGGAGAAGGGATGACCCACATGATTCTGGGCTTGGAGGCTTTGTATGTGAAGGAGGAGAAAAACAAAGGAATTTTACATTGGAAAAGAGAGCAAGCTTTTAACCATTTGTATTGGTGATTCCTATGAGACATCTAAGAATATAATGTTTTGAGAGCCACAAGTCTAGAACACCAGGACAAGCCATGATCACGATCATATAAATACCCAAAGTGGACATGGTGCAGCAAGGACAGAAACCTTGTTTATGAGTATGGCAGTGGAGTCAAGGAGCAAACAGACTGTTAGTAAGGTGTATGTAGAATCAGACTAGGCAGTCCCATGAGAGGCTCAAGAGAACAATTAGGGCTAAGTTTTGAGGAAGAGCCACTGGACAATCGCAGAGTGTTTGGGAGAGACCACATGGAGGTCATTGGAGACTTTCTGCAGAAGAAGTTTTCAGAAGAGTCGGTTGGAGCTGGAAGCCAGATCTCAGCAAGCCCAGAACGAGCCCACTGTGAGAAGGGATAGGGAGCAGATACAGATGCTGGAGACGTTGGGCTGTGTATGGGCAGAGAGATGCAGCAGTAGATGGGCGGCTGGTGCAGGGGCGTGGGGACTTCAAGTAGGTTTATTCCTCATAAAAAAGAGGTTGTTGGGGTAATAGCAGTGTGTGAGAGCAATGAACAGTCTCTAAGAGTGACAGAAACTTGATAGCATCCATGAGCTGTAAGGATAGAGCCAGGAGGGAAGGAGAGAGGGAAGAGGCAGAGGTAACAACAGTCAATGGAATGTAGACTGTGGGGAGGGGTGGAGATTGTTGCATATAATTTTTTGAAAACACACTACCACCTTCCCAGGAGCTCAGCCTATGCTCCAACCTCTCCCTGTTTAGCTGCGAGATTGGCTGGCACTGGCCTCACTCTCACTTTGCCCATTCGTCCCGTCCCGGCTAGCTTCACCACAGCTCTCACCCCGGCGGCTCCCTTTCTCTGCCCACCTTAGCTCCGAGGAAGAAAAACACTTCAGACAGCTTTATTATTTTAAAACTTGCCGCCAGGACTATATAGAGAAACCCTATCTCGAAAAAACAAAACAAAACAAAACACTTGTAAATAGGCAGCCTTTGGCAGATAGTACCAAATTAGATTATGACAAGGGAATCATAGGAAGAGTCATAGTGACCTGACCCCTGAACCTTCACCCAGCTGATACCCTGTTCTGAAAGATATCTGTACTCCCCCTGAACATCTATGTTCCTGTGTCATCCCCTTCCCCACATTCTGCATTTTTGTGTTTATAACCCCTGTGTTAAAAAGTAAAAATTATGATTTGATAAAAAACAAACAAACAAACAAACAAACAAACAAAATTAACACACAGTGTACCCCTGGTTCTGCTGACTTAGTTCCTGACAATCTATTTTCTTGTTCTCAGAAATACTTTGAATTATAAAACGTTATTGTGGTTGGTGTTAGTATGCTGGGTGAAATAATTTTTTATTGATCTTATTTTGAACTTCAAAGTTTGTAGTAAGTTGAGGTGTCCTTCAACATGGTTGTAGGTCATATTTGCTTTCATATTGTGAAGTGCTGGTTGGTCTGTTGAACATTTTGAAAAACTGGATTCCTTTTTGAGAATTTCATATATGAACACTATATTTACCCAACTTTCCCCTTTCTCTCCTTCCTCCCACTCTTCCCAACCCCCCCATACTTTTTGAATGCATTTTATTGTTTGATTATCATTTATGTGTGTATGTATATATGTGTGCATGTATGGGTATATGTGTTTATACAAATATTGATAAATAAAGTGTTTTAAATTTAAAAAAGCCAAAAAACAAAAAACAACAAAAACAAAAAACTTGCCATATAACACAATTGCTGTGCACAAAAATCTCTTGCCCTAACCTTACCAGCTAGCCTATATCAGCCATCCTCCAGTGGCAGGGGCTGCCAGTTCTAGCTGCCCCAAGACCTACATAGTTATTCGTTGTTGTGTCCTTCTCATTTCAAAGCCTGGCCCAAAGAGCTTCTCTCTTTCTCCCTCTGTCTGTTCTTCCTCCTGAGACCCAGAAGTCCCACCTTTTTCCTTTTGCCCAGCAGTTGGCTTCTTTATTGACTGAATCAAGAACCAATTAGGGAAACAGATTTCACTATCAGCTTCTCCCCCTACAGTACATAGACCCAGACCACAAATGGCACTTGGGGCAGCTGGGAAAACCTTTCAGCCTTTATTTTCTTTTAAACTATTTACTTAATGTGCATTGGTGATTTGCCTGTATGTATGTCTCTTTGAGGATGTTGGAGCCGCAGATACAGACAGTTGTAATCGGCCAGGTTGGTGCCAGGAATTGAACCCAGGGCCTTTGGAAGAACAGCCAGTGCTCTTAACTACTGAGTCATCTCTCCAGCCCCCTTTGAGCCTTTATATGGGAAGTGAAGAGGATGAGGCTTCAGGTAATCCTGAGTAAGACTAGTTAGGCTGGGAACAGGGCAGCAAGCTCAGGTTTATCCTTGATGCTGTCCGTCATCAGGACAGAGACAATGATGTTTGCTCAGAGGAAAGAGGGTGGAGTGATCTGAGGGATGAGAAGCGTGGGGAAGGTTTGGAGCAGTCCCTGAGGAGGATGAACATACTGTAGACTCAAGGTTTCAGGGCTGGGCGATTGAACACTGATGGCTGTGTTGACAGAAATGGGAGTTGTTACTTTGGGGGAAAGATGTTAGTTATGTTTTAAGCCTGTTAAGTTCAGGGCAGTGGCAGGAAATCCATGTAAACAACTACAGCCATCAAGAACATCTCAAGGGAACATGGCTGCTAAAAGCCAGCATCTTCTCCAGTATCCAGCCTCACTGAGCAGAACTCAGGGTCACCTCTGCAGACACAGGGTGTCAAAACAGAGGTCCTTGTAGCGTGCAGTCTCTACTCACAGTCAGAGGCTTAGAGAGTAAGATTATTGAATTCCTGAAGCTTTGGTGGAAACTAGCCATGGAAGCCATGTTGTTGAAGTAGATTGGGGAGAACTCTTGTGGAAACTTTCTAATCTCTGTGCTTCTGAAACATAGCCTTGCCCAGAAAGCGTGCCCACATGCTCTGGGAAGAGATGCTTGTTTATTTGGATTTCAGGATTTCGTCAATGCCCACCAGCCTCCCAAATGTTTCCTTTCTAGAAGACAAATAATAACTTGGTTTTCTGAAATTTCTAAATAAAAATTAAGGTTTTTCTAAGTTTTAATATTTTTTTTTTGTTTTTACTTTTGTCTTGGGTGTATGTATGTCTATTCATCACGAGTGTGCCTGATCCCTGTGGAGGTCAGAAAAGGGTATCAGATCTCTGAGAACAGGAGTTACAGGCAGCTGTGAGCTACTTACGGGTGCTGGGAGTAGAACTCTGGTCTTCTGCAAGAGCTGCCAGTGTTCTTAACCACTGAGCTATCTCTCCAGACCTACAAATGAAGAATTTCTTTTTTAAATCTAATTTAAAATATTTTAGTACAGTATTTGAAAGGAAAAGATACAGTTTCTTGGAAACAGACCTACCTTAGCTAGGGTTGCTATTACTATGATAAAAAAACAAACAAACAAAAAACATGATCAAAGGAACTTAAGGAGGAAAGGGTGTGTTTGGCTCATGCTTCCACACCATAGTCTATCACTGAAGGAAGTGAGGACAGGAACTCAAGCAGGGCAGGAACCTGAAGGCAGGAGCTGATGCAGAGGCCATGGAGGAGTGCTGTTTACTGGCCTGCTCTGTGTGGCTTGCTTACCCTGCTTTCTCACTGATGCCGGGCCCACCAACCACCCACAATGGGCTGAGCCTCCCACATCAATCACTAAGAAAATGTTCTACCGGCTTGCCTACAGCTAAATCTTATGGAGGCATTCCTGGCTGAGCCTCTCTCCCCTCTGATAACTCTAGCTTGTGTCAAACTGACATAGAACAAGCCAAGACAATGCTTTTATAATTTAAGAGAAAAACAACAGAAAAGGGAAAAAAAAATCTGAAGCTGCCCCACCCCCTCACCATTCCTCTTAGTCCCAGCTTTCTATCTGCTCCTGCTTCTCCCATACTTCATAGTTCTCTGTGTGGTCCGTGAGTGTAAATGTGACAGGTTCTAACTTCTCTAACCACACAACATACACTAGGTCCCATTCTTTCCTTCTTTCCTGGCTTCTGCCCATCCACCCAGGCCTGACCGTTAGCAGGTAGGGCCGTGCACATTGAGAAGGTTCCTAAGTACTTTCTTCTTAGGTGACAGAAGACTACGCCTAGAGTTCCTTGAGTCCTCACTTCCAAACTTAGGATACTCAGAACCTCCCCAAAATACAGCAACTAGGGGTGATGCCTGGTACAGTAGGTACCTTCTCCCAGCCTGAGCACAGCAGTTGGCATCAGCTCTGACTGAGAATGTTAAACATCCATCACCACTCAGCTACGTATCAAGCACTCACTGTGTGTCAGGCACGGGGCCAGGTACTGGAGATACGGTGGAGAACAAGGAAGGATAGAGCTGGGTCCTCTATCACTATTGATATCTGATCATTCATTGTTAGGTGCACTGCAGAATGTTCACCTTTGACCTGTTCCCACCAGATGCCTGCAGTATACACCCCAGTGTGCCAACCAGACCTGAGTCCAGTTGCCGATTATCTCCTTGGTGAGGGGTGTAAACTTACCACCCCATAGTGAAGAAAATAGAAATGATCAAACATAATCTAAAAATAAAAACAATTATTTAGTATGAAGATGTTGGGATGGGGCAAACAGGCACCGTGACCATAAAGCAAGGCCTTGCAGATAACGTAACCCTGAAGCAGAGACCCGAGGGGTGGGAAAGAGACAGTTACTTAGCAAGTGAGGTGTTCCCAAGGGAATAAAAGTCTTCAACTGTGTGAAAATCAGAAGGAAAGATCATGGCTGGGACAGAAAAACTATAGGGGGTGTGGGTGGTACACAGGGGTAGCTGGTAGAAAGCTTGTCTAGCATGCACAAGACCCTAGGTTTGACCCCCTAGAACCACATAAACTACACGTGATGGCATATGTCTGACCAGTAGCATTTGGAAGGTAAAGGCAGATAGGTCAGGAGTTCAGTGTCATCCTTGGCTACATAGAGAGTTTGAGACCAGCTTTAGTGACATGTGACCCTGTCTAAAAAGAAAGGGCAGGGCAGCAGGTAGAACAAATGAGGCTGACTAGATACACAAGGGCCACATTATAGGCTATGGTATTCTAAAGGTAATCAGATGGCTGTGTAATAGAAAAGTAATTTACACAGACTGTGTGATTGTATGTTTATGTACATGTATGCACGTGGCTGTGTATGCATATGTGTACACATATATGTAGAAGCCAGAGGACAACCTTGACTGTTGTTCTTCAGGTGCCATCCCTCTTGTTTCTGAGATAGGAGCTTGCCAAGTAGGCAAGGCTGGCTGGATAATGAACTCCAGGGATGCTCCTGTCTCCACCTCCAACATGTGACACCATGCCTGACTCTTTTATGTGAGTTGTGGGGACAGAACACAGCTTCCCACATGTATAGTAAGCACTTTGTTAGCTGAGCCCAGCCACAGATTCCTGTGTGTAGAATGTCATCTATCTGAGTGGCAGCCAGTGGTTCGATGGTTATCATGGTGTGAGCAAGAGATGGAGAGAAACAACACAGAGGATTGCAGAGACTGGGACAAGTTTGCTTTTATGACTGATGGAGAGAAGCAACACAGGATTACAGAGACTGGGATATTTGCTTTTATGATTCATATATCTTAATCACACCCAAGAGTTCTCAGAAAAAACTCTAGAGTCATCTGAACTTTATTGTAATACTAATTAAGTACCCATTATGAGCACCCATTGTATGCACAGTACGCAAGACACTAACCTAAGAACTAGAAGAGAGATGGACACAAAAGGTATCAGAAGAGAGGGACCAGGATTCTAAATATTCTAATTCATGAGGTATTGAAGTCCAAGGAGAAGGCACTAATCCAGCCTGAGGGAAGAGAAGAATCAGAGACTGACTCTGATTTTCAAAAACAATTTAACCTAGTGAGTAGACACGCCAGGCCCAGCACAGCCTTGCAAAGACTCGGGATATGTACAGAAGCATAACACCAGGGCAGGGATGAGGAGTGCAGAGGCTGGAAATGTTGATCAGAGCCAGATCAGGACAGTGAAGGTAACACAGGAGCTTCAGGAACAAGTCACAGCAGGTGGTAGTGGGGCAGTCGATAGAGGCAGGAGTTCCAGTGCCAGGGGCTCCTTACACTCTCTAAGTGCACAGCCCTGCTCAGACCTTCTCTCTTATATGCCCTCCTGGCATATCAAGCAACATTTACTGTAGAGGAATTTTAGTTCTGGCAAGAGATCACGTCCAAAGACTTTCTAGGTCTGTGTAATCTGGCTGGAATACAGACACATTTTTAATGCAGGAGACAGGCAAGCAGATCTCTGAGTTCAAGGCCGGCCTGGGATAGAGCACGTTTCAGGAGGAGAAAAGCTTAGGTCCAGGTACACACCTTTAATCCCAGTACCCAGGAGACAGAGACATGCTTTGTCTCTGAGTTCTAATCAGTTCTGTTTAGTCAGTTTGTAGAATTCGGAGGCAGTTTTGCCAGGACAGTTTTACAGAAAGAGGTTGAAGAGAGAACAAGCTAGACACAGGTGAAGACAGAACAGGCCAGAGAATAAGAAGGAGCCAGAAGAACAGAACAGATTGCTAGAGTTAGTTTGAGGCGAAGCAAGACAATTCAGTGAGAAGTGGAAAGAAGCCAGTTTGAATCAGTCAGCTTGGAGAGGAGTTTGAGCCAGAGCAGCTGGGTTGAACCAGCCACTTAGAGCTCAGAAAGTATAAGAAAGGGTGAGCTTATTCAGCAGCAAGTCTCAGAGGCTGAAAGCATTCTAGGTCTAGATTAGATTGTATGGAGGTTAGACACTTCCAGGACTAGGCCTAGGTTAGCAGACAGAGGCAGTAAGCCTCGGAGACAATTACATCAGGAGAATGAAAAATATTTTTACAATCTACTTCTGCAAACCTACCATGTTCTTCCATGCCCTCTCTCCTGCTGCTCCCTAAATTCTAAAGGGGGAACTCAAGATTGTACATATACTTAAAGCAATCTTAAATTCGTTCATTTTCCATGCCACCACAAAACGCTGGATACTTATGAAAAGAGGCTTAACTAAGCATCCTACCTCCTGAGCTACATCACCAACCACAGTTACTCATGTGAAAAAAAAAAACTACTCCTTTATGAATAAACCAGGGTCTCACAAAACTATTTCAGTGCCCTTTAGGTTTCTGACCCTTCGGTCTTATGCGGTCTTACCGGTCTTGGTTTGGTAGCCCAGGCTGGCCTTGAACCTCCTATGTAACTGAGAATGACTTTCAAATCCTACCCTTCAATTTCTTTTGAGGGCAGATCCCTCAATGACCAAATTACTTCCTGCTACTCCCAACTCCTTAAAGCTTCTGACATTCCCACCCTCAGGGTCAAAATTCTAATACATGAATCCTTTAGGGACATACCCAAGCCAAATCTAAGCCATGTAAGTATCAGCTGAAATGCTTAATAATAGAAAGTTTCTATAGTAAGCTAGCCACCACTTAAAATGATGTAGAAACTGAGTTAACATGATATGTTGTTAAATTTTAAAACAGCAGGTACACAGTATAGTCTGGGTTTGATTCACTGTGGATTACATCTATGTGGACAGGAATAAAATAGCAGCCAAACTTATCTTCGTGTGGGTAGATTGCTAAGGGATTTTAGACCTAATCTCTTGACTTATATCATTTAAATTATCAAACACACGGTTGGTATATTATGACCAACCCCCCCACCCCCACCCCCGAACAAAGCTGCTCTAGGGATCTGCTTGGCACAGTGCAGAGAAGCACTTGACCTCTGGCTGGTTCCTGTGACTGCATGTTGTTGACACAGCAGTATTTCTGCCCAGGAGGACTGCAAGCGAGACTAATTCATTAAGTGCTTCCAGTCCCGGAGATGACAGGAGCCAGGAAAACAAAGTCTTGTTACTCTGACAGCCGGTAGCCTTGATGTCTGCGCGTTTATTTATTAACTGAACTGCATGGATCCATTCTCCCACAAGCAATGTAGCTGACCTTGACACAGATCTCATTCTCACAGAAGATGAAAATCACGAGAACACTGTCCTAGGAAGGGACATGAACTTGAATGACAGCGTTGGCCAGTGCTGTAAGGTAGTAAGAGATGAGAATGTTGAGTTGGGATGCTCTCTCTCTCTCTCTCTCTCTCTCTCTCTCTCTCTCTCTCTCTCTCT
>JANHMN010000009.1:53214704-53229942 GCA_030674055.1 Rhabdomys pumilio | reverse complement strand
TCTCTCTCTCTCTCTCTCTCTCTCTCTCTCTCTCTCTCTCTCTCTCTGTGTGTGTGTGTGTGTGTGTGTGTGTCTCCTCATGCACACGCACACATATGTGTATTAGGCATGAAATACAAATTGTTCTATATATACACTTCCCCCTTTAAATCATAACGATTCTGTGAGGAATTCTTCCCATTTTAAAGCTGCTGGAACTAGGATTTAGAAAGAATGAATAATTAGGAAACAGCAGAAGTTAAATTTTAGTATGGCTAATTCCAAATTCCGACCACCCCTCTGCTTCCCTTTTTAATAGGCTGCTGTTACAAGCAGGGAATTTTAGAGCTTGGGAAAAACACTCTATTGATTTTGGCTTAGAAGGTTCCCGGCAGGAAGTAGATGCCAGATGCTCTTTGTTCAATGGATGGGTGAATGAATGAACAAAAGAAAGAAAATTCTAAAAGGTCACGTAATAAGATCAAGGGAGGGAGAAATAATCATGTTAGAAACCCATCTCAGAAATAGATGTTACGAATGAATGCAGCATACGCTCTGTAGTTCTGTTTCCAAGCCCAGATTTACAAGTGCATGCCTGCAACAGAGTAAACATAGGAGAGTCGCTTTGCAGGGGCTCAGAGATCTGGGATCTTGCTGGGTCTTTGGGTCAATCAGTCTTGGTGCAGTTTAGGGGAGAAGAGGTGCTGGCCTGGTTGCGTTCCCAGGCACCGAACTTGATGTCTCCTGTTCTTATTTGCTAATCAACCACTTGGCCCTGCTGGGTCCTCGCTGTTTGCCTGAATCACTTATGGTCTGAGGACACAGAGAAAAGGAGTCCGAAACATAGAAGCCTCCCAGACCCCTTGTGAGAGAAATGCTTTCTTTTCCTTTGCCTGTGATGTATCAAACTGACAGGCTTCCCCCAGCTCAGATGAAGAACTGTTTTTCTCCATGTGTGTGCTGTCAACTCTAGGAATGCTCAACACTGGTTATTGGGTCAGCAAGCGGAGCGAAGATTTAGTCACCCCCTCTTTCTTTAGGCATCTTCTTGGCTGTGCACAGCAAAGACTCATATACACCAGCTCAGAACAAGAGTGAAGCCATTAGATCCAGACTACCATGGGGGACACAACAGAAATACTTCAAGTATTTATCGCCCAGGAGTTCTGAGTACAGGGAAGGAAAACACAGTGTTCCCTTTAGCCTCTGGATAGCTCTTAATTGGGACTACCAGAACAAAACAGCTTAGCAAAGAAACAAGCTTATTTACACCTGGGCCTGATACGCACGTGAGAGGAACCAAAGGCAACCAGGGGTTTAGGATTCAAGTTTCAGTATCATCTTCAGCTGAAGACAAAGAGAGATGCATGTAGGGGAACCACTTTTGGAAAAAATACTGGCATACAGCACGCATATGTGTTGTATCCACAGGTGTGTACGTGTATGGACATGTGTAGAAGACTGGGGAGGATTCTGGATGTCTTTATCATTCTCTGAGCATTCTCTGGTTTTCTCGCTGAACTAGAAGAAGCAAGGCTGGCAGCCAGGGAGACCCAGTCATTACCCAACTTGGCCATCTGTAACAGCACTGTGCTTACATGTTACATGTAAGGTGTGCATGTGGCTACAACCAACCTTTTACAATGGGTGCAAGAATTTAAACCTGGGTCCTTCATGCCCATACATCAAGTATTCTTGCCACAAAGCCATCCCCCCAGCTCACAACCCCTACTAACTGAATATAAATCAACACTTTCTCAGTTGATTTTTTTTTCCTTTTGGCAATACTGGGGACTAAGCTTAAAGCTTTATGCAGGCAAAGCAAGTGCCCTACCACTGAGCTACACTCTCCGTCCTTCCGCTGTTAAGACTTCACTGAGATTTATTTGGGCTTCTTCTCCAAGTACACAAGGAAGACACACTTACAAATGAACATTTTTCCTATTTTAAAAAGGTACATTTTCCTCAGAAGCATCATTCATACTGAGTTCTCACAGCTATGCTTGTGTCTGCTATGTCTCAGAATAATCAGATCAAAACATCCCTGGTGCTAAAGAGGCGTATTTTATGGTGCATATTCTGGTTAGTCTACAGCAGTGTCCCAGAAAGAGAGACTAGAACACAAACTGACTTTACAGTTACACAGCAATGCCATTGAAATGAGGCTTGGGAGCCCTGTCCTGACTGGATTCATTTTCTAGGAAACAGGGGTGGTGGTGGGAGGGCACTCTGCATCTAGGCACCTTCTGCTCTAACAATGTGTAATTCTGTAATCACAGCTCTGAAGAGAACACAGAATCCCTTAGAGAACCATATGCAGCAGGAGAGGAGGCAAGTGATCTCTGGTGCCGGGCTGTAGTAAATCCTACTTTACAGAGTAGGAAACAAAGGTCAGAGCTACCCCCTCTCCTCACCAAAACAAACAAATGGCAGCAGGGAAATCCAAAGCTTTGGATTTGAACTTCAAGATGACCGTCTTCCCTTGGTCCAGGAGAGATTCTGTCCCGGTGTATAGAAGAATTTAAGTTCCTCCCCTTGTCTCCCTATCACTTTTTTTCCTGGTCCATCTTCCCAGGAGGATTCAATTTGGATTGAGGAACTGCTTTTGAAATCATTCCTAAGGTATCACACATGCACACATCATACACACACACACACACACACACACACACACACACACACACTGGGTGAACTCTGAATTTAATCTGGGAAGTCATAATTACTCTTGGCCTATAGAAGCTGAACCAATCAAAGAATCACCTCAAACTCAAGAGAACTTTGATTCACACAACTGGTTGGTAGCCCTTAAGTCTCTGGCCAATTCTCCCGAGCCTGTTTCCCATCTCACTGCTGGAGTATTGAGATTACAGGTGCATGCCACTGAATTTTTTTTTTAATATGTGTTCCAGGGTTTGAACCCATAGCTTGTTACCCATCAAGACATCTCTCTGATCTTGAGACATATAGCATGACTCCCGAAGCACAGGTGAGGGCACAGTGTTGAGACCTGTTAGCTGTAGAGTCTGAAGAGAGGACCTCAGAAAACAGGGAAGCCTGCAGGCACCAACACTCCAGGCCAGTGTGGGAGGCCCGTGTCAGGTAGCTAATAACAGTGGTTAAGGAACTGTAGGGCTGGGGGGGGGTGTGTGCTCATTCTCTGTATTCTAACTCATTCAGGACTAAGGTTATAATCACCCTTTAAGGTGGCGGCACACCCTTGATCCCAGTACTCAGGAGGCAGAAGAAAGCAGAGTCTGTTAGTTCAAGGCCAGCTGGTCTACAGAACTAGTTCCAGGACAGCAAGGGCGCCACAGAAAAACTGCCTTGGAAAACAACAACAACCACAAACCATACCTTTCTTGTTCTCCCATGTCATGATTTTGTTTTTGTTTTTTAAATGATAGACAAAGATGCGGTGCCCACTAATGTCCAGGCTGTATGCATGTGGTGATTGTCAGTCAGAAAGGTTCAGGAGAGACAGAGGTACCCAAAGCTAGGGCTGTATCCCCTCTAATACTACTTCCCAGACAATGGCCTCACATGGGTAGGATGGATGCTTCCTCAGGCCTCAGAAGTTAATCTGCTTCATATTTGGTCATAGCAGGTGGACCACCTAAGCTCCCTTAGACAATCTGAGTTCTAGTAAACATGAACAGCAGGCCTTCATGCAGAGCCAGCCTCCCTTTGGTTTCAAAGTCTAGATAGGAAGCCCCTCTTGCTATCCCTCTGCCAGTCTGTATCCGATAGCTCTGTCTAGCACCACATGTCATAATACCATGGAGGGCAGAGAAACTGAACTCTTCTCTCTGCCATGTACAGACTCCAGGGAAACGTTCCCAGGAGATGTTCTGGAGGAAGGCTGGGCAGGCTGGAGTCCAGTTCTGCCCTCTGATGCCAGGGATCCCTGAGCCAAGCTTGTACTCTCTTGGAAAGTAGCCTCCTACTAATAAGCCTGAAAACACTCAGCAGGCTCTGGCCTCAGCAAGGGTTTCAGGGACTCAGCCTTTCCCAGCCCCCAGCTCACTCTGCCAGCTCTTAGCTTTTAATCTCCTGCACAGCTGCCTGCTGGAGTATGCTACACATTTGTATCTGTCGCTCTGCATCGCCTGCGCGTCACTGCTCTTGGCAAACAGGAAGTCTTCTCCTGTCTTCCCAGAATGCTTCCCCAAGGATGGCCCAGCCCTTGACAAAGCCTTCTACATTTTTCATTTTTTCCTTTCTTTTACTAATGATACCCCAACACACACACACACACACACACACACACACACACACACACACACCACCTACTCCTATTTTTCCTAGCCTATCTAGTCCCCAGCACCCAGTTCCTATAGCCTTGTAGGAAGTAGTCATTTGCTTCCTAATAAAGAAAAGCTAAGAGCTTCCAGCCTCCACCAACCTCATTTTCCTAAGTGGCTCCCCAAAAGGAGAGTAAGCATACCCCAATTCAATGCCCTCCCAACCGAGACAAAAGTCATAGCACCCTGGAACTCTATGATGTCCTTCTAATTCTTACAGCTAAAAAGGACCTGTGAAAATCATAGTAGAGAGGCCTTGGGTAAGAGAAAGGGCATCAGGGAAACTGGCAGAGAAAAGTACAGTGCTGTACGTGTGTACTCAGAGGCCGTTAGACCCATTGTCTTGTATGAAAGCTTTTAAGTCAATTTTGCAAAACACTTAAAATTTGAAAAGGAGGCTGGAGAGATGGCCCAGCAGCCAGGAGCACTTAGCTGAGGGTCCAGGTTTGGTCCCCAGCATGCACATCATAGCCACAAATGCCTGTAATTCCTGGTCCAGAGGACCCGACTCTCGCTTCTGGCCTCTGGGGGGCCCCTGAACACACATGTTGCATATAAAAATCACAGAGTTCGGTATCCTTAGCTACCAGGGACGTGCACATTGAAACTACAGTGAGATTTCATCTTATTCCAACTAGAATGACTAAGATTTAAAACAAACTAATAATAAATAGTGCCATAGATGTAAGGAAAGAGCAACAAGTCTTCACTGTTAGTGGAAGTAGGAACCAGTGCTGCCACTGTGGAAATCAGTGTAGAGATTCCTCGAAAAGCTAGAAATGGATCAACCATATGATCTGGCTATACCACTGCTCGGTGTCTCCCCAAAGGACTCTACATCCTGCTACAGAGATAACTTGTTCATTCACGTTCATTGCTCCTCTGTCCACAAAACCAGGAAATGAAAACAACCTAGATGTCTATCGTTTGCTGAGTAGATAATGAAAATGTGATTTTATTCAACTATAAAGAAAAATGAACACATATGTAGCAGAGGATGGCCTTTTGGGGCATCAATGGGAGGAGAGGCCCTGGGTCCAGTAAAGGCTCGATACCCCAGTGTAGGGGAATTTGTGGCGGGAGTGGGTGGGTGGGTGGGGGAACACCCTCATAGAAGCAGGGAATGGGGGATGGGATAGGAGGTTTCAGGGGGTGAGGAAGAACCAGGAAAGGGGATAACATTTGAAATGTAAATAAAGAAAATATCCAATAAAAAAAGGGGGGGGGGAGAAAGAAAAAGAAAATTATAAAATTTGCAGGAAATGGGTGGAGCTGGAAATAATTTATTCTGAGTGAGGAAGGTAAACACTTCACTTTTGTATATGAATGTTAGCCTTAAATCTCTAGACAGGTGTTTCATTTGAATATCCTCAAAGGTTAGGAAACCAGTAAGGGGCCATTGTGGGTCAAGGGCATTTTAAGAAACACAGACAGAACACAGACATTCTGAGGAGGGGCTAACAGAACAGGAAGGACAAAATGGAAAGGGAGATGAGAAGCTAGAGTAAGGGGACCATGTGGAGACCATGTGGGGACCGTGTAATGAACACCTTGAGATGCTATGTGGAAGCCTACTACTGTAGACGCTTTCTGAAATATACACATATAAATTAATTTTAAATGGAGTTACCCTTTAGCACAGTGGGCTGGGGGCGGGGGCAAAGCCTTTCTCAGACACTATAGGCCATCAAGCAAAAAGCCTAGTGCCAAGTATGGGTTACCTCTCTTTGAGTTGTTGGTCAGTGGGGTCCAATACACCCTCAAACATTACAGGCTATTGCTATCGCTCTTGGTTCCTCTCCAGAACTTGATGGTAGGACTCTAGCTCTCACGGTGCCAGAAGTTTCAGTGTATGCTGCTTGGGGAGAATATCATTTAACAGTCATCCCAGCTGTGAAGCCTGCACACCACAATAGCCAGTAGTCCGGCAAGATCACTCGGTGCAATGCCAGCATGAATGTTATAGGATAAGCCAGCTGCTTTCTGACTGACTTTAAAGCCTGCTGCACAAGACTGTACTCATGCCTGGTACTGCGAACTGGGCCCAAATCCTATGTCTATTAGGCCATAGGCCATAGGGAAGAATGCAATAATTTTATTCAGCTAAATGGAACATATTTAAATAGCGCCCCTTAGGTTCTTCTCTTTGTATTCATAGGTTAGTGAATCTCTCAACCCTCATCAGAAAAGCTCTTTTTGTACAATTAATACAAAGACCTATAACCGGCCAATGTACAGAGAATATGAAACTATGGAACACTTGGCTCTAAATGAGACGTTTATACCACCTTTCCTTCCCACAAGGCTAGACGCCGTGGGTGTCTGCAATAAAACAGTATTGGCTGGACATGATGGAAGTCATTGCGCACATAAACTCACCTCAGCTGTGACAGCATACAGGAGACCAAGCCAACCAAAGCCCAGCACGAATGAGGGAGGGGCCATGAAGTCCCACCCTAGCTGAAAAATTCTTAAGAATTGATGGCTACGGTCAGGAGGAGAGTATGTTGTTGTTTTTTTTTTTTAAATCTTTATTGAATATTTTATTTACATTTCAGATACCATCCCCTTTCCCCATTTCCCCTCCCTAGACAACCTCTATCCCACCCCCACTTCTCCTTTTTGCTTTTATACTATTTTTTAAATGTTAATCAAAGGTTTTATAAGTTTGGTAATGCTCAATATCAATCAGAAGTGTAACCCAATACCCAACCTAGATATACCAACTATCTTTGACTGGCGGGGACACGCAAACATCCACCTCAGTGTCCCCCCTCCTCTTGACACCTAGCTAGCTCCTCCTCTCCTTCTCTTCCTCTCCTTACTCCTTATCTTCCTCTCCTTACTCCTCCCACCTTAGCTCCTCCTACATATCACCGGTCCTGTTAAAATAAAACTTTTTTCTTAGAATACAATTAGAGCATAACTATACCAACTTGTATCAGTAAGGTACAAGATAGACCTAATATTCAGTCCATCATTTTGTTGACTAAACAAAACCTCCTAACTAAAAGACTGTCCCTCCTAACTAAAAGACTAATTCTGAAGCTGGCTTTTTTTTCTTGGCATTAGAATGAATGTCAGCTGAAAACCATCCTCTCAAACCTTTTCTCTCAAAGTAAATAGCCGGGATTGTCTATGAGACTATAAGTCTTCAAATCCATCAGAAATCCAGAATGACTGAGTTAACTGAAATTATAGGAAGCACCAAGCATAGCTTCTAAAACTTAGCCAAATTATAGAGACCACTGAGCACCTGGACAGTCTCTATACTACAAAACGTTGGAGCATTCAATCTTCAGTCTTCTGGCCCAGGATCATCTGACAGACCTAGTAATGCAGAATTATTAAGGACTGGTTACTCTGTCTTGGCAGATATAATCAGTTGACTATTCCGCAAGTGTGTCCTTTTCTGGACAGTGATTTGTCTGTAGATGAAAAGAGGCAATTCTTGTCTAGTGGCTGTCTCATCACAACTGGAGTAACTCCAAAGATGCTCAATTTCTTCTTAGAATCCAAGATAGGAAGCTGTCAGGAGCAGACAGGTCTCTAATCAAAATGGACATTAATATAGAAATGTTTGTAACATCAATTCTGTGGACTTCTGGTGTTTTGAAAATCAACTATCCATGTAAGGCAATCTGGACTATTGTTTGTTAACTCCTCTCAGCTAAATAAAATATAGAAAACACCCTAACAATAAACTCAGAGCCATGAATTTGCTATAGGCCCTTAACTCACAGGCTAACCATCTCAAATCAGTTTAAAAACTTAAAGGATGACTGGGTCTAAGCCTTGTATTCCTAAATATGTTATATAAGCACAATGCCTATGAGAGTAACAATATTAATCTCACTTTATATCAATAAGAAGCTCGTACCAATGAAAACTTTAAATTAGAAATCAAAGTAAATTTTGTACCATTTAAGAAATTATAACTTCTTCTTAATAACAATTATACATATTTCTACCAATAGGTTATGGCTATGCAATAAATCCTAGCTAATCCTCCCTGTTCCAACAAAACCACTACTTTTCCCTAGAAAGACAGCCCAATATTAACCACCTCAGTCCCCAAGTCCAGGGAATAGGGGCATCGACTCTTCATTAACTTCTTCAAGCTGATTATGGGAGTTGAGATATTAGAAGAGGGGCAGAGGGAAGAGTAAATTGATAAGCCTTGTCTGTGTCTTCACTGCATCCAGCTAGAATTCCAGGACATCAGAGGTTCAAGCAGGTCTGCTCAGCTTGCTTGATGAGTAGATACACCGAGGATGTGTATTCTGCAATATACAACTCTCAAAACAAATTTTAATATCAAGATAATTTTTTGTTTGAATTCTGGAATCTAGTCTTTTGGCAGCCTGCCTCTGTCATGTCTAATCCATATAATTCTGGGAGTTTCTATGAGGGTGTATTCCCACCATCCTCCCATTTTCACCTCCCTGCTCTCAAATTCCCCAACCCTAGGGAATCCAAACTTTCAGGCACCAAGGCCCTCTACTTCCACTGATGCCTAACCCCTTATCCCAGCCCCCCACCCCCAATTACTATGAGCGTGTGCTCCCACCATCCTCTCATTCCCACCTTCCTGCTCTTGAAATTCCCCAACACTAGGGAATTCGAACTTTCAGGTATCAAAGCTGTCCACTTCCACTTATGCCTGGCAAGGCCACCCTCAACTACCTATACAGGTGGAGCCGTGAGTCCCTCCCTTTGTGTTCTCGGGCTGGAGATTTTATAATGGCTACTCCAGCTTGTTTCTTAGGGCCATTTGCTTGAAAAATTGTTTTCCAGCCTTTTACTCTAATGTAGAGTCTGTGTTTGTCACTGAGGCGGGTTTCCTGTATGCAGCAAAATGCTGGGCCTTGTTTATGTATCCAGTCCATTAGCCTATGTCTTTTAATTGGGGAATTGAGTCCATTGGTGTTAAGAGATGTTAAGGAACAGTGATTGTTGCTTCTTGTTATTTTTGTTATTAGAAGTGAAATTATCTTTGTGTGGCTATCTTCTTTTGAATTTGTTGGAAGAGGATTACTTTTTTGCTCTTTCTAGGGTATAATTTCCCTCCTTGCATTGAAGCTTTCCTGCTATTATCCTTTGTAATGCTGGGTTTGTGGAAAGATATTGTATAAATTTGGTTTTGTCATGGAATATCTTGGTTTCTCCATCTATGGTAATTAAGAGTTTTGCTGGGTATAGTAGCCTGGGCTGGCATTTGTGTTCTCTTAGGGTCTGTATGACATCTGTCCAGCATCTTCTAGCTTTTATAGTATCTGGTGAGAAGTCTGGTATAATTCTGATAGGTCTGCCTTTATATGTTACTTGGTCTTTTTCTCTTACTGCATTTAATATTCTTTCTTTGTTTTGTGCACTTGGTGTTTTGATTAGTATGTGACGGGAGGTATTTCTTTTCTGGTCTAGTCTACTTGGCGTTCTGTAGGCTTCTTGTATGTTTATGGGCATCTCATTCTTTAGATTAGGGAAGTTTTCTTCCATAATTTTGTTGAAGATATTTATTGGCCCTTTAAGTTGGGAATCTTCACTCTTATCTATACCTATTATCCTTAGGTTTGGTCTCTTCATTGTGTCCTGGATTTCCTGGATATTGTATTTTAAGAACTTTTTGTATTTTGCATTTTCTTTGACAGTTGTGTTCATATTTTCTATGGTATCTTCTGCACCTGAGATTCTCTCTTCTATCTCTTGTATTTTGTTGGTGATGCTTGTGTCTATGATTCCTGATTTCTTTCCTAGGTTTTCTATCTCCAGGGTAGTCTCCCTTTGTGATTTCTTGATTGTTTCTACTTGCATTTTTATGTCCTGAATGGTTTTGTTCAATTCCTTCACCTGTTTGGTTGTGTTCTCTTGTAATTCTTTAAGGGATTTTTGTGTTTCCACTTTAAGGGCTTCTACCTGTCTACCTGTGTTCTCCTCAAATTCTTTGAGAGTGTTATTTATGTCCCTCTTAAAGTCCTCTATCATCATCATTAGAAGTGATTTTAAATCTGAATCTTGCTTTCCTAGTACTATGGGGAATTCAGGACTTTCTTGTGTGGGAGAACTAGGTTCTAATGATGCCAAGTACCCTGGGTTGCTGATGCTTATGTTCTTGTGCTTGCCTTTTGCCATCTGGATCTCCTTAGTGCTACCTGCCCTGTCTCTGACTGGAGCCTGTCTTTCCTATTATCTTGGTTTTATCAAAACTGTGTGGGATGGGTGTTGCTACTGCAGTAAGAGCTGAGGCCCAAAATCTGCTCAGGACAGGAGTGACTTCCTGGGTCCTAGTGGGTTCAGGTTACTCCCTGTTTGGAGCAGGCATTGCTGTCTGCTTACCTAAGATAATGCAGAGTTAGAGTACCTGGGAGCCCTGCTTCCTCTGGATTCCTAGAGATTGGGGGCAGAGCTGCCTCCCGGGATCTGCTCAGTGCTCAGACCCAGACCGGAAGGAACCTTGTTTTATTTTTTTTTCCAGGGATGTAGCACCTGGCAGGCTCCTCACGCTCCAGTAGATGGTCCTGCACCCATGCACACACAGGCAGAGGACGTGGACTCAGCAGGTTTAAAAATAAGACTGAGAGCACATGAGAGAAGTGGGAGAGAGGACGGGGGGGGGGGGGGGGGCCCCGGGGATTGGAGAGGAGGGATGGGGGTGAGAACTAATCTAAACACATCTTATGCATGTATGAAATTCTCAAGAAATAAATCTTTTTTAAAACCTGGACAAGGTGTCATACACATTTAAAAATTAAAAATGCACACACAAGGGGCTTTATGAATAAAAACAGAATGAGGAAATTCTAAAGTAAATGATTAATTCATTTATGCTGGCAGATGCCCATAATTCTAGCACTCTGAAGGCTGAGGCAGGAGGATCATGAGATCTAGGCTAACCTAGGCTATATAGTGAAACACTACTGCAAAAATATAATCTGACACAGTACAGTATGATACAATACAATACAACACTATACAGGGCAATGCAATATAATACAATACAGTTCAGTACAACACAACACAATGCAATACAATACCTAAACCTAGCATGGTACCCATGTTTAGATGCACAGCGAAACAGTGTTGATATGTCCACATAGCTATGCAACAGATCTCTTGAATCATTTTCACCTTGTAAAACTGAAACTCTGGACAACTCTTCTCAACCTTCCTGATGCTGCAGGTTCCTACTGTTGTGATGACCCCCAACTGTAAAATAATTTCTGTTGCTACTTCATAACTATAATTTTGCTACTGTTATGAGTTGCAATGTGAATATCTGATATGCAGGATATCTGATATGTGATCCCTGTGAAAAGGTCATTTGACCCCCGAAACAGTCATGACCTCAGTTGCGAGCCACTGCTCTATCCTACTAAATGCTAAACCTCTCTATTCTTCCCATGATCCTTGGCAAACCACTTTCTGCTTTGTGTGTCTATGATTCTGACAACTTAAATAGTCTATAGGAGCAGAATCAGACAGGGCTTGCCCCATTGTAAATGGCCTATTTTTACTTAGCACAGTGTCCTTGCAGTTATTACATATTGTATCATATGACAGGATTTCCTCTTTAAGGCTGCATAATATTCTGTGGCACACATATCCAACATTTTATCCATTCCTTTGTTGATGAATATTTAGGTCGCTTCAGGTTTTTTTTCTTTCACCTTAATTTGCAGCTGGTTACTTGTCGGGAACTGCACTAGCCCACTCTTGGGGGCCAAAATGTCGCGGACCGCTCTATCAATATTTGAACCCTCACTGCCAAAAGCCTTGGAGGCTAAATTGTTAGAGCCCACACTGCCCTAAGCTGCTCCAGTCCGTGGGTCGGGGTTCAGCAAGAGAGAGAGGACTGACGCAAAGAATGGAGACCAGACAGAGAAAGATTCAATCCATTTATTCTTCAGTCTCTCTTCTTCTCTCCAAGTCCTTAGTTCCAAGTCTCTAGTTCCTAGCACTTAATCCTAGTTCCAGTTGCTAATCTCTTTCCCAGTTTCGAGTTCTTTCTCCAAGTGCTAAGTGCCTAATAATAGTTGCCTGTCTCGAGTCTCAAGTGCCTACTACTAAGTGTCTAATGTCTATATCCAAGTTCTTCCTCCAAGTGCCAAGTGCCTAATACCTAATGCTCCAATAATTTCTTCCATGAGCCTCTCGCCTTTTATATGTCTCGCTTATAAGCCATGATTTTAAGTCACCCCTTTAAGTCATGCCCTTAAGCCTTATCTCTAAATCATGCCTTTAAATCACACACCCAAGGGAAAATCCTGGGTATCTAAAACAGATGTTATCAGAGTGTGCTCAGCTGTTGTAGGCTATTGTAAACAAGTCTTTTATCAGGGTATATGGCTCAAGATGGCTGCAAGGATGATAGTCACCTTCTGTCGGCTCCTCACAGTTACTCACATAAACCAAGTGAGTTACCAAATACCCTGTAGCCAGCAAAATATGTTTGTATAGAATTTTATCATTGTTTTCTGAGCCAGGCCTCTGTTTAGTCCTGGGATGATCTAAGACAGACCTTTTGAGAACTCTGCAGGCCGTAGATAAGGGTAATGACTGCTGGTACGATAATACAAACAACCATGTGTCCATGAGGATACCCGGCCTTGGCTTTGGTCAAATGGTTTCTGTAGGTGCACAGTGGATTTACTAGGGAAGAGTGAAGTTATTTGTGTTAATGATATTATATCATTTTTTAAATTTTTTACATGTGTATGTGTGCATATGTATGTGTCCGGGGAATGCATGTCTGGGGTTGATGCTGGGAATCGTTCTCCACTGCTCTTTTTTTTACCTTATTCAGTAAGGCAGGGTGTTTTGCTCAAGCCCAGAGTGCTCACCGATATGGCTCTTCTCTTTAGCCCTCTTGCTCTGGAGTGTTCAGATACACAGGAACTCTGGAAATCATCACTGGCACCTGTATGTCATCCAGGGACAGTGAGAAGATGAGGTGTTACTTGCATGGGTATGAGTGACATCAGGATAGACAGGTTTCAAGACAGTTTAAGAGTGATAAAGGGGAGCCGGGCAGTGGTGGCGCACGCCTTTCTAGTCTCACTTTACTTGGTTCTCCTTGCTGCCCCCCTGCCATCCTGGACTTGTTTGTGTTCTCCAGAAACACCATGCTTGGGGGGCGGGGGGGGGGGGGGGGGAGACAGCTCAGTAGTTTAGAGCACATGCTGCTCTTCCAGAGGGCCCAGGTTCAATTCCCAACACCAATAACTCCATTTGCGGAGGGATCCAACACTCTTCTAACCTCTGTAGGCGCTATATATACATGGTACACAGACAGACATGCAGGCAAAACAATATAAATGAATCTTTAAAAACAACAGAATACCATGCCTTTCCTCATCTCCCATCCTTGGTACATGCTGCTCTGCTGCCTAGGACACGCCCCTTTCCTTTCTACCGTAAACCTTTAGTCTGGAAAACTTGCCCAAGATCAGCTGGATCTCACCTCCTGGGAGAAGAAATCTGCCTTGACTTCCCTCTGAGTCAGCGGTTACCCCTGCCCTGCTCACACAGAAACCCCGTCATCAGACCACTTCACCCTCTTCCTTGTTGTAGGTGTTCCACAAATATCTTTTTGAATTAACAGAACATATCTCACTTGAAAGAAAGCAGAGAGTTCAGTATCCCTGGTTGTCCCTAGATAACCCTGTGCTTTCCCAGTTCCCTGGTCCCACGACCACCGAAGGGGGTTTTACCGTGATACGTGTTCAGGGCCTCAACTGGTCAACTCTGTGGTCCGATATGGTCTCAGACAGCTTCAGTTGCTAGACCCTCTCACTCTGTTGCTACCATATCAGCTCGGGCAGGCCAGAACAGTGGCCTCAGAGTCTTCCTCTTTGGTCATTCGAGCTGCCAAGGGGTATCACAGCACCTGCCATGATAGAGTTTCCGCGGGTCCCTTCCCCAGTGTGCCTCACTGATTGAATCTCCAACCCCTGGGGACCCATAGAGCATCACCTGACACTGGGTCCCACCCCTCACATGCTCAGAATCCATCAGCCTTAGCTCCCTGGGCCTCACAGAGGTACCACTGTGAGAGCCTTGGCCTCTTCGGCTCTCTCCCTGCCAGATTTCTGCCGTTTCCTGTTCTCTCCTATCGCCTCTCAAGCGGCTCTCTGTGGTTCCACTCACTTTCCTTACTTGCTGTTCTGTTTTTATGTCAGCTTGACCCAGGCTAGAGGCATTTGGAAAGAAAAACAATCTAAGAAAATGCCCCAAACAGACTGGCTTATGGGAAAGCATGTGGTGCATCTTCTTCATGATTGATGTGGATATGAGAGAACAGGCACGTAGGATATGCCACGGTCCTCGGTGCTGTGAGCAGGCTGAGCAGCCATGGGGAGCAAACCAGTAAACAGCATACCTCCGTGGTCTCTGTTTCATCCGTGTTCCTTCCTGGAGCTCCTGCCCTGACTTCCCCCAGACAGAGAGCCACCTGAGAACTGTGAGATGAAACAAACCCTTCCCTCCCCCGAGCTGCTTTTGATCATGGTGTTTCATCACTGCAATAGAAACCTAACCATGCAGCTTGCTCAGGCCCTTGTGCCTTCACTGCCTTTTCTAGTGTCTGGCCTATCCCTGTCTCTGGCTCTTTTGTTCTGTTTCGTTCTGTTACACCAAACTCCATCTATTGCAAAGTCCCTGCCTGTGACCCCCATCCCAACATCCTGGCTCTCTGCTCCCTCTCTTCAACAAGACTATTGACTTCTGTGTTACCACTGCATTGCCATTCTCACACTGACAATGGTCTCAGTAATGATACCCGCCCCCACCTAATCCCAAATCCCACGGTGCAGAGCAATTGGATAGAGACAACCCGGTGTTGGTGACCTCTGGTCTCTTCTCATACACATACATATGTGGCACATGGCCACACAAACATGTACATACAATAATACACACACACACACACACACACACACACACACACACACACACACACA
>JANHMN010000009.1:53191163-53214694 GCA_030674055.1 Rhabdomys pumilio | reverse complement strand
ACACACACACACACACACACACACACACACACACACACACACACACACTGTTGCTGAAATTCCTTCCCTGTGGGTGAAGTAACATCTACCCCTCCTAAGATCCTAACAACAGAGGCGTGATCCTTCCAAAGTTCATTCATCTTGGCATCAGGGTGCCAGTGATCACTCTCTCTGAGACCCTTCCTCTCTTTATTAGGACACACAGCATCATGACTACAGGCAGCCATGATGGGACCCTGAAGGAGGACAGAGTTTCCTTGGTTCCCTTAAGTTCCATGGGCTTCCTGCCCTTAGGGTTGTGGGGAGAGGAAGTGGTGGTCGGGAAGAAGCTCTAAACTTCACGGCCAGCCCTACATCTTAGAAGCCAGGAAAACTGTTGAGAACTGGCTAAACTCAAGGCTGCCTTGGATCTGGGGTCCAGGTGGGGGCAGGCCTACAGCCACAGGGGAAAGGAGACAACTCAACTGTTGGTAAGAACTACCAGGTTTCAAGAACTACTTCTCATCAACTCTAAAAAGAGCTGCAAGAGCCGTGCCCTGATTTCTGGGGTAAGAGAGGGGTGTGCAGGAGCTCTAACTAGCCCATCTGTAACCTAACAGCATGTACAGGATCCTGTCCCTGCCCACACATCTACACAGCTGTTCCAGCAGCAGCCTTGCCTGGGACAGCTCATAACCTGCAGCCCGAGCACCTCTCCTGCATGTACTTTATGCTTTGACCGTTAAATATCACACTTCCCCTATCCAAGCAGCAAGCCCTCCGGCTTGTCAGTACTTCCATCCTCCCACTGGTCTGTCTTTGGTACCTACTCTGCTCTGCTTGGCCAACCCATAGGTCTGGCCCTCTCTGTTGTCCCTGGAACTCTCCTTAGTCTGTTTTGAATTTTTCCTACGCCCCACTCACTACTTTCAGTCTCATTTCTGAGAAGTCATTTAGTTGCCTTCTCTGTCCCTTATGCCAGCAGGTCAGTGTCCACTCTGCCAACTCCATTCATTCGAACAAGTAATGCTCAAGATGCAGCCCTGGTCCAGCTTCTGTGTCACCTAAGGCCTTGTTAGAAATGTACACTCTTGGGACCCCCCCACTCTACTGTTTCAGAAGCTCTCTTGGCCTGTGCCCAGCAATCCATGTTAAGTAACTCATACACATACTGAAGTTTGAGGGCCAGTGCTCTGAAACCTGGCTCAGGGCATCTCTCCTCTGCTTAACATCCTAAAATACCTTGTGTCAGTTTGGTTCAGATTCAGCCAGATATGACAAATGGGAAAATGCTTTAAAAACGAAAGGATATATTTCTCTTGCATTTTGAAGAAGTCTGCCCAAGCTGATACAGCAGCTCCGCAGTGCCATTAGGAGCCCAGGGTCATAGCTTTCATTTCTACTTCCAGAGCACAGATCTATTTAGCATCAAAGTCACCTTATGGTTCAAGAGAGCTGTGATAACCTGAACCATCACAACCTAATACTGACTAGGAGAGAGAGCGTGAAAGTCAGAAGAGGAAACTCTTCCAGCTTGTCAGTTCTGGAGAAGCAGCCTTCCAAGAGATCTGAATAGCACTTCTACTTAATAGCAGTTTATAAAAAAAAAAAAAAAGAAAAAAAAAAAAAAGAAAGAAAAAAGGCCGGGCGGTGGTGGCGCATGCCTTTAATCCCACCAGCACTTGGGAGGCAGAGGCAGGTGGATTTCTGAGTTGGAGGCCAGCCTGGTCTACAGAGTAAGTTCCAGGATAGCCAGGGCTACACAGAGAAACCCTGTCTCGAAAAAACCAGAAAAAAAAAATAGCAGTCTATCAGAATCTGGTCACATGACTATACCAGACACGGGGAAGCTGGGAAACATGGTTTGTTGTTTTGGATGGCACTATGCCCAGCTAAAAATTAAGTTTCTCTCAAAAAGGTTATATAACATATGGTTTAATTTCCATAACATTATAAGATAGGACAATTACAGAAAGGATTTAACAGATCACTGGAGGTGACGATGGCTATCAAGAACTGGTAGGAAGGAAGTCTGAGTGTGGTGGCCCATCCTGTGTTAGGGAGGGAAGAACATGAAGGTCAGGCATTTGAGGTCATCCCTGGCTACATAGTGAGTTTGGGGTTAGCCTGGACTACACAAGAACTCGCATCAAAACAGCAAAAGAATAACATGACAGAGTTGCTATGAATAGTGACTGCATAGTGATCCTAAAAATCTATATATGTGACAGAATTGCACAGAGCTAAATGCACACATACCCCTGTTCATGTAAAGTCAGAGTGTTATTAAATGGGGTTAATATTAGTGTCCTGGCATGATACTGAACAATAGTTTATAAGACACCATTGGAAGCAGCTGGGTGAAGAATCTTTCGATATTGTTTCTTATAGCTGCTCATAAATCTACAATTATCTCAAAGCAAGAAAGGGAAGAAACAAGAACAAGGTCATATCACTGGTGAGGAAAGGGGTGTGTTAGAAGCAGCTGCCTGTCTCCCCAGATCCCTAGCTTGTTCTGCTGTCACAGCCCAGGCTTCTGAGGATGCTTGGGTGCTTCCCTGAACAGTGGGGTACCACCTGAGCAACCTATACCTGTCCTGGACTGCTCTGCTGCTCCGGTCCTCAGGTCAAGGTCTAGCAAGAGAGAGTGTGGGTGAAGAAGGGGAAGAGATGAGAAGAATGGAGACAAGCCAGAGGGTCTGATCAAGTCTCTCTCTTATTGTTTCCTCTCTCTTATTGTCTCCCCCTTATTGTCTCCTCCTCCTCGTATTGTCTCCTCCTCTCTTATTGTCTCCTCCTAGTGGAAGGAAATCCTGGGTATTTATAAGCACAAGCAGGGAAACACAGCTGAAGACTCTTTACCACGTGCACTATGCAGCTAGGGTCACTAAACAGCAAAACAAGATATGTGGGATAAACAAGATGTTTGTCAGACTGTGCTCAGCTGTTGTCGGCTGTTGAAAAACAAGTCTCTTGTCAGGGTAGATGGCTCGAGATGGCTGCAAAGTCGATAGCAGCTTTCTGCTAGAAGTCAGCTCCCAACATATACCTTCACAGACTGCCATTGCTGGTGGGAAGGCATTGCCATTAGAGCTCAGGGCTCACTACCCTCTTCATCGGAAGAGTCCCATTGGGGGAGGGGTGTTATATTCCTAGCCTTCAATGGTTCTCAACCTGTGGGTCACGACCCCTTTGGGGAATTGCATAGCAGATATTTGCACTATGATTCATAACAATATGAAAATTACAGTTATGAAGTGGCAATGAAATCACTTTATGGTTGGGGTCACCACAGCGTGAGGAACAGTATAACATGAGGTCTTGGCACTCAGCAAACTGAGGACCACTGCTTCCTAAGCTTTCCCTCTGAAAAAGTGCCAGTGCTCTCAGCCAAGCAGCTAACCTAACAGAGAGTGAAATGGCCTCCATCTGATTGAAAGGGACAGAGAGCAGAAGGACGTGTGAGCCCCAGGTGTTTCTTTAGTGACTGCAGGGACAGCAGACAACACTAAGACATTTCTTTGGCAACTATTAAAGAATTCTGCCCTGTCATCTTTCCCCATGCTCCGTGCTCCATTCCTCGAGGCGTTCCCTAGCACCAGCTGCTTCCTCACTCCTGGACAGCTTTGCTGGGTTTGACTGTGCTCCCTGGGGAAGTGTCACACTGTTGTCACATTGCTCAAACAGAGCCCTATCTGGAAGCTCTTTTTGAGACAAAGAGTAGTCTGCTGTTTTTGAGACCCTGGCTGGCCTGGAACTCACTGTGTAAGGCCAGGCTGGATTCAAATGTGTCACAGTCCCCGGGTCTACTGCCTTTGAGTGCTGGAAGACAGAATGTGTCACCATGCACCTAGTAATGTATGGAAAAGTAGCACATGGAGGGAGAATTGAGGGAGATATAAGAGGAGATGAGAGGGGAGAAGAGGGGAGATGAGAGGGGAGGAAAAAGGAGAGAAGAGGAGAAGGGAGGGGAAGGGAAAGGGGAGGGGAAGGAAGAGGGGAGGGGGAGGGGAAGAGAAAGGCAAGGGGAGGAGAGGAGAGAGGGGAGGGGAGGAGGGAAGAAAAGGAGGGGAGGGAAGGGAGGGGAGGAGAGGAGAGAGGGGAGGGGAGATGGGAGAAGGGAGAGGCAATGGGAAGGGAGAGGATAGAAGAGGGGAGGGCAGAGGAGGGGAGAGGAGAGGAGAAGAGAGGAGAGGAGAGGAGAGGAGAGGAGAGGAGAGGAGAGGAGAGGAGAGGAGAGGAGAGGAGAGTTCCAAAACACAGCACCTAGAAAAAGAATGATATACACATAGGCCAAGGGGACCAAGGTGCAGAGCAGCATCAAAGGGCATGGAAAGAGCATGTCCAAGCTTCCTGGCAGAGCACCAGGAGCAGAGAACTTAGCTGTAAGGCAGGATAAGCCCATGCAGGCAGATGGTGCCAGTCTATGGGCACTATGGGTGTCAGATCTGGTGGAATGCAAGAGGCCTTCTGGATCTCTTGGCCCTGAGCCCATGGAAGGAGATCCGGGAGGGCTGGGATGGCTGGGATGGCTGTTTAGGATTTGGTGAATTCTCTGAGTTCAATCAGCAGCATTCTATGAATGTTCGTGCTTTTCTTATAGGCATGTCCATGGCTTCCATCAGGCTCTCAAAGAGCTTCCACAGCCCTAAACAGCTGGGAGTGGCATCTGGAGATCTGAGAAAATGGCCTGGGGTGGGGGTGTGAAGGGGGTGGGGAATAGATGGGGGGTGTGAGGGTACAGAGAACTGACCAGACTCAAGAAGATATGTTTCGCTTTGGCTGGTGAGCTGAGCTGGCACATACAGCCAGATCCCTATGGGTATGGATGTCCTGGCTTCCTCTCAGCCAGGCCAAAGGACACGGCAGGACATTCTGCTGCGTCTCCCAGCTCTCGAGGACTCTTCCCTGTGCAGATTCCTGTCAACCTAACCCTTTTGCTTAACTTAGTCACTCCTCCAAGGTCAGGGTGACCTTCCCTGTAGCCCTAGACTCCCTATCCTTCTGGAAAGTGCTTCCACAGCACACTACTGTTCCCCTGTTGGAGATCCAATGCCCGTGTCATTGGGGCTGGTGTCTGTCATGACACAGTTCTAACCCCAGCGGTAGCCTGGCACAGCGCCTGGCATATGGCAGACACTCAATATTCAGTGACTACTAACTGGATGAATAGAAATGCAAAGGAATATGTTGTCGTTGCATAAAGAATGGACATGTGCTCTTTGTAGGGAGAGTTTTGAGTACTCGGAAAAACAAGTTGGGATGGGTCTTTAATTCAGCAGGAAAGAAGATGAAAATGCCCCAGGATTGTGAAGTAACTCCAGGGAGGTTAAGTCTAGTTTTAACCACAGAATATCCTGGAGAGTCCTTGACAGGAAAAGTCCATCCTGATTAATTCTTTGCTATAAATACAAAAGCAGATGAAGCTGAATAAATTCAATAGGGAGAGCATTATGGAAATGTTTATATGTAAATATTTGTAAAACAGATGAGCCATGAGTAGACAGAAGCAGAAGCCTGTGTTTAATTTGTGCTCTAGTCCATGGGCCAGCATTCTACCCACAGAATGGTTTACTCAGGGCCAGTGCTAGCGAGATGAGAGACATGTGAGTCCTGGGCAGTAGCCATTGAAAGACAAATCACCTCTGCTTTGTTAGCCCAACACTCACTTGTGGTCACCTGTCCTCTCCTCCTTAGTATATAGGAAGGATGTGTGTGTGCGTGTGCGTGTACGTGTGTGTGTGTGGTGTGTGTGTGTGTGTGTGTGTGTGTGTGTGTGTGTGTGTGTGGTGTGTGTGGTGTGTGTATGTGTGGGGTATGTGTGTGTGGTGAATGTGTAATGTATATGTATGTATGGTTTGTGTGTATGTGTGTGTGGTGTGTGGTGTAGTGTGTGTGTGGTATGTGTGTGTATGTGTGTGTGATATGTGTGGTATGTGTATGATGTGTGTGTATATATGGGTGTGTGGTGGTGTGGTGTTTGTGTGTATGTGTATGTATATGTGTGTGTATGGTATGTGGTGTGTGTATGATGTGTGTGGTGTGTGTGTATGATGTGTGTGGGTGTGTATGTGTATGGGTGTCTATATGTGTGTGTGTAGTGTGTATGATGTGTGTGGTGTGTGTGGTATAGTGTGTGTATGTGATGTGTGTGTATGTGTGTGTGTGCATGTGTGGCGTGTATATGTGTGTGGTATGTGTGTGTATGTGTGTATATATATATATATATATATATATGGGTGTGTATATGTGTATGGGTGTGTATGTGTGTGTGGGTGTGTATGTATATAGAAGTGTATGTGTGTGTGTATGTGGGGGGTGTATCTGTGTGGGTGTGTGTGGTGTGTGTGTGGTGTGTGTATGGTGTGTGTGGTATAGTGTGTGTATGTGGTGTGTGTGTATATGTGTATGTGGTGTTTGTGTATGTGTGTGTATGTGTGTGTGTATATATATATGTGTGGGGGTGTGTGTATGTGTATGGGTGTGGTTGTGTGTGTGTTGTGGGTATGTGTTGGCCCTGATGGAGTGAGTGAGTCCTTCATTTCTGTAAGGATGTCATCTCTACTCTCTGCCTGGTTAATTATCAAATTATAAAGTGGCTTTTCATTAGCAATGCTAGTGGCCATCCCTTCAGGCTTGGTTCCCTGCCCCCAATTCATATAGCATAAAATTACCATTATTAAATGTACAATTTAGTGGCACTTAGCATATTCCCATTGCTGGGCTATCTCTACCATCCCTCTCATGTAAACTCCTATCCTAGCCTCTCTAAGAACTGCCCATTATGGAAACAGTGTACAGTGTGTGAGGATTCGTCCATGTCATGGTGTATGTCACAGTGCCTGTCATTCCCTTTTATTGTGGGACGGAATTCCATCTGTCTACTGATGAATATTTGGACTAGTTCCATCTTTGGGTTACTTATGAATAAAATCTGTCTTGAACATGTGTATAAATATTTGGTTTTCTTTGCATTTACCTAGGAATTTAAACCCTCTAAAATTTTGCCCCTCAAAATTTGAACATAAATTTAAACTCTCCCGGAAAATATTTATCAAAGGCTCAGTGAAAAGAAATATTATTCGTGATAGGTTTGAGGTTTTGTGAGAGTTTTGTTTTTTTTTTCTTTTTGTGACAATTTTTTTAAATATAAAATCCTTTCATTAGACAGCTGACCCCAATTTCTAATTCATTAAGCATAAAAAGGCAGAAATGAGCTAGGCTGGTCACAGGGGCCAGGAGCTGAATACAACTGTCCCCCAGTCCTCCTCAACTCCTCTAAAGACCCTAGAGCAGTAGTTCTCAACCTTCCTAATGCTGTGACTTTTTAATACAGTTTCCTCATGTTGTGGTGACCCCCAACCATGAAATTATTTTTGTTGCTAATTTAGAACTGTAATTTTGCCATTGTTATGAGCTGTAATGTGGATATCTGATATTCGACCCCTGTGAAAGGGTTATTTGATCCTCAAAGAGGTCACAACCTACAGGTTGGGAACCACTGCCCTGGAGCCTTGTAGAGCTCCTGAGCAGACCCTGGGGTCCACCTCAAGCCTGCGTGCAGAGCTCCCTGCGACTGCTGACACCTCCCAAGGCACTGTTTCCCAGCACAATGGACTTGGATGTTGGTCCTCAGATTATTCTGATAGACACGCTAAGAAACTGCTTTTTAGTGGGCTGTGGTGGCACATACACTTAATCTCGGCACTGGAAGATAGAGGCAGGCAGGTCTCTTTGAGTTTGAGGTCAGCATGGTCTCTCAAAAGCAAAAAACAAACAATAGCAAAAATTTTTTTTAAAAATCTGTTTTCTGTTACTATCATGCTTGGGCATGGTGGCACATGCTTGTACACCCAGGACTCTGGCAGCTCAGAGAAGAGGACTTGGAGTTTGGAACCAGCCTAGGCTAGGTTCCTAGCAAGGCCTAATCTCAAAAAAGGGAGGGGCTTTGGAGGATGAGCACTGACTGACCAGATAGCTCAGGTAATACAGTACTTGCCATGAGGACATGTGTTTGATTGCCAGGTCCCACATAGAGAATGCCAGGCTTGGTGCCATGGACTTGTAATCCCAGCACACTCAGGAGTTGTGACAGATTTCTGAGGTTCACTAACCAGACAGTCAAACCTACTTGTCAAGTTCCAGAGCAGTGGGAGACCCTGTCTCAAAACAGAAAGACTGACAATGCCTGAGGATGATACCCAAGGTTGTCTTCTGGCCTCTACACACAAGTGTACCAGAGCTTATGCACCTGCGTAAACGTGTGTCCAAATAAACAAACACAGCCACGGGTAACAATGGGAAGCTTCGATCTGGGTTTTCTAATGGTAGGAAGGATAGTAGCATTCTGGGGAAGACTTGAGGGAAAGCTAAGGCAAATGTGGGCAAAGGTACTGGGATCTATGTAGCTGGACACACAGGCCACGAGCTCAAAATCCTACCATCAGCGTCCATGCAGGAGACATGGGAGAGGGTAGTGAGGCAGGCCCTGGGCTCACTGCCTGCTGCTGGGGAGTCGTGGGGGTGCTTAACTGTATTCTCTGTGTGTATGATGTAGCAGTGACTCCTATGGAACTCTCAACCTGCTCTTTAAGTAGATGCCTCTCAAAGCTTGAAAAGAACTGCCTCTTCCTAAACTCTGAGTTGACTTAGCTGACTGTAGTGAGAATCTTGAAATTTTGGAGAATTAAAAACACAGAAATATTATTTAAAAGTGTTTTCATTTTAATCACGGGTGTGGGGATGTGGGACTGCCTCGTACCCTCTGCAACAGCTGATTTGCCTCGTGCTGTAGCAGGGGCATGGTTTTGCCAGCTGCAGACAGTTTCTGCAATTGTGTGATATTTGGAATTCTGGGAACTTTTCAGAGGGTAGAGCCCCGAAAGGCAGATGGTGATTGTTGGGTATTCAGAGGCATTGGTTGTTGTTTCTTAGTAGTCATGCTCAAAGAAACAAGAAGAAAGAAATTAGATTCCAATCTCTGGCGCGCACTCCTCCTCCTCCTCCTCTTTTTCCTCCTCTTCCTCCTCCTCCTTCTTCTTCCCCCCTCCCTTCCTCCAATCCTTTCTCTTCTATAGAGATAGAGGGTGAAACTGAGGGAGATAAAGGGTGGGAAAAAGAAGAACTCACAAAGTGGCTAAGCCCGTTACAGCTAGTTGTATTTCTCTTTTGCTTGTGTTGCTGAAACACTCAAGTAGAAGCCAAACCAAGCAGTTCCCTAAGTCAGCTGGATGCCTGGCTGTGCACTGCTCTTCTAACCTGCCTGCTGCCTTATCTAAAACCTATCCTGAAGCACCTAAGATACTGTGTAATGCAGAATAACAGGAAGCATCTTCTCCTCCTGCAGGCACAACTTCCTACAGTCTTCCCACCATTAACTCTCCACCTAGATGGAGGGGGGGGCGGTACATGGGGGAGGGGGTAAGGGTCAGACTGGAGACTTATTCTTCTCCATGTTGGTTTCGGACCCAAGAAGAAACGCCCCTCGCAGCAGACGGGAGGAAAGTAGGGGAGCCCACAGCCCGGTACTGTGATTGTCAGTTCTAGTTCACCTGCGTGTGAACATCCCTTCATGGAGTGAGAGCTATAAAAAGCATGACCTCCAGCCGTGAGGTATTGGAGAGGGCAGGAGGGCACGGAAGCTGACCTGGACACCAATTTATTCTTCAGTTTTGCACAGAAGTAGAGCATTGCCTGCCCACAAGCAGAGAGGAGGAAATTTTTCTAACCATAGGATCTGGAGTGGGGTTGGAAGAGGGGGGACTGAGCTGTCGACCTGGACTTTCTGACAAACGGTGGCAGGAAAGGTAACAGAATTCTGGGCAGGGAAAATGACCTGAGGGAAGGCTGAGGGGAGTGTTGGAAGGGGGCAGGGATCTGTAGCTGGACACACAGACCACAAGGTCTGCAGGGGTGAGCACTGCATGTCTGTACATGAGGCATCAGGGAAGACAGAGGCAGGAGGTGCCCAGGGACTTGTAGTAAGACCTAGTGCAGTACATGCCACCAAGTAACACTGTCCTTTTGAACCCTGTGGGACATAACCAGCCAGCCAGGCACAAGCTTGATGCAAGCTCTGAGGTGGAGTCACACGGCTGAGGAGAAAGAAGGCTGATTCAGAAAGGCAGGGACTGGTCAAGCATCATCCTGATGGCCGGACAAGTTTTTAAAAGGAATAAGCAAGGAAGCAACATAGTCATGCTTTGAAAAGGTATTAAACTGAACACTCTCTGTGCACTCCGGCATTGAAAAGGTACTTTAATGAGGACAGCTGAGGCTAGTGACTTGAATGGCCTTTTTTTTTTAAAGCTTTTACTTCCAGATTTTTTTTCTTTTTCTTTTTAAAATATATGTCAGTGCTCTATCTGCATGTGTACCAGAAGAGGGCACCAGATCTCATTACAGATGGTTATGAGCCACCAAGTAGTTGCTGGGAATGGAACTCAAGACCTCTGGAAGAGCAGACAGCAAGCACTCTTAACCACAGAGCCATCTATCTCTCCAGCCCCAGTGGATGGCTTTTCAGTGATACAGAAAGCCAAGTCCTCCCACAGAGTCCCAGTGGGTCAAGGTTAGTGTGTCTCAGAACCCAGGCAATGACAAGAGGGTGTTTCAGCTAAATGGACAGGCTTAAATGTTTCAGGAAGCATGGCTGGACTTCTGGACATTTCAGGCTGAAAACCAAATGGAAATATTCATTCCTATTTCCTATTCATCCATTCCCAGTGGCTTGTGATAGCTTGCTGCACACAACAGGTAGGCTTCTGTTGTTCTCAAGAAGAGATCACAAGGCTTCTAGAATGACCAGTGGAACTTTAAGTCTGGGAGTTATATGTGTACAAAGCAATGGATGGATGTGTGACTGAAACCTTAGAAACATGGTTTGATCACTAGCTGATCAAATCAACTCCTGAGAAAATCAGCCCCCTGTTCTGATGTTTTAGATTGATTTGTACAATACTATAGATGGTCTCTGCAGTAGGTAGAATTGCTAGGAGAATTTATTCCATAACATAAGAATACTATATAACATACTGAAAGTCATATGTAACTATATGTCATTCATGATATAATAATATTTTTTATTTCTGGAAAATAACAATTCTTTTCACAGACAATGTATGCTTTGAAGAATGCCCTGATGTGACCCAATGCATGACATTTGGCTAAGCATCTAGAGGACAGGCCTAGGGTGTCGGGGCCAGGCAGGTTTGAATGAATAAATAAGACACAACACAGGTTCAAAGGGGAGTCCTCCACATGATGGGCCAAAAGGGCACAGATCTGTGTCGTAGAGAAAATCTCAAGAGTGCCAATAACCAGAAGGAGAAAATAATCTGTAAATTCAATCTCACTTCTGTTCAGAAATTCTGTGTGATTTGATTATGCCCTGTTATAAGCACATTAAGGAATTGTGGATCTTGTCTCCCAAGTGTGAAATGGAAAATTTGAATATAAAGCATGCTTATGGAAATGTAAGCAGTGTTATTTACCAATGACTGTGATCAAGACAAGAGCTCAACTTAATCCACTAGATGTAAAGATTAAAATATGAACTAGCTATGGTGGGGTACCCCTATAATCTGAGCACTTGGAAGGCTAGCCTGGGATAGATAGTGAGTTCCAGACCAGCCTGAGCTACAGGGAAAGAGAGAGGTGGGGGAGAGGAAGAGAGAGAGAGAGAGAGAGAGAGAGAGAGAGAGAGAGGGAGAGAGAGAAAGAGAGAGAGAGCCTGTTTCAAAGGGAAAAAAATGAGGAAGTACAAAAGGCCAAATGCATAAATGTGTAAGTGGGGTGACAGCTCTTCCTTGCTGTGGCCATTAGTCAATACAAAGGAGGTGCTAACCTAGACTTCTCTGTGTGTGGACACCATATCAGCATCACTTGAGAACCAAGGAATGCAGAACCTCAAGTCCACTCCAGCATGCATGCCATTAAATACCCTGGAGGTTGGCTCTAAATCCTCCAGGTGATCCTGATGCCGGCTGGAGGTTGTGCAGCTCATATGCTGGTGTCTGCCCCAGGATGGTCCCTACCCCAGGTTGGTTAGCATCCATCTTTATGGATTCTTAGGTTTACTGAAATGCCTCACCCTTCATGCCAAATCAGCTAAGCTTCTTATTATTGGTTAAACAGATAATACTTCCTGGTTATATCAGCTGGACTAGGGCTGTATTCCCAGACTTACACCGAAGGACCAGAATGTTCTCAGCATCTTGGCCGTGAGAAGACAGAGGGCACTTCTTAGTCTTCAAGTGTGGCAAAAACCCAAGAAGCTGTAATAAGTTTTGGTGCTTGGAGAGCTCAGAAGAAACGGCATCCTGTGTGCATGCGTCACGCAAGTCATTTGGTAACCAAAGTAGAAAGCAAAGCATATACACAGGATGACTCTTCGAATCCGTCGTTTAACAGAGATGCAAGGTAGATTAGTGTTACAGCTGTGTGCAAGGGGGAAATGGGATGCCTTCTTCACAGATTTGATGGTGATGGAAATGTTCAGAATAAAGGGTGATGACCCTAACCTGTCACTCTTCAAGCTAGTTTCAGCATAGCCAATGATACACGCTCTTGATTGGTTGACTGCTCTAACCCCTCCCCCTCCTATAACGGGATTCAAATGAGCATGCTCCCGGGAATTGGTGTATGATTGGACTGTGGGACCTTGGGATGGTTCCTGAGGCAAGAGTACCTTTTCTTGGAGTGAATCCATACCTCCAGCTTAGTAGATTCCTCTGGGATTCGTGAAAGGGAAAAGTGAATGCAGGGAAGAGAAAAATGACTTCTTGCCTTGAGCATGAGTTGTTTCCAGTTCCCTGTGATGCGCACAAATTTGTTTATGCCGTCAGAGAAGCCGAGAGCCAGCTGCTGCTCCTTCAAGCAGGGAAGGCACCTCTCCCGAGCTGACTCCTGCGCTGCCCCAGGGAACGCGGGATGAGCTCAGGGCAGGGTGAAACGCGCATCCCGGACAAGGACCAGGCCTCTCTGCTCACGGATATAATCAGCTTTGATGGGCAGAGGCTAGGGCTGTTTTTCCAATTAGAGCTGTTAGAGGATTCTGGCAGGGACAGCATTTGGCTTAATTCAACAGACCCGGGACTCATTGAATTAGCGGATGTAGAAGGGATGAGAAGAGCACTAATGGGAGGGAACCTGGGGTAGCAACAAGAGAGGGGGAAGGGAGCCCAGAAGGGGTTGCTCAGGAAGTACACGGCTATGGTTAAGGTCACTAGGCAGGCCAGTTGAAGCAGACATCTTTTGGTACATGAGAGGTAAAGTTGGTGGACATTGTAGGCATTTAAATTCTCAAAGTCTGTGTTCTGGCTTCTGAACAGTTTTGCGTACCCTTCTTCCTTCCCGGACATCCGGCACTTGCTGCTATCTCCTCCTTTTTTCAGAGCCTACAGTTCTAGGGCAGCCTTCTGGCTTGAAAAATAAAGAACAGCAGAGAACAGACCTTGAAGATTCTGAGTCTACATCTTCATTTCGCAGGAGAGAAAGCCACTCATTCCCTAGGAAAGTTTAAGAACTTGTCTGAGACCACTTCAGAGGCAGTGTCAAAGTTACAGTTCAGCCTCCCACCCCTACATGTCGCTGTCTCACCATACTCATGACAATTGTTTTCAGTGCCTGTGCAGACTTGGGCATTCCTAGGGATTAACGTTCCTAGCAGCCTGAAACCCATTCATTAAAAAAGCCAAGCTTGGTGGCCGACGCCTTTAATTCTAGCATTCAGAAGGCAGAGGCAGGTGGATCTCTGTGAGTTCAAGGGCAGCCTGTTCTACAGAGCAAGTTCCAAAACAACCAGGGCACAGACACACACACACACACACACACACACACACACACACACACAGTAAAAGAGAGAGAGACATCGAAACAGAGAAAACACACAGAGACAGAGACACAGACAGACAGACAGACAGACAGACAGAGAAAGAGACAGAGAGAGTGTTGGCAAGGGACCTGCAGAGATAACTCAGTGGGTAAGCTCTTAACCACAAAAGCATGAAGACCTAAGTCTTCCGAAAACCCATGTACAGTCCGGGCCCAGCAGTGTGTGTCTGTAATCCCGGAGCTCCAACAGCGAGGTGAGAAGGTGGAGACAGGACTATCTGGACGTCTAACCTGCAGCACAGTGATGAATATCCACTCCAAAACAAGGTAGAAACAAGGACAGACATCTGAGGCTGCAACAACCTGGATACCCACATACACTATGGCTACCTGCATGGGCACTCAACACACACACACACACACACACACACACACACACACACACGCCACTAAGATTAAATAAATAAATAAATAAATAAATAAATAAATAAATAAACCTCAACGGTGGAGTGTCTGCCTAATAGGAGAGTCCCCAGGGCACAACCCCTAGTACAGAGAGATAGAGATAAGGAGAGAGAGAGAGAGAGAGAGAGAGAGAGAGAGAGAGAGAGAGAGAATTTGAATAATTGATTTTGATTCAAAATAGATTCAAACATTTATAATTGTCTTTCTTGTACCTCTCAACACCCTGTTGAAATAGTAGAGAGAATTTTTTATTGTTTGTCTAGGGAATAACACAGGGCACAGAAAGATTTTAAAGCATACCCAAGGTGGTCACATAGTATGAAGTAACAGACCCGGACTCTGGTCCTAAATCTGAATGGATGGCTGGCCACTATGGAGACTGCCACATGCTTTACACTTTTTAATTCTTTTCTTGTATTTTGCAGTTTCCCCACACCTGCACATGTCAAAAGCATAACAAGTGGAGAACTTCCCGGAGGGTTAAGCTAAGAACTGTAAGCAACACTTCCCTAATCTCACTGACTTTTCTCTGATACCATCTATCTTCACCTAGAGGACATATTTGAAATAGAATCCCATAAGAAAAAAATCCTGACTCCTCTGAAACTACCAAAAGTCCGGTCCTTCTGTGTGGGAGGTGAAAGTTGCTCCTGGTTGACAGCAACCAATGGCAGGATTCGTAGGCAGCCAAGATACTTGAGACTGTGCACCACTGGTTACATTTGAAAGCAAGCGTGAAACCTTGAGCCTTCTTACACCCCAGTCTCCTCCGAGAATGAGGTAACCATAGCTAAAGTTTCCTGTGTTCTCACCTTGAGGTATTTCCATCTTCTCTGTCAGAGCAGCTGGTGGAGGAGGCGAGAATGTGGAATCCCAAACTGCTCACATTCAACACTCCAGCTCTGTCACGGATTGGTAGGATGTCCTTGGACGAGCTAATCTTGAACCTGAAAACGGAGGAAATTCTGCATGGTAGAATTTGTTATAAAGATGATCACAGTCCAGCCAGGCATGGTGGCTCTTGCCTGCTATCTCATCACTCTGGTGCCTGAGTCAGAAGGATTGAGTTTGAAGTCAGACTGATCTATTTAGTAACAGGTCACCCAAGGTGGCAAGCAAAACCCTGTCATGAGGAGCGGAGGGGGAGGGGAGAGAAAAGAAGACTAAGAGTTAAATTCTAGTTAACATGCCAAGTGCATGCTGAGTTCCCTTCCCTCACCCCAGCCTGTCACCTTGTGTCACCTTGTGCAGTTCCCTTTCCACTCTGTCTCGCATGGCCCTGGATATTTACATACCCAGACAGAGGAAACATGCCTTACAGGATGAGTCCCTGTCTCAAGACTTCCCATGCCCTTCTCCAGGGTCTAGCCTGGTGAGTGTAGTCTTTATCCCTCATCAAAGGAAAACTTTGCAACAGTCAGAGACCACTACAGAAACCCACAGCCAATCAAAATGCAGAGTTGTGGAGCTCAGTCACAGTGGATATATCTACAAAACTTCCACACCTAAAGCACAGGGAAGGTTCAGAAAGGCAGGGCATGGGGTGTTGATTATAAGAGCCACATGATGGGGGAGTTGCTATGAGATTCTGTTTCCACATGATCTTAGAAGCTATACCCATAAAATCTCACCAACATGACTTCCCAAATGTGAACTGAACACAGATGGCACCAATGGACATGCCAAGATGGATGGGGGAAAGCCCATGGAACTTAACCCTACACAGAGCTAGCTTCAGGCATCTGAGGAAAGCTGGGAACAGAAGTGGCCTAGTCCAAGAAGAGTACACCAATTGGCTGTCCAGTGCCAAATGGTCAGCCCTGAAAACATACACATAAGTAACATTATACAGGCTTATATAAGATTATATAAGATATAATCTTATATCCAGGAAAAAATATACACACATAGACACACACACACACACACACACACACACACACACACACACACTAACTGTAGGGAAAGAAGGTTATGAATTTGAAGATGAGCAGGGAGGGGTATGAAAAGGGAAAGGAGAAATGTAATTATAGTATAGCCTCAGAAAGAAAAATAAAAGAAAACAACCTTATTAGCTTCTGAAGAACACACAAAATCAGAAGGAAAAATAGAGGAACATTGACTAGATTGTTTTACAAAGCTTCCAAAGGAATGTCCTGACAAGCTAGCCCACGGCTAGATGACACATCACCGTGAGCAAACTGGAAGCGGCAGACTCCTGTCTTCCTTTCCTTCCAGGCCCGTTCTTGTGACTATTTTAGTGCACTGACTTAAGAAGTAGCTTTCATTCTCCCATCTTATCCCTTCAACTCTGTCAAGCACACTGGACTTTTGTTGCCTGGCTACCAGGCAGGTGGTCCCAAATGTCAAAGAAAAGCTGCCCAGCCTTAGAAATTGCCCATGCACGTCACTGTGGGAGGACACATAAATATAGACCATAAAGAGATTACTCATTTCAAGCCTAGCTTCTCCGCCATCTCCTTGCTGTGACTCACAGATCAATTAAAGGTGCTGTAATCCAGTATGTAGGGGAAGCTGCACAGAAAGAATGGTTCAAGCCCCCTCCCCCAATCCCAGCCCACTCCCCATCCCCCTACCCCAAACCCTGCTGGTATACGAGTTACCAACTGCTTGTTTCCAGAAAACCAATTAGGAAACCATAAATTGCAATCAACTAGAAAGGTCACTGCGCAGGCTATAAATACAGGCATTTCTAAACCAGAGTGGAAGTCTGTGCTGCAGACTCTCCTCCGCCCACACCCTCCAGCTGAGGCTTCCTTTGATAAACTGAAAGAGCATCCAGGCCAGGATCAAAGAGGCACTCCCTAGCTTTTCATTTTACAGTGGACCCTCTCCAATGACCCTGGCAATTCTTAGCTTTCTTGCTACCTTGTTTGTCTTGAGCTGCCCAGCCCTGACTCCAACAAACATTTTCTTCACAGTGCAAAACTTAGAAAATGCTGACAATTACCACAAGGAAATACTACCACTTTATAATCTCACCCTTCAAAAAACAAAAGTATGGGGTTGGGGGTTGTGCACACTTGTAATCCCACACTCAGGAGGCTGAGGCAGAAGGATTACCAGTCTGAGGCCAGCTGGGGTGACTTAGCAAGTCTCTTTTTAATGAATAAAATAAAAAGGAGGAAAAAGTTAACACTTTAGGGTATACTCCGGCTACGTGAGTACATATTTGCTTTTCTTTGGGAAAATCCTTCAAGGGATTAGCACTGTTTTGTAACCTGCTTGCTTGGCAGCAGTGGTGCCCACATTGACGCTTTTTGTAGTATTCCACATGGATGGTGATATAGTTACCTTCTCCTGTTGTTAGCCATTAGATAACTTCCAGTTTTGCCCTCACATAGAAGGCTGCAGGAAATATTACTGGACTTGAAGCTTTCCTGCAGTCATGATCATTTATGATAAATGCTTGAAATGAAATTGCCAAGCTCTTGATCTCTAAAACCGGTTCATGCTGCCAAATTGCCTTTCAGAGAGGTTTGGCTCTGTTTACCCTTATGCAGCAGTGTGCTTATGACCATTTCCCCATGCCCTTGCCAAAAACTATTAATATATATTTCTAAATCTCAGCCAATTTATTGTATTAATCTAAAAAGTCAGGGCTGGGAAGGTGGCTCAAGTCAGTAGCCTGTTTCCCATGCAAGCAAAGAACCTGAGATAAGCTCCTCAGAAACCACATAAAAATGTAAGGTAGTGTGTGCCTATAGCCGCGGCACATCTGAGAGGAGGTGGAGAGAGGTGAACCCCTGAGGCTTACTGTCCAGCTAGCCTTGCCAAATAGGAATGTTCCAGATTCAGTAAGAGACCTGACTCGAAAACTAATGTAGAGGGTTGGTAAGATGGCTCAGTGGCTAAGGGTTCTTTCTGGCAGGACAGAAGACCTGAGTCTGATCTCTGGGACCCACTCGGAGTAAACCGATGCTCACCAATCGTCCACTGACCGTCACAGGCACGCTGTGACACATGTGCACCCACATGTATACATGCAATGGATTTTTTTTTAAGTGGGAGCAATAAAAGACACCCAATGTCAACTCTCACACATATGTACACACGCAGACATGTATACAACACACATACACACACATCATTTTGTTCAGGTGTTTCCACATCTCCTAAAACTCGTGCACAAAAGGTTCCTAGGGCCACTCATGAATTTGACCTGAGGTGTCTTCCCTGCCAAGCATCCCCATCCCCTCGAGTATGACAGCGTCCCATATCTGCTAGGGTAGATCAAGAGCCAGGCACAGATCTACAAGTTTCTAGACACCTCAAAGGAAGGCTACTTCAAGGACAGCCACTCACTCGGGCTACTGGCCTGAAAGTCTTCCCGAATCTGAACTGGAGCCTAACCCAGCTCTTAGGCAGCTGGGAGCAGAACCAAGCTAGCACTTATTGTTTCACAAAACCCTGTGCTCAATAGCAAAGAGGGATTCCTGAGCTCAGGCTTTCAGAATTTCAGCTACAACTGTGTCAACTGCCTATGCCCTTTGACATAACTGCATCATAAACACATGCAAAAATTTTATGATGCATAAACATATGCATCATAAAAATATGCAAATTGATCTTCATAAACATATAAAAAGAATTAGCCCCATTTAAAAAAGAGAAACTATCCTAAGGTTACACTTGGAACTTGGAATTAAATCCATCCTTCAAGCCCCAATTCTTGAACATTTCCAATAGGGCCTGGTGCCTCTGTGAGCCCTGGCATTTCTTACCCTAAATCTCTCCCCCACACACTCACAAATATGTGTGTCAGGACCCAGGAGCCAAGGTCCACTCACAAGGGTCTGGTATTGGAAGTTGCTGGCTGGGACAGCAGGGTGCTGAAGTACTTATCCACACTGTGGCAACATCAGGCCTGCTGCCAGGAGGAGAGTATAAGACCTTCCAGTCATGGTCACTGTGAGAGGATGAATCTGATAATGCCCATTAGGTGAACCTCGACATCCTTTGACATACAAGTCTGAATTATTGATGTTTGAAATGAGATTATTTCAAAAGCATTAAGTGGCCATGGAAGGAGTGGCAGCAAACTCAACTAGAGTCTCCCAGCCCCTAAACAATCTCTTTAGCTCAAGGCTCTTAATTTACAGCAAATAGAGTAAGCTATTTAGCTGGCCTATTAGGTCTTTGAGCTTCAAGAGTTCATCCTGAACATGTCTATTCTGAGACTTGCTTGATCTAAAATTGACATAAATAACAGGTCAAGGTACCAGAATGCATTTGTTCTCTCGGCTGGTATTTTCAGAGCTCTTACCATGTGCTGGTCACCAAAGACATAGAAATGAACGAGACATGGACCCTGCCCCTAGTCATCTCCCCAGTTGTTGGGTGCAACTAAGTGAGTCTGCAATGACATAAATGAGAAACATAACCTTGGGAGCCATGCCAATAGAGGACAGCTGGGCAGCAGATATGCAGGTGGGATGAGAACAGGAAATACTCAGAAGCTGTGCATAAATTGTCATAGCCATGGGCATGAGAATGAGGTCTAGCCCAGGTATGTCCAAGCTACAGCACACAGGGCACCCTAGGAGAGGGATCAATGAGGTCTAACATATTTGTAGAGAAAGGTCTACATATTGTCATATCATAGTAACAAAAGATTGGATCTGGAGGGGGACATATTTTGAGAAAGAAGTTTTCCAGAGGGGGAAATCAGAGAGAAGAATAGGGGATAAATATATTCAAAATATGTTATATACCTACATAAAACTGTCAGCAAATAGATAAATTAAAAAAAGAAAGAAAATTGGGCAACCTTTTATTCCACAGTTGCACTAGAATGTCAGGCTTTGTCCTGACAAAGAGGAGGAACATGAGAGAGGTTTGATCCCTTGATTTAGGGAACTTAACTGGGTGGCAGAGTGGAGGAGGGAGGGACTGGTTAAGGTACTGGGGCTCACTGGGGAGCTCACCACAGGGCCCAGATGGGAGACAGTGGGAAGCAGTAAGAGTTGTCTTGACAGAGACCAGCAGTTCTCAGGTAGGTACCACCATGGGTGTGTGTGTGTGTGTGTGTGTGTGTGTGTGTGTATGTGTGTGTGTGTGTGTGTGTTTAACCATTCAGCCTGTGGAGATGGGTCTGGATGGAGTGTGGAGACCTGGATGGTTACAGAGTCTCTGACATGGCTCCAATGTCCTCCAGACCAGAGATTGCAAAGACAAGTTAATAAATGAGCTTGGTTCTCTAGACAGTCCTCTGCAGATGATGGGTGTGTTTCTCCCCAGAAGTAAATTTGCCAACCATTGTGGGATCACTTTTCCCACAGTGTGCTTGCTCTTTGGTGGCAGTTTTGGCCTTCAGCCTCTAATGTCTCAACATCTATTTCCTTGACCCTCCAGGCCTTGATCAGTCAAGAAAGAGCAAAAACCAAAAGCCCTCCATCCAAAAGGAACTATTTTGAAAGTACTTAATTCTCCATCGGTCTTACCATCCCCTAGCTTGATCATTTGGAATCCAAACCATATTAATTTTTGTTGAAACAATGGTTACTTTCAGGCCATATTTGCCAACTATCTAGAATCCACTTACTCCTTCCCAAGAGAGCATTCATAGCCTGACCCTCACAGGAAAGACCTCTTCTTCCACTGTGTCTTTGTTAGGGTTTTATTGCTATGAAGAGACACCATGACCAAGATAACTCTTATAAAAGAAAACATTTAATTAGGGTTGGCTTACAGTTCCAGAGGTTCAGTCTATTATCATCTTGATGGGAAATATGACATCATGCAGGCAGACTTGGTGCTGGAGGAGCCAAGAGTTCTACATCTTGGTCCAAAGGAATCCAGAAGGGGACTAACTCTTCTGCATAGGACGGAGATTGAGCACTAGGAGCCCTCCAAGCCTGGCTACACAGTAACACACTTCCTCCAACAAGGACATACCAATTCTAACAAGAATACACTTCCTAATACTGTTACTCCCTGTGGGCCAAGCATATTTAAACCACGACAACTACCATCTACTTGTATGTACCGAAGCCTGAAAGAATCATTGTGGATCTTGACATCCAGATAAATTCAACATATCATAGGAGATGGGGGCATAGAGACTTGGGTGTGGAGCCTAGCCCTGTATCTTAGATGTTGTAGACGATGCCTTGGTCCTTTTCTTGCTGCTGTGATGAAATATGTTGACAAAAGCAACTCAAGGGACAAAGGGCTTATTTCAGTTCACAGTTCAATGGTTCTCCATCATGGCAAGAAGGTCAAGGCAGCAGAAGCTTGAAGTGGACAGTCATGGCACATCTTCCCTCAAGAATCAGAAAGCAGAGCTGGAGAGATGGCTCAGTGTTTAAGAAGACCGCTGCTCTTCCAGAGGTCTGAGTTCAACTCCCAGAAACCACATAGTGGCTCATGACCATCTATAAAGGGATCGGATGCCCTCTTCTGGCATTCAGGTGTACATGCAGCAGAACACTCACACATATGATTCTAATTTTAAAAAGAATCAGAGAGCAATAAATGTTAACTCTCAGCTTGGTTTTTCATATTTCATACAGTCCAGGATCCCTGCCTGGGGAAGGGTTCTGCCTACCTAAGCAAGAACCTCTCTCACAGATATTCTCAAGAGACCAACCTTGATCTAGACAATCTCTCACGGGTACACCAAAGACTTGTCTCCTATGTGACTCTAGATTCTGCCAAGTTAATACTATTACCCATAACAAGCTAGTTGTTGAGATTTCTCAGCCTCCATTTCTCTCGTCTACATTGGCAGACACGACTCATTGCAGGGATCCTGGAGGGTTGAAATGATGATGTATGTTATCTGATTTAACAATGTGTAGAAACATAAGTGGCAGGCTAGAGGCTGGAGAGGATGTCATCAAAAGGGAAGCCCAGCAAGTGTACAACCAAGTCACTTCAGCTCTGACTGCTTAAAGTAGAAGGCCTAGCTCTCATGCCTGCCTCACCTAACAGGCAGGGTGTCCAGCCAGCAGAGAAAACTACAGTCTATGTTCATGATGCTCTGTCTAGGACTTAGCTCTTGGGACAGTTTTTTCAGCACAGACAGCCTCCATCTTCCAGGCCCACATTGACACAGAGAACCCAGCCTTCTGGTGGGCCTCTCTGCCACAAGAATTCACCCACAAGCCTCTCTGCTTCTTGGTTGTTCATCAGGTTGACACAGGCTTGAGTTATCTAGAGTTTTCTCAATTGAGAAGATGCCGCCATTAGATTGCCTATAGGCAAGTCTATAGGACATTTTCTCAATAGATGATTGGTGTGGGAGGGTCTCCCCGATCACTGTGGGCGGGGCTATCTCTGAGCCAGTGGGTCCTGGTGGTATCAGAAGGCAGAATGAGGGCTGGAGAGATGGCTCAGTGGTTAAGAGTACTTGCTGCTTTTTGAGAGGAGCTGAGTTCCGTCTCAGGCACCTACGTCAGGTGGCTCACAAAGGCCTTTAACTCCAGCTGTGAGTAATCTGATACCCTCTGCCCTCCAAGGACACATACTGGAGTATAGTGAACATGAACTCACCCATGCACACACACATACACATGAATAAAAAAAAATTTTTTTTAAAGTAGGCAGAACCACCCATGGAAAGTGTTGAGGTCTGGGAACTGCTACACAAACCACTCAGACACCCATCTCAGTTAAAGAGGGCTGATTTATTGAACGTACAGCCCAAGACTGATCAATTGGGGCTGTAGCCTAGATCTGGAAGCTAAAAGTTAGTTATGACCATTGAATGTTTTTCAGGGCCAGTGTATGAAGGGAGAAAACAATGAGCTCACCCCTAGCTAGGCTGTAACCCTTTTGTTTCATGCTTACCAGCAATCCTATATGGCTGACACAAAAGCAGCTTGCCTGTAGACACAGAAAAATAGTTTGACTCAGAGCAAGGTCAAATTGACCATATATTCTGAGACAGCAGCAGCAGCAACAGCCCCAGCAGCAGCAGCAGCAGCTAGCTTTGTCATTGAGAAGAGGTCTCATGTAACCCAGGCTGACCTTGAACTCATCATGTAGGGAATGATCACCTTGAAATCCCAGCCCTCCTATCCCCACCTTTCAAGTGTTGGTATCACAGGCACATGTGAAGCTCACTCTCTCTGTCTCTCTTTCTCTCTCTCTATTCTGTCTCTCTCCCTTTTCCTTTCTTTCTCTCTTTCTTTCTCTCTTTCTTTCTTTCTCTCTTTCTTTCTCTCTCTCTTTCTTTCTTTCTTTCTTTCTTTCTTTCTTTCTTTCTTTCTTTCTTTCTTTCTTTCTTT
>JANHMN010000009.1:53178505-53191153 GCA_030674055.1 Rhabdomys pumilio | reverse complement strand
TTTCTTTCTTTCTTTCTTTCTTTCTTTCTTTCTTTCTTTCTTTCTTTTGCAACTGTTAGGTGTCTCCTGCTGAAAATGTGAACTTTTTTGTGGACTTCCTCACAAAGCCTCTTCATGACTTGTGACATGATTATTCTTATCCCCATTTTAGAGATCTTAGAGGAAAAAACTGAGGCCCAACTGAGTGACTTACCCAGATTGCACAGCCAGTAAGCTATGGAGTCAATACTTCAGTCCAAGTCGGACTGATGATCTCCAGAATTGACACTGTCAACCTGTACTGTGTAAATCCCTCCAGCCCACATCAGAAACAAGCTGGATAAAAGAAGACTTGGTTGAACGAACCAGTCTATCACTCAGATAGACTCTGTGGCTGCTATCTCCTCTGATAGACCAATTTTCCCCTTTCCAGACCTGAGTAGATGGCAGCCACACAGGTTGAGATTTCTCTAGAAAAAGTTCACTGCAGGCAGCTCTTGTTCAGGCTCAGCAGGCCCACAAATGGTGTCCTGAAGAATATCAGAACACAAGGGAAGAGGAGAGACAGGTAGGAAAGAGTTGCAGTATCAAGAAGGAAAATTCCTCTAAATCCCAGAGCATATTCTCACATTCCCACCCCACCCTCCCCTGAGATAGAGTTCCTCTGTGTAGCCTTGGCTGCTCACTCTGTAGACCAGGCTAGCCTTGAACTCATAGAGATCCTGCTGCCTCTACCTCCCAAGTGCTGGGACTAAAGGCATGTGCCACCACCTCCCAGTCTCCCAGCATCCCAGGGCATACTTTTTTTCTTTTTGGTCTTTCAAGACAGGGTTTCTCTTTGTAGCTGTGCTGGAACTCACTCTGTAGACCAGGCTGGCCTTCTGCCTCTGCTTCCCAAGTGCTGGGATTAAAAGTGTGCACCACCACATCTGGCCCCAGGGCATTCTTAAGAAGGAGTTAGATATGTGAGCCTCCAGCCAGTGAGAAATGAACACAAAGGACAGGGTCTGAATTGGAAGCCCCGCCCATCATCCGGTCTCCCTAGTAGTTCCCTTAAGACCTAGCACTCAAAGTCTCAGCAAAGCCCCTTTAAACTCAGCTAATACTCAACCAGGCTAGACATTGAGTCCCAGACAGAGGATTTGAGTCTTAAGTCAGATAACACATTATCTTCACAAAACAGAGACAGGCAAAAGAAAGGAGAAACCCGAGGGACGTAACATCCTGGAACATTGTGAGAAGTGGCATTGTCCCTAGTCTCCAGCAAAAGAAGCCCTCTGTGGCTGGCCTCAGGACATAGCATTCCCATCAGGGAGGACACATCTGTGTGGTCCAGAAGCTTCCTGTACGTCTCCCTTGCCCTGGCCTTGTGGCTATAGAGTGTTTCCAGGAACCTTGCATGCCAATAGCAGCCTGTCTCCTATAGCTTGCATATTCCTGAGGTTCCAGGAGCTCCGAGAGGTGATGCTTCAGTGCCTGGAACCCAGGTTGGAGTGTCCACACTTCCTGCACATGAGGGCTCTCGTGGCTACATGACTCAGTCCTGGGTAGAAAAAGTAGAAAACATTGCAAATTGACAGCTGAGCCAGCTGTCCCATGCTGTGCATTTCAGCACGGAGCTCTGGGGAGGGGTCTTAGGATGCTGAAATTGAACTTGTTCTTTTAAGTGTTATATTTACCAAGACAGTAATTCCTAGTCTGAGGTATATGTGTGGTGGGGATGTGAGAATTCAAGTCCAGGGACCTGAACTGTGTAGTCAAGCACTGCCCACTGAACTGCATCCCCAGACTCTTTCAAGACTGTGTCCCTATGTTGTTTGGGCTGGCCTTGAATTCACTATGCAGCCCAGGATATCCCAAAACTGGAGACCCTCCTACATCAGCAACAAGTATTAGGAGCAAGACTTTAAGCAGGAGAGAGTCATGTACTTCATCCACATGACAAAAATCAAGTTCTCACCAAATGCTTGACAATCGTCAGATGCTCTCACAGCCACTAGGTCTTTGTGTTCAGCTTCCCCACTGCTGAACAGTGTTCCTTTATTTGGATTCAAAGTCTTGTCTTCCTAGTTGGGAAACAACATTTTGATAGTGGAAAGCATGATTTATTCTGCAGAGTTAGGAAATGTAAAGGCTAATGACCTTTGACCTTGCAGTGGTTTGAATAAGAAGGGCCACCAGAGAACCAGATATTTGAATATTTAGTCATCGGGGAGTGGCACTATTTGAGAAAGATGAAAAGAATTAGGAGGTGTGGCCTTTTGGAGGAAGTATGTCATTGGGGGTGGGCTTTGAAGTCTCAAAAGCTCACACTCGGATTTAACTGTCAGCTACTGTACCAGAGCCATGTATGCTATGTTCCCTGTCGTGACAATCATGAACTGGCCCTCTGAAACTGTAAGCAAACCCCCATTCAATTCTTTCTTTTATAAGACTTGCTGTGATCAGGGTGTCTCTTCACAGCAAATGCTGACTGGGTCACTCACCAGATATGTGACCTTGGGTTAGTTTCCTAATCTTTGTAACATAAAAATGAGGTTGTCCTTAGTGATGAGTCACTACACTAGTTTTAATTTATTTGAGATTGTAATTTTATTATTCTGTGTACATGTGTGTTTTGCCTGCAAGAATGTCTGTGCGCCATGTGCAAGTCTGGTATCTGTGGAGGCCAGAAGAAAGTACCAAATCCCCTGGAACTGGAGTTACAGATAGTTGTGAACCTAGTGGTGGGCTCCTGGGTCCTGTGCAGGAGCAGCCAGTACTCTTAACCACTGAGCCTCCTGTGGTGGTTGGAATGTGCCTAGTCCAGGAAGTGACACTATTAGGAGGTGTGGCCTTGTTGGAGTAGGTGTGGCCTTGGAGTAGTTGTGTCACTGTGGGGGTGAGCTTGGATACCCTTCTCCTAGCTGCCTGAAAGCTAGTCTTCTCTCTGCCTGTGGATGAAGATGTTGAATGCTCAGCTCCTCCAGCCTCACATCTACACGGACACTGCCATGTTCCTGCCTTGATGATAATGGACTGAACCTCTGAACTTGTAAGCCAGCCCCAGCAGAACCGTGTGACTTAAGTCACTTGTTCTCTGTATTGTTAATAAAATGAACCTGCTGATCAATCTCACCACCCACAGACATCACATTACAACCAACTCAGAGCTGGTGCCTTACATTTTAAATCCCAGTATTGTAGAAACTGAGGCAGGAGAGTTATGCTAAGTAAGAGGCCAGCCTATCTTCATAGTGAGTCCCTGTTTTAAAATACAAAACAAGCAAAATATCCCCTACCTAAAACTTACCCATGCATTCATCCTATAACGCATGCACAAAACATCCTTTCTGGACCACGTATGGAATGTGAAATGGACCCCTACTCTTGTTCTTTGGAAACGTACACTCTACTGTATGAATGAAAGGTGATTTATAAAAAAATACATTGTGCTGGGCGGTGGTGGCGCATGCCTTTAATCCCAGCACTTGGGAGGCAGAGGCAGGCGGATTTCTGAGTTCGAGGCCAGCCTGATCTACAGAGTGAGTTCCAGGACAGCCAGGACTACACAGAGAAACCCTGTCTCAAAAAAAAAAAAAAAAAAAAAAAGGAGGGACAACTGGCTCCTGGAGAAACACAGAAAAAAATGACAATTCAAAGATGAAGAGGGTTGGGAAAGGAATCCCTGTGAAATATCATGAGGAAGGAAAGAAAAAGAAAGGCAGGGAGTCACGTGGTTTATGGAATATAGATGCAGAACAAAATGAACCCCTCTTCCAAATAACAGCTTTTAGATGTTTGTGTCGGTTTGGATGAGAATGGCCCCATAGGTTCACACATTTGAATGCTTAGTTGCTGAAGTGGAACTGTTTAAGAAGGATTAGAAAGACTAGGAGAGGTGGCCTTGTTGAAGGATGTCACTTAAAGTGGGCTTTGAGGTTTCAAAACTCAGTCTCTCTGTCTCGGTCTCTGTCTGTCTCTGTCTCTCTGCCTGTCTCTGTCTCTCTCTGTCTCTCTTTGTCTCTCTCTGTCTCTGTCTCTGTCTCTCTTTCCTCTCTCTCTCCCTCTCTCTCTCTCCTTCCTGTGGATCAGGATATAGAGCTTCCAGCTACTTCTTCAGTACCATACCTGCCAGCCACACCACCCCTATCATGATAATAGACTAAACCTAAGCAAACCTCAAAATTAAATGCTTTTTTTTCTCTAAGTTGCCTTGGCCATGGTGTCTCTCACAGCAACAGAATAGTGACAAAGACAATATTTCACAAGGTTTAGTCCCCATCCTTTCTACAACAGCTTCTCTTAGGCAAGGTTCTCCCTACTCTGTCTATTTATTGTTCACTAGATTGGCTGAGTGTCAATAGGTCCACCCTGGGATTGTCCATTCTCTGTAAGCTGCCATCATCAGTTATTAACCATAATATAGTCAACACATTGTTTTTAAAGAAGGTAGTTGTTGTGGCACTTGCTAGTAGGATGCTAGTAGGACATACTGAAGAAGTAGAGAAAGGAGGGTCACGAGTTTGAGGCCAGCCTAGACGACATCTTTAGAGTAGTAAGATGGGTTACCAAACTGATGACCTGAATTTTATCCCTGGGCCTCACATGGTGGAAAGAGAAATCCAACTCTCTCGTATTGTCCTTTGATTCCACATTTGGGCTGTGGCATAAGTACATGCACACAAAAGCATGCATGAGCAGGTGCATGTGCTCAGGAACATGAACACACACACACACACACACACACACACACACACACACAAAGTGAATGTAATAAAATTCCAAGAGTCTATGAGTTGTTTAAAAGGCAGAAGGTTTATGATCCATCTATATAATGCTCATCTCATGGAGGCTAAGTATGAGACAAGAGCATGGGGCCTAGAAACAAGATACAGAATGTGAGTGCTCACACAGTCTGGCCTGCTGGCTTGATGCTAATTAGGGCACTGTGAAGCCCCAGGTCTTGGCAATGTCTTGTCAAGTCACAAGGCGTCTTGGTGAGACAGGTCTGGGACTAGCTCAAACTTCATAGCTCGAAATGGTTCAAAGGTCTTGAAATTGGCTTTGATGGAACTGGGTGCTTTCCTATGCTTGTAAATTAAAAAGAAATCAAACTGAGCTGAGAGTAAGTTCCTTAGAAAGAAACATGAACCCAGCCACAGGCATGGAGATACTGGTACTGTGTTAATGATGCTCTGGGCATCCAGTCAGACTACGAAACACTGCCACACACTAGGTAGCTATTGTCAGTCTCAATTGCCTAACTTAGTAGAGGTATTTCTCCTCATAGGTAACTATCAGGCATAATTTATGGGATTGAATATAGGGCATCATTGACAGACCATCCAGGAGTTGAAAAAGGCCAGGATCTTGAAGGATAGCTAAAAGGGACCCCAGCAAGAGTTTCTTGAAGCTTTATCCACAGTGGCCACATCCAGCATCACCTGGCAGGACCTGGCAAGAACCCAGGCTACCCTCGTCCTTATTCTCTTGAAACCTTTCTGCTCAGAGCTCAGTCCAGAGTTGTGTCTTTCTGTGAGTATATGGAGTTAAAGTAGAAATGTCACCTGGTTTTCAACATAAAGGCAGGTTCAGGCAGTAGTTCTTACGCTCTGTTCTCCAAAGCAGCCTTTGAAATAAGGATGGGCTGGTTTGTGCCAGATATACCAGCCTCAAATTCCTGCCTTTACTGAGCTGGTCTTTGCCGTCAGTATGGCCCGTGTACCACAGATAGAGGCTCAGATTCGAGCTTGCCTCTGTCATTTCATCATCCCCACAAGTAGACAGTGTCACTCACATGTGAAGAGACAGCCCCATCCAAACTTGTAATGTAAGAGAATGGCCAATGCCCAAGAACCTTGAGCACTGCCTAACTGCTGGGATGTTTAAAGGACCACAGACAAGTATACTCAAGTTGTTTTCTTAGACCCCTCAACCTTGCAGCAACCAAACAGCAGGGTACCTGCTGGCTTGCCTGTTCCCCTACATCTGCACAGTTCAGAAGATGAGCTGAACTAGTTAGTTGATCAGAAAGGGGGAAAGGTCAGCCTGCTTCTGGCTAAGGGTTTGTCTGTCTTCTGTCCTTTCAAAATGCCAGCTCTTTCTTTTATTGATCTTGGCATGTGTTTGTCTCCGTTTCATCTATATCTGCTTGTTACTGCTTTATTTCTATTGATCTGCAGTTTAATTTCTTCTTGCTTTTCTGGTCCCTTGAGACATAGAAACACTTTATCTGATATCTTTCTTTTTAAAGTTTACTTGGGTTATGTGTATGAGTGTCTTGTCAACATACATGCCAATGCATTTTGTGTGTGTGTGTGTGTGTGTGTGTGTGCGTGTGTGTGTGTGTGTGTGTGTGTGTGTGTGTGTGTCTCATGTGCACAGTACTCAGGAGGCTAGAAAATGGTGTGGAATCCTCTAGAATAGAAGCATGGGTGACTGTGAGTCACCATATGTGTGTTCAGGACCAGAACTCATGTCCTCTGCAAGTGTAGTAAATGCTTTTAACCATTGAGCCATCTCTCCATCATCCTGTCTTTTTAAAGAATGTATTTTTGTGGATGAATGTTTTGCCTACGTGTGTATATGTGCACCTATGTGTGCTGATGGATGGCTGTGAGTCACTATGTGGGTCCTGGGAATTGAACCTCAGTCCTCTACAAGAACAGCAAGTTCTTTAACCACCGAGCCATTTCGCTAGCCCCTAATATCTTCCTACCTTTTTGATGGGGCCATTGATTGCTATAAATGTCCCTCTTCAACGTGTTTGTGTTATATTTAATATAGTTCAATATAATGCTGCCACCTTCACTTGTCTCAGAAATCTTAATTTTTGTTCCTGGATTTCTTTCTTGATCCATTGGGTTTTTTTTTTTCCAAATAAATTCTTTTCCATGTTTTGGTATCAGTGCCGATGGTTTCTAGTTTTATTGAATGGTGGCATGGAAAGGTATTTAATAGAACTGTAACTTTTAAAGCTTGCTGAGACTTGTTTTGTGGCCTGTGATATCATTTATCATGGAGAATGTTCCATGAGCTGATGTCAAAAATGTGTATTTGGCAGTGTTTGGATGGAATGTTCTATGGATATCTGTTAGATACATTTGATGTTATGCTCAAGTTACAGGGACCCCCAAAACCACCACGAAGCCAATTCTGATGCAAACACATACTGTTCTTTATTATGAGTTTGCAAGCAAGGTCTCTCACCATCCTCATTGCAGCAGGTCAGAATGAGAGCCCTGAGTCTAGGGATGCAAGCTTGAAGAATTTCCATATGGGTCAACAAGTTAATATTTTAAAAACTGCATTCCTGGTGTAATTTGCAGGAACCAAACACCGGGACAAAACCACCTGATGAACAGGATGTCGAAGTTATCTATTCTCTACAGGATGTCTTAGGTTATCTCCACGTACCTGGATCCTGCTATTGTAGCCTGGCTGTTGTTAAGGGGGTCGGTTCACAGGATGATTGCTCAGGTGGACTTTGTGATTGTCTTCCTGGAATTGGAGTTTAGCCCCTGGTCTTGCACAATATGGGGATTCTTCAAAAACAGAGTTGGTCGGGCTTTGTGTTGACATTGAGTATGATTTCTTTGTTGATTTCTTTGTTGATTTCCTGTCTCAGTGCTCTGCCCACTGCTAAAAAGTGAGATGTCAAGTCCTGTGATGGTTAGTGTGCATTGGACTAGTTAACACCAATTCATTAATAATGCATAATTTTTGGATATGACTGTGAAGGTATTTCCAGAGATGAAGAAGGGAGGAAGAAAGACCCACACTGACTGCAGGTAGCGCCATTGTTATTGGGGAGATTGAGATTCCCTCTCATTGATTTTAAAAGTACTTGAGGGCTGGAGAGATGACGCAGAGGTTAAAAGCATTTGCTGTTCTTGAAGAGGACCCAGGTTCAATTCCCAGCATGCATATAATAATAGCTCAAAACCACCCATGAGAAGCATGCTATTTGGCAAGGAAAGGCGTGTGGTAACTTTAAAGTTGCAGACAAGGCAGGTATGAAAGCAACTCTTACCATTAAACAGATTACAGCCAGGGCTGGGGAGATGGCTTCACAGGGAAAATAATTGCTTTGCAAATGTGAGAACCAGCTGCGAGGGTTTGCTTGCCCACCTCCAGCCCACGAGAGGCAGAGGCAAGGAACCCTGGGAGCAAGCTGACTGGCCAGACCAACCAAAATGGAGAGCTCTGGATTTGTGAGAGACTGTGCCTCAATATGTGAGGTGCATAGCAATGGAAGAAGACTCCCAGAGTCCACCTCAGGCACACGCACACGTGCGCACATGTGTGCACACACACACACTCACACACAAACAAACACACACTCACAAACACATATACTCACACACCCATACACATTCACACACTCACACACACTCACACACATATACACACACATACAAACACACAGTCACACACATATATACACGCACACACACACACCTGCACATAGTCATACCCACACACACCATGAAAGCTCATACACCAAACATATACATATACAAATGACTCGACTCGAGGGTCCTGTAATTCGTGGGGGGGTGAGGAAGACCCCAACCTGAAAAAGAAGAACGGGCAAGAGAGGGAAAGGACTCAAGGAAGCAGTTGCTTGTCAAGAGTCATATATTTGGGCACAAGGCGCCTTTTTATAATATGCTTTACAAGGGGAGGGGGTAAGAGAGACCAGGTGGTGGGAAAGTATAGTGGGAAAGTACAGAATCTTCTCGGCCTGTGCCCTGAAACAATTGGTGATCTAACTCCTTTTCTCAAAAGACACGGTACACTGCTTTGAATTTACCTGCAGCTGCCAGGCAGGATCTTGTGGTTGCCAAGCTGCAGGGGACGTTGTGCAGGTGGGGAGAGGTTGTAGGTGGGGAGAGATAGGGGGTGAGGGTGAGGGGCGAGGGTCCTGGCTTCTGACATACAAAAAGAGTGGAATGGGAATTGTTTTCTCTGTGCCACTGTATATGTTAAAGCATAGAATATATATATATGTATATATATGTATATATATGTATATATATGTATATATATGTATATATACATCTCTGAGATGGCTCAGAGAGTGATGTGCTTATCATGAGGGCACCAGGACCTTAGTTTGTATCTACAGTACCAGTGTAAATGCTGGGCAGCCATAATGGCCTGCCTGAAATCCCAACACTTAGGAATTAGAGGAGGGGACTCTGGAGCAACTCGGCTAGCTAGACCATCCAAACCAGCAAACTCTAGGTTCAAGTTAAAGACCCTATCTCAAAAAATAAGGTGGAAAGCAACTGAGGAAGTCTCCTGGTGTCAACCTCTGGCCTCCACACGCGTTGTCACGTATGCAATCTTATATGCACGCATGCACAAACTCACAGAAATTAAAACAAGACGGCTTTGCATTTCAGAAGTGACTTTGAACCTTTAAACAGTGTCAAACTGTTAAAAGCCTCTGAGAATTTTTAAAAGTGGATGAAATGCATTTGCATTATGAGTTGAAATTGGGGCTTTTGGGGCCCGGGATTTAAAACTATGCCTTTGGGTGACAAGGGGTGGAGTTATAACGGTTAACCTTCACTGTCAACTTGACTGTATTTAGAATCATCACGGATTCTGCCCCCTGTGTTGAAGTTGCTCCTATCGTGGGTTGTGTCTGAATGTCTCAGTCACAAGGACCTGCATGGTCTTAGGGCACACGAAGGCCAAGGTGACATGACGGAGCCCCCTTTTATGGCATGGCTGATGATTTGCAGACGTTGCTTTTCAAACAGCATGCATCTCTGAGAGCCTGTAGTTACTTACCTGGGGCAAAAGGGACTCTTCATCCGAGAGTCAGGGCTTGGCCATGGGCACGAGCACAGAGACAACAAGTCCTTGTGCTTCATTCTCCTCCTCTGCTCTGCCAATGCTTCCCTCTCCCGCCAGCCTGGCCTGAGGCTTGCTGTCCCAGACAGTTTACAAGGAAACAACAATCCCTTTCCTCCAGCTGCTAACCTGCTGTGTCGGTTTCACCAGTTAATAAATGACTGGAGAAGGCTTAATTGCATCGGAAGAAATTAACATCAGCTGGTGCTTACCCCCACTCAATTAACTTGTGTTCCTAACGGGGTGGAGCAGGGGCAGAGGCCATTAATCACATACTTTGGTGCCAGCTGCAGCCTGCCTTCTGCTTCTTTAGTCACCCAGGAAGTGAGTGAGGTGACTCTTTGGGGTTACTGATGGTAGGGCGTCCCTTTGAGAGCAGAGATTTCTAGTCTAATGGAGAGTGGCCTTCCCCATCTATGTTTCACTTCCCAGGCTGATGTGCCTCTGGCTCTTCTGAATTCCCACCTCAGGACTTCTAGTGTACTTGGCCCCATGGACACAGAACCCAGAACCAGTCTTGACGTGGGTACCAGATGATGCCACCAGTTCTGCAAGGTCACCCCTCCTACAGGCTTCCCATCCACCTGCTGCCTCCAGACAGAAACCTCCCAAAGACTTTCATTCCTGTATCACTTCCCCCAAAGGGCCAGATGGCAAGATGTAAGCCTAGTACAATACAGACTCCGCCCACTGTGGGTGTGGCTCTGGGAGGTTTGAGGTCTCTGCTTCTTAACCGTGACTTGGTTGATTGTTACTACTAATCTGATTCAAGAAAGTGCACTCCAGGGTGACACTTCAGCTCCCAGTGAAATTTGTATAGCCCTTCTGGAAGGACAGACAGCAGAACCAGAGTCAGGATGCTCCATCCCCAGTGCCTTTCCAGGTTTATCTGTCTCTACCCTGCTGTGTAGTTAAGCAAGTTACTCATCCTCTCTGAACTTGGCTTCTTCCTGTTAAATAAGATGTAGGGGGGCAAGCTCTCTTAAGGGCCTTTGCATGTCCATGAATCATATTTCTACATGGAAAATCATAGGAACAGGTAAATACAGAAAGATGAAGGGCTGGTGTGGACAGAAGAGGGACCTCTCCAGCTACTTCTGCCAGAGGCAAAAGCCATCCCATCAGACTGGAGGATGCTGACTGTTACTTGTGACTGGCATTCCACAGTCTGTAAAAACACAAGCAACAGTGTGATTTGCGGGGATTGTTGTGATGTTTGTTTTGTTGAGAGGGGAGCTGGAGAGACTTCTCCACTGACTGTACTTTAAAAGGAGTCTCAAAAACGTGTTCTTGAGCAAAACCCATGCATCATGCTTGTTTAATGTATCAGTTACTTTTACGTTGCCAGGATAGTGTGTACTCTTCTTGGCTAGAGAACTGAGAGGAGCTTAAATCTGACTCTTGCCTTTGTGCATCTGAGTGCTGTTGTGAAGTTCAGTCAAAGCTCCATCCCAGGAGCCCTGGTAACTCTTTTCTTAGCCTTTGGGTATCTGAGAGCCACCTGTTGGGATTGTCATATTAACTATTGGGTAGAATACTGGGTCAGCCACAGCTCTTCTCCCTCAGGGGTGGGAAGGAGGCATTCATGGCTCAGCAACAGCTTTGCCAAAGAGATTTCCTCTCTAGCTCTTCACCAGATTCCTGATCCATGTTATTTGTGTGGAGTGTGGGGCTAGATCCTGAAACAGACTCCTTATATTTCAACTGTAGATTCAGCTCCTGGCCAGAATGGGGGGAAACTTCCTGAATACTCTGTGGTCTTCTGACTTCTTATTAATATGCTTTGAAATCTCACTCAAAACTCAGTGGGAGCCCAGAAGGCTTGTTTCTCACTTGGACCCTGACAAAGTCTGGCCAAATAGGCCTTACAAACATAACCACTTGCTGCATTAAAGCCAGCAAGGGAGGGAGTTAGCTCGTGAAAGGGAGTCTGAGTCTTGAGCCTGTCCTCAGACGGGACCTGCTCCTACTGTTGCAGCAGGCATTACTATTCACATCTGACTTACGACTCAGCGAATGGGAGCATCCTTGAGAAAAGCAAGGCTGAGGGCATCTACAGCATTGGAAGGTAGAAGAGGAGGGTGATGTGTGGGCACGGTCCCTCTCTAGGTGACCAATAGCCTTCTTTTCAACTTTTCCCAAGCTCTGCTCCCAAGTCCTGCTGGCCTTAGATCGCACCAACCCTTGAGCTCTGGCCTCAGTGGGTAGAGAAGCAGAGCGTGCTCAGCAGTAGGTGGTTCTGTAATGACTGGATCCCCTCCCAGGACACCTGAGCAGAAGCTGAGCATCATACACAGCACACATACTTGAGTTTCTTAGTGGAGTTTGAAAGGTCGTGGGTGGGTTCCTGTCCCCACTGAGCCTCTTGCCCCAGGCCCTCTTGTCCAGTGTTCTGCTCCTGCATTGGACAAAGGGTTATAGACAGCAGAGCTAAAAAAAGAAAATGAGGGTGAGGTGGAGCTGAGTATGAGCTTCTGAGAACTGAAGACCTTAGCTTGTCTGACCAGTTAACCTCCACACCCCAGTAACCTTCCCCACTCCTGTCTTCTCTAGCAGGGACCGATGACGCCCTTGGCCATGATGCATCTCCAGTTGCTATCTGCTCGTGTTCAGCCTGCATGAGTGAGCCACCGCTGCTCCAGCTGTTTCCTGTAAGTATAAGGCACAGGCCAAAGCTTTCCTCCCAGAAGATTTGGGCCCCAGGTAGGAAGACGGGTGCTGAGGGCCTGCCATAACAGTCTTGGACTCAGAGAACAGGTCCTCAGAATTCTTTAGTAGACAAGTTTTCCTCTTTGATGACATTTATCCTTTGGTTTGGCC
>JANHMN010000009.1:53153505-53173505 GCA_030674055.1 Rhabdomys pumilio | reverse complement strand
GCAAGGCTGCTTGGTACCTCTAAGTGAAGTAGAAGCTGTAAAAGGAGTTATAAATTCTAGCTAGCCCATATAAAAGACACACAATCCGGATATTTTATTTATAGGCTGTAAGCCTAGATTGGGCAGATTTCAGAGTTATTCTAACTTATATCCCAGCCATATGTCCCTTGTTACTTGCTGTTTCTCCTGGCTACATGCTCATGGTCCATCCCGTCATGGCTGCTTCCTCTCCTCTCCACCTCCTCTCTTCTTCATGTTTCCTCTTTGGAAACATCTGTCTTTCCTCTATCTGTCTACCTTTATCTACTGGCCAATCACAGGCTTTAGCCTTTTACTGACCAGTTAACTTGGGGAGGAAGGTTACATGGCATCATGTGGTGTGCATAAGGATCTCCTTGGGGGCTGGCAACCAGATCTTGGGGGCCAGTATTTAGCATTTAAATACATAGCAGTCCCAGATCAACCCCAAGAAGAAGCAAGCTTTGAGCACCTGGTGGGCAAGTGGTACCTTTGGGGGAAAGAATGGGTACCCCTTCATCCAGGTGACCACACACAGGATTCATGGCTTGATAAGCAGCGGGCAACTGAGGCCCAGCTACAGTGGAATTATGACAGAAAGGGACAATTTAGAGGTGGACATCCATCTGGAGAGCAAAATAATGCTTTTATCCTGTGTGTATTCAGTTTAAGATAACAGTGGATGTCTACGTGCTGTGTCAGGAGTAACATATCTCTGTCCCTTTTGTTGTCTTACAGGTCATCACTCCCTTCACTGAATGTAAGTCCTTGAAATCCTCCTTCCATCCTCAAGCCAACAAGCCCCCACTGTCCTGCAGGGGTGTGGGTGTGGTCCCCATATGCCTGGAAGCTCAGAAACCACCTCTCACTGGCCTGCCAAAGGCCTGAATGACCTTACCCAGAACTTGCCTCTGTCCTATTCATTTGGCTCCAAGAACCAAGACCAGTTTTCCTAGCCTGGCCATGGACTTCTAGGAGTTAGAATGCTGCCTGCCAGCTCCCTCTGGGTTCACATCCCCAAAGCTTCAGAAGCTAATGATATTTGTGCCCAAGAGAGAAGTGATATAGAGCCTGGCTTTTATGGGGAGCCAGGTTCGGTGCAATTCCAGGCAAATATGTCAAAGCCTCAGGGCACGTAGAACATAGATAGTGAGTAGCTATCCCAAAAGGTTAATGTGAGGATTCCTGAGGCATTGTGGGAAACGGAGAACACTTAGCATAGCTCCCCACAGACAAAGCTCTTCTGGTATTCCCTCTTGGAGCCATGAGAGCAGGAAGTCAAGAAGGAGGTGAAGATGGAGCAGGAATAGTAGGGTTTGTTTTGCAAGCATAAGGACCTGGGTTCAGTCTCCTAAGAGGACCTGAGTTTGCACCCTAGAGCTCACATTTAAAAAGAGCCAAATGGGATGATGGGCGTTTGAAATCCTGGGATGAGAGAGTCCAAAACAGGCAAATTCCTGGGGCTCTTCAGCCAACTAGCCTAGTCTTGGCAAGTTCTGGGCTAATAAGAGAGAGGTTTTGTCTAAAAAAGAGGGGGGAAAAGACTGGACGGTGGTGGTGCATGTCTTTAATCCCAGCATTTCAGAGGCAGAGGCAGATGGGTCTTTGTGAGTTCAAGGCTAGCCTGGTCTACAGAGCCAGTTCTAGGATAGCCAGAATGACTTGGAGAAACCCTGTTTCAAACAAAAATAATAGTAATGGCATCTGAGGAACAACACCCGAGGTTGTCCTTTGGCCTTTACATGTACACCCGCATACACAAAGACATGCATACATACAAAATACTACTACTACTAATAATAATAACAACAACAGAGGAGACAGAAACCAAATGATGGCACAAGGAGAAATGGAGCAGTCAGCGCTCTCTGTCTTTTCCCTCCAGCAGCCGAGGCCCCCACCCCACTCTGGGTTAAGCATAGCAAGTCCTCTGCCTTCAGGAAACCAATGCGGGCCTGGGTCCACTCAGCTCCTGTCCTCCTGTCTACTGCTCTGCAGAGAATGTGGATCAACTGCCCCTCACTTACCGGCATACGTCTTTGCAGAGTTTGATGGGGCGCCGAGCGGATGACCGCGGGAACGGTTGTGATCACTGGCGGAATCCTAGCTACAGTGATCCTCCTCTGCATCATTGCTGTCCTGTGCTACTGTAGGCTCCAGGTCAGCACCATGGGCCTACGGTCCGAGGCAGGGGGCACACAGGCAAGCCACTTCTCCACGGTGGGGGCAGAAACCGGAGGCCCACTTTGGAGGCAATAATGCCCAAAGCCATAGAGTATGAAGAATAAGTGAAGGAGGCTTAAAATTAAATGTGTTCAGAAGGAAGCTGTTCACCCACCCCACCCCCGTACACAGACAGACAGACAGACACGCGTACGTTTTTTGCACCCCACAGAGGCACCATAGTGTCCTGGAAAGATTCAGGACTCTCACATTCACCTCTGAGATGGTGACCTAGGTAGGAAAGTCACAGCCCTGGGAGACTGAAAACTGCTGAAGCAGCCTCCAACCCTGTCCTTGCATTCTTGTATGCACCTCCCTCTCTGCAACCCCCCCCTTCCGCCGTCCACCAGGACACACTGAGCAAAAGAGAGAAGTGCTGGCCTGGTAGAGCTGGGAGTAAAAGCTTGTGGGATGAGGTTCTCTATACTAGAGTATATCTCCCTTCCTCAGCATGAGGTCCCCAGTAAAAGGTGGAGGACGGTTGTTCCTGTGTACAGCCACTAGTGATAGAGGACCTCCTCTTAAATGTCCCTTTTCCTTCCCCCCAGTATTACTGCTGCAAGAAAGGCACAGATGACGAGGATGCTGAGGAGGAAGAGGAAGAGGAGGAACATGACCTTTCCATCCATCCCCGAGCCCCTACCTGCAATGCCTGCAGCTCCCAAGTCCTGGATGGCAGAGGCAACCTGGCACCTCTCACCAGCGAGTCCTGCAGCCAGCCGTGTGGGGTGGCCAGCCACTGTACCACTTGCTCCCCTTACCGCACCCCCTTTTACATACGGACAGCTGACATGGTGCCCAATGGGGGTGGAGGCGAGAGGCTCTCCTTTGCTCCTACACACCACAAAGAGGGGGGAACCCCATCCCTCAAATTGGCCGCACCCCAGAGTTACCCGGTGACCTGGCCAAGTTCTGGGCATGAGGCCTTCACCAATCCAAGGGCTATCAGTACAGATGTGTAATCCTCTCACCCTGATCTGCACACACCCAACACTGCTGTCCCAGCAGGAGCAATGGAGCGCTGGAGGGGACCCTCCAATACACCACCACCCGGAACCATTTCAGTTTTCCCGGCTTCCATAGCAGAGGTTCAATAGGATGTGAACTATTAAATGCTTGAGGACCAGGGCAGGACCTGTCTCCAGCCCTGTGGCCCAGAGATGGGGACCTGATAAGTCGGCAATGTCACCAGTTTCTCTCTGGGGATTTTCTCTCTGACAGTGAAGCTCTATATGGCCCCCTCCAATCAGCCCAAACCCTTTGCTTTCATGAACTGCATGAAGATGCACCAGCGGGAGCTAAGCAAAGGTTAGGGAGGCTTCCAGAGACAGAGGGAGGTGAGGTGGACATACCTAGAAGAAACAGACACAAAGGGAACCGTGAGGACTAGACATCCCAGAATTGACAGGAGAGAGGAAAAAGTGTTAACAGAGCCCCTTGGAGCCTGCTTGCTGGAACGCACTTGTGAGCTAGTTTAGACTCTGTTTTTTACTTGGGTTGTCTGCTCTGATAGGAATGTTGAGTTCTGGAAACACCACATCTGCTATCTAGTCCCTCCTCATAAAACACACCAAACTGATGCTAAGTCCCACAGCACATGGCTGCTTATGGAGACAACAGCAAGAAGAGTCTATATAACTTTGTCTCCCCTTCAAGTCCTTTCTTACTCCCCCTGCTAGAGAAACTTTTCCAGGTTTTAATCACTATAGTTCTAGAAGCCCAGTGAACAGATTGATCTCACTGACTGTCCCCATTCCTCCATGCTTAGCCACTTACGTAGAGTCAGCTCCCCTGAGGGTATGTGGACGCCTATTCCTGGAGTCAGGGCGGTTCCCACTCATAGTCATCACTGCCAACAGCCAAATGGCTTTGACTCCTTCAGGAGTTGCAGAGCAGAAAGGTCCAGGGTACCAACAAGTAAGAAAAATCTGACCCCCTAGCAACTGGACCCAAAAGCATTTAAAGTGGCCAGTCTCCATGGCAACCAGAAGATGGACCAGTTAAGTTCCCACACACCTGCATAAGCTCCTCTAGAGGCTGGTGCATCCCAAGGGCATCCATCTGTGATGTGACATTATGAACAGGACCATTTTATCCCATCAGGGGCTGTGGCCTTCTCTTCTGAGTTCTGGAGTAGGGGGTCTCCTGAAGATTGGCTGTGTCTTAGTAATTAGATTTTAAGCTTGCTTGCCCTCCTTCGGCCTCTTACTCTCCAGTCTCACAATAATGAGCTATCTTGCTGTCTTACTCTAGTCTCAAGTCCCAACACCTCCCACTTTTCATCTAGCAGTGGCCTTATGGGTTTTTGTTATTGTTTGTTTGTTTTGCTTTGCTTAGTTCAGTTTTTGGTTTGTTTTTTTTTTTAGTAAGTATGTCTATAAGTTTTCCAGTTACCTCTGTGGTTCAAGGGTCACTGTCCCACTTCTAAGCCTATAATTAATGCCTGCACATTCCAGAGTCACAGAATCCTATGAAGGGTGGGCTGGGAGAAGGGCTGCTTGTTCTGAAATTTTGTTGGTTGGTTGCTTGGTTGGTCAGTCCGACAAAGAGCAGGATGCACCTCACATCTCCAACTGTAAATAACGAACAAAGGGTTAAGAAGCAGAAGACACTCTCTGCTCACATTCTGTCCACTCCTTAGCCCCTGGCGCCAGTCAGGTGTCTTCACTGAGACATCTGTTTTTCTCCAGGAAAGCAAAGCTTTGCCTAGACGGACTCTTAAATATCCCTTAATATTTCACAAATCCAAGACTTCTTAGACCTACTAGTCAGACTTTCCTCTTGCCTTCATCCTAGCCAGGGCGCTGTATGGACTTTCCAGCTGACTGATTCTGGATACGGGGACATTTGTTGTGGGCTAGAAACTGCAAAGAGGGTGCTGGGAGGAACTCAGACAATTAAAAGACAAAATCATCTCAATTGTTGGTGAAAAGCAAGCAAGTCAGGACTAAGGCTCAGTGGATAGAGCTCTTGCCAGGTCTGCACAAAGCCCAGGGCTCAGTCTCCAGCACTGCATAAAACCCAGCATGGTGGGCACACCTCTAATACTCGGGAGGTAGAGGGAGGAAGGTAGGATTGTTCAAGGTCATCCTTGGCTACATAAGAAATTCAAGGTCAACCTGGGCTACCTTAGACCCCCCCCCTCAAAAACAACAACAAAACATTTGCTCAGCCTCCTACTTAGCAACCTCAAAAGGCAAGCAGGGACTCCTGCAGCCACAGCAGGAGGGCTAACCAGCGCCCTCTCCCTGTGCAGAGCGGTAACTGCAGCTCCTGTGCACCCAGTCCCACCATCTGCTCATCCTGGGCCATGTGCAACCCGTTGACTTGCTGCTGGGCCTGGCAGCTCTCCCCACTTCCTCACCACCAGCCCAGTGCCTTGCTCTCCTGTGGTCCTACAGCTTCACCCTAGATAACAATGCTGTCATACCAATGCCTTTGGGTAAACCAAGAGAACCCAGTCAACCGTAAGCCACTTTTATACTAGGGGCTCTGGGTATAAAGCACTCTTTGCCTTTGTGTCTCCTGTAGCTTTCTCAGTCACAAGTCAAAATCTGGATCCCAGGTGTCAGAGGGGAGGGGGAACACACACTGCCCTTCAGCCCACATTGTTCCAGGCACATGCTCCACCCTAGGCTGCAGGTCACCTGCCCCCCTGACTCTTCACTGTAGCATGGTAAGCTCCATCCTGAGGAAGAGAAGGTTCAGCCAACTGGGCTATTCTGTCCCTTTAGCCGTTGAGTCTGTACCATGAGACAAGATTTGTACACTCTTCAAACTGAACCCTAAACAGGCAGAGGAAGAATCGGGAGCCTGGGAACAGCCAGTCCTCTTCATCCTTCTCCACATCACTCCACTTCTCCTGCTGCAGATTTCTTGTCTTGTTGTATCTTTGATAACTTGGAACACAACCAAGCGAATGTCAAAATAAAGGAGAAATTTTAAGTAGAAACTCCAGAGGGTCTTCCTTCCATTCTTTATCCGGGGAGGGGCAACTGTGCATGGTTTTAAAACGAATACTCATCTGAACACCCAAAACATCCAAAATCTACACACGTCCTCTCTTCTTCTGCTCACACATTAACAAAGCTCTCACTTGATTGCAAGGAAACCTTTGCTGGGTCAGCATTCACAACCTGGGAGTATTTCCTGTGTGTTGGGAAAAGGGGCTTTAAGTTAGCTAGAGATAAGTTCCGGGTTGCAGAGAAATATACCACAATTCCAACAGAAGTGCCTGGGCAAGGCAAACCTTACTACCGATCAAAACTTTACTACTCTGAGGAGTGAACACACCCTGACAGGAAGCATGGTTAATTTTTGTTCTCACTCAAGGGGTGACTATTTTCCCCATTACCTGGGGTCCTCACAGGTCTATTCCACTGGCTAGTCTAAAAAGAATTAGCGCACAGGAACTGTGGGAGCAAGAGGAAAGGGTTCACTGCTCCAAGGGAGAAAGGGCCTGCTCATGGCTCTAGATCATTGTGTTCCCAGAAAACAGAAGGGCTTTTGCATAAGCAAATATTGAACTGAGTAGAAAAGCTATTGAAATGTTTGCAGAGAAGTCTTACTTAGTGGAAGAGATAAAAAGATGTGAACGTTTCTTCCAAACACAAGCTTCGCAGTATTTATTTGGTAGTTCTTACAGGTGTCCTGCCCAGGATGGTGAATTCACGGGGGGGGGGGGGGGGCACTACAACTTCTGCCCCGCCCTCCTCACGCTCCAGACCTGCAGTTTCTGCTCCTCTCTACTATTGAGTCAACTCACTCTTTCTCAGAAGACTTCACAGTGTTAGACAATCAATCTCCTGTTGTATGGGATGGAGGGGAGGGAGACAGTTGCACAGAGACTTCAAAAACAGGAGAATTGGAATGCAGTATAGACAACAGAGAACTGGCTTTGAATGTGAAGCGGGGAGGCCAGGGATATAGCTGGGAGTGGAAGTACAACCCTTTAGTCCCAGCACTCCGGAGGCCTAGGCAGGCAGATCTCTGAGTTCAAAGTAGCCTGGCCTATTGAGCAAGTTCCGGGACAGCCAGAGCTACTCAGAGAAACCAGGTCTCTAAAGTCCAGAAACACAACAGAAGGTCAGGGATGCAGTCCGCGTGTCTGCATGTGTGTATCACAAAAGTATGAGTGGCTCTCCCCACCTCAGGGCCATGACTACAGCTGAGTGGGCTGCAGCTGTAGCTAGGACAATGCTGTTGTTGTTAAGACCTCTGGCCCCTGTCACAGCCCCTTCTCTGGTATCACCGGAAGTGTGCAGCTTTGCCGTGGGGAGCAGCTGGTCTGTGTTCTGCTAGCAGGGCTCACTTCTGAGAACCAACAAGCCTGAAGCACATTTTCCTGGTGCTTTATCCCCGTCGCTCTGGGGGTGCGCTGAAAGATGGAGCTGCCCTTGCCACATCAGTTTAGCTTCGGGATTGTAGAGGGGCAATCATCTGGGCTCGGCCCTTTGTCATGACACTCTTTGACCTTTTTCCGGCCTCAGGCCATTGCTCTGTCCAGACCTAAGTGGGAAGAAGGAAGTGGGAGAAAGAGGCAACGCCCTGTATCCCAGGTGGGAGGACTGGGTGTGAAGGCACGGCTGGCTGCTCTGGAGGCTAGAGAGCAGAGAAATGGCTTTGAATGTGAAGCGGGGAGGCCAGGATGCAGCTGGGAGTGGGAATACATCCCTTTAGTCCCAGTACTCCGGAGGCCTAGGCAGGCTGATTTCTGAGTTCGAAGGTAGCTTGGTCTATTGAGCAAGTTCGGGGACAGACAGAGTTACTCAGAGAAACCAGGTCTCTAAAGTCCAGAAAAACAACAGAAGGTCAGGCATGCAGTCCCTTCAACCAGGGATGGAGAATAGTAACTGCCCCAGCTCTGGGGCATGGGGGAGCAGACACAGCAGGAAAGGGGTGTCTATCAAAGAGGATGGAAATACTTGGGGTTTCTATGGGAAGTTAAACGGAACTTCCAGGGCTAGCTGCAAGCCTGCAGTCTCTCTCTCCTGGAGTTGTTTATCCAGACAAGTCTGTTTTATCTTTAGAAACTGACTTACCTGAGCTATCTGGATGCAGGTGATAGTGGGAGACCTGGCAAAGTGAGTGAGGGGAAAAGGGCTGAAGGGTCAACTCAGGGGGACAGGGGATTTCAGCAAGTCTTAGGCTTTAAGGCTTAGGGGCTCGGAAAGTTCCTTGGTCAGGGCCTGGCAGAGTTTGTTCAAGGTTCATCCCAACTCTATGGAGTGCTTAGACTCTGTAGGTGACCTGCGACATTATTGTTCAGGAGGTATTTTGATATATTTAAGGACAGTTGTTTAGGAAACGTTGAAATATTTAGGACAAACACGTATCTGATGATTAAGGAAGATGGTTTCTTATCAACTCTTCTTTTGAGAAGCCCTGCACTGTTCTTGAAATGTAGGCAATGACTATCCTGCCAAGAACCTTGCCCAGACCAAGAAAGAAGTCGCACCTCCTTCCACAACCATCATTCCCACAATTCTGGGTGTACCAGCTCCCAAAAAGGTTCTTTACCAAAGACGAGCAGACCCCGAGGGAGATTTGGTCCAGGCCCAAGGGAAACATTTGGCTAGCGCACTTCTTCTCTGTCTTGTCACTGTGGAATCCCCACTACCACACACCACCCACATCAAGGTGGCGGATGAAGAGCTCCGTCTCCCAGAGTTAAGTGGGTGTGGCAATTCCTACCTCCATAGGGGTGGGCACCAGATGCTTGGCGGCTGGGTCACCTTGTGTAAGGACCTAAGATCACCTTCTCTTTGGGGTCTGAACATAAGATGACACAGGTGCCCGAGTAGGTGGATCTCAGGCCTTTGGCAAACCTGTGTCTATCCCTGCTCATCCATATCATCAAGGCTTTTGCCTTGACCCAGAGTTCTTAGCTCTAGTGGGAATTGCATTTAGTCCTAAAACTAACCACTCTCTTCAGCAGGACTGTGTTCTGAGTCAAATAAACATTTTAAAACTAAACGAGAACCCTCACCATCTTCTAAGGCCCTCCAAACTTCATCCCCAAACCCAAGGGTTCCAAAATGATTAAAAAGATCCAGAGCTCCAGCCTCTGGCTACTGAGAATATCCCTGGCCCTACTCCTCCTTGAACTGAATTCTTTTTCCCTTCCGCTCAGCCCTCCGGCTAAGGAAGATGAGGCAGGAATTGGTAACAGCTAGTGGGAAGAACCTTAAAAGGAAAAAACAGGGTTAGGCAAGCACAGTTTGTATGAAGTCAAAAGTATTTTTTTTTGTAGTGGCAAAAGAAAAATCACACAAAATATGTATTTTAAATTATTTTCAAGTGTACATAGGATTCCATGGCATGAACTTACAGTATTAAACAGTCATTACCACTAGCCTTCCAAAGCTTCTTATGGCTCCTAAAGCTCTTAAGGCACTCATGTTAGAATTACTTTATTTAGATCCACAAAACAAGTTTTAAGCTAGGTTTATTCTGCCTGTCCTGGCAGAAGAATAGAGCTCTGTAAGCTCAGAGGAAGGCTGGAAAAGATGGGTCTTTATCATACTCCCCATATGAAATCTTCTAAGATAAACCTGACCTCAAGTACATTCCAAAGGAAAAAAAGGTCGGAAGATAGCTTTGCAACCTACCCTGAAAGATGGAGTAAGAAATACTCACAGGAGGAAATATGGAGACAAAGCGTGGAGCAGAGACTGAAGAAAAGACCATCCAGAGACTGCCCCACCTGGGGATCCATCTCATATACAAACACCAAACCCAGACACTATTGCGGATGCCAAGAAGTGCTTGCTGACAGGAGCCTGATATAGCCGTCTCCTGAGAGGCTCTGCCACAGCTTGACAAATACAGAGGCAGATGCTCACAGCTAACCATTGGACTGAGCACAGGATCCCCAATGGAGGAGTTACAGAAAGGACTGAAGGAACTGAAGGGGTTTGCAACCCCATAGGAAGAACAATATTAACCAACCAGACCCCCTAGAACTTCCAGGGACTATACCACCAACCAAAGAGTACACATGGAGGGACCCATGACTCTAGATGCATATGTAGCAGAGGATGGCCTTGTCAGGCATCAGTGGAAGGCAAGACCCTTGGTCCTGTGAAGGCTCGATGCCCCAGTGTAGGGGAATTCCAGGGCAGGGAGGCAGGAGTGGGTGGGTAGGGGAACACCCACATAGAAGAAGAGGATGACATAGGGGGTTTTTGTAGGGAAAACCAGGAAAGGAGATGACATTTGAAATGTAAATAAAGAAAATAATCAATAAAAGAAAAAATATGAAAAGAAAAAGAAAAGGGGACTCACAATGGAGAGACTCAGCTATGGATATAGGACAGAGATGTGGCCAGAAGACAAGCAAACAAGCAGCCAGTTGGGAGTGCAAGACTGTTTGCCAGACAGTGGTGGGATGGGATACTCTTCTCCCTAGCCTGTGAGCTTACAGATCCTGAGCTGTGGGATGGGTGGCAGAGGACTTGAGCAGGCCACAACTTAAGGGTCCCCAGGCAAAAGCCATCCATTAGTAACCATACACCATCACTATGCTTCCCACTGTCCCCACAGACTTCTGTCCAGCAATCTCTGCCCCTGACCTTCTCCTTATACTGCCTAGACTGACAGAGTAGAAGGCTAACCAGGAACCAAACGTAGGTCCGCTGCAAGAGCATCGAGTGCTCCTAAGCCTGAACCATCTCTCCAGTCCCTAGCGTCTCTGTATGTGTTGTATGCAAACTTAGCGCCAACCCAAACGAGAATTTGACATGACCTCTCAGGAAACAATCCCATAGTATTACTAAATTGACAATTCACTTTTTTTTTTTTTCTGGTTTTTCGAGACAGGGTTTCTTTGTGTAGACCAGGCTGGCCTCGAACTCAGAAATCCCCCTGCCTCTGCCTCCCAAGTGCTGAGATTAAAGGCGTGTGCCACCACCGCCCGGCAACAATTCACTTTTTTAACGAATTATTTTACTTTTATTTATGTGTATATATGTGTGTGTACGCGAGCGTGCATGGGTATGTGTGTGTTTGTCTCCTGGAGCTGGAGTTAGACAGTTGTGAGTCACCAAATGTGCTTGCTAGGAATTGAACTAGAATTTCTGCTCGAAGAGCGAAAAGCAGTCTCAACCACTGAGTCATCCCTGCAGCCTGACAGTTCACACGTCCACCACACCCGGCACCACTGCTGGGGGCCGGTCTGCAAACGGCTATCAGAACAGGAAGGGCTTAGGGGCTTTTTGTTTTGTTTGTTGCTGTGTTTAATCTTCTCAACTTTGAATATATTATATAGAAACTCAGTTACTACCCAGTTTGTGTTTGGGGGTAGATATGTAATTTTCTACCCTTTTAACTTAAACACTCAAAAATAAAACTACCACCACGTGGCTCATCTACTGTAGGTAATTGGACAGGGTTTTTTTTTTGGGGGGGGGGGTTTCGAGACAGGGTTTCTCTGTGTAGCCCTGGCTGTCCTGGCACTCACTCTGTAGACCAGGCTGGCCTCGAACTCAGAAATCCGCCTGCCTTTGCCTCCCAAGTGCTGGGATTAAAGGCGTGCGCCACCACCACCCGGCTGGACAGGGTTTAAGAAGCCCCATTCTCCGCAAGCAGACTCTTCTGCACTATGGTTGCCAAATGCTCCTATGATATGCTAACTCTTGAAAATATGTTTTCCTAAATTACAAGAATCAAATAGGAAATTAGTCAAGAAACACTGGTCCGAGCTGAGAAAGTGAGAAGGCTGGAGAGTGGATCCTGGGATTCTACCCGCTAATTCAGGATTGGCAGCATTCTCAGAGCAAACTTTTCTTTTGTGCTGGGGTGTGCGCATGTGTGTGTGTGTGCATGTTGTGTGTGTGTGTGAGTACGTAGGCTGGCTGGCTCTCGAAGCCCCAGGGATCTTGTCTGTCTCCTGCTTCCTCAGTGCTGGATAACATGCCTGTGCCGCTACACCCAGCTTTTTATTTTTAAAACAAAAACAAACAGGTGTCAAGATTGAACTCAGGTGTTTGTTTTTCCAAGGCAGGCGTTTTACCAACTGAGCTATCATCCCAGCTCTGAGACTGATGCCCATGTGTGTGTATAAGAGAGAGAAAAGGGAGGAAGGGAGGGAAGGAGGAGGGGGAGGATGAGGGGGAGAGGGAGAGAGAGGAGAGATAAAGAGAAGGGAGAGGAGGGAAGGGGAGACGGAGAGGGAGGGAGGGAGGGAGGGAGAGGGAGGGAGGGAGGAAGGGAGGGAGGGAGGGAGAGAGATTGAGATTCCTGGGTGTAACGATTCATTTGCGGGAAGTGTGACTTGTTATGCGTATGCGGCATCCAAACTCTGGTCTTCATGTTTGTGCAGCACTTTATTAAACCATCTCTCTAGCCTCTAAATTTGAATTTTAAATACAAACCACCTTCCTACCTTCCAACATACACAATGCTGGACACCCACCCACACTTAATACATCTCAAGTCAGCTCACTTCAGGTTTGGAACAACTCCCAAGGCTGTGCTCATGTGTCCCCTAGTCAAGAGAGAGCCAGGTGGGAGGAAAATGCTACACAGACACTGCCCAGGGTTCCAGAGGATTAGAAGCACACACCGTCTGCACCACACCTCTTCCCCGTCAGCCGCCAACACCACTGGATGTTTCCAGAATCCTTTTGACTCTCCCCACCATTAAAGACCACATGTCCATTTCCATAAATTCTTTATTTTGGAAATTTTAGTCAAAAATCAGTCAGCTAGGAAAAATTAAGATTTATTGTATAATAACCAGACAATTGATTTGAATAAGGCACATTCAACATGGAAATGAATGCAAAAAGCAGTTAAGGTGACTTGAGAAATCTGACAAGCCATTAAGTTTGTAAATACATAAAGGCAAAATTCTATGGGGTTAAGAAATCTTTGTTAGAGAACGTCAGAGTGCTGGCGAAGATCACTCTGCTGCATTGCTTTAGTGTTCACAGGCTGCATCTGTCTGTCACACCCAACATCTGTGCTCACTGTGCTCCTGTCTTTAACAAGAATGTGAACCAAAGGCTGTGACAAAACTACCTTCAGCACTGTTGGGGGTGGGAAGGGCACTGAACCTCACTAACCTCCCCCAAAGACTTCCAGATAAAATAAGGGGAAAGAAAGACCCAAGTCTAAAGACTGTTTCTATTTCCCCTGCTTGCTTCTGACACTTGGTATTAGTCAAGAAGGGATTCTATTTAAAAAAAAAACCACCACCAACAAAAAACATACATACATACCCATACCCCCGCCCCCACACACACAGGCAAAATATCACAAAGAATTACAACACACATAAAAGGCTGAAAACTGGATACGAAAACCAATGGTCTAGAAGACAGTACACTAGGTAATAGATATGTGTACATTTTAAAACGCGGCGGCACACGACCCTAATCCCATCATGTACAAGTCTAAGGCTTGAGAATCACTACTTTGGGCTGTGCAGAGACTCTGTATCAAAAACAAAAAATCATTTGTTCTGACCCCAAACTAACATATACTGCTTTTTTTCAAAATGATTTTTAAGAGGTCTGAGAATATAGTGTAGTGGTAGGGTATTTTACTTGAATGTTAAGACCCTGGGTTTTGAAACAGGGGATAGAAAACGGACAAGTCTCAGTTGATTGCACTTATGATAGAAGGAGGTATATTTTAACAAAGTAAATAGTTAAAAAAATTGAAAATATAAATTTCTAAAATTTATTATATCCTAAATTTGTGTTGACAGCAATTAATGAAGAAACAATTACTTTTCACCTGTGATCTGAGCCACCGACATACTGTGCACAAATACTGTAGACCAGTTCCTCTAGAGTCTGAGGTAGCACAGGTCAAAGGCCAACATAACAGTTCTGCAAGGCACCTTTTGACGTGACTTTATGTCGTTCTACCTGATGTAATGCTAGTAGCTAAGAGCGGGACTGAAAGCTGATACGGTGGTACACACCTGTAACCTCAGCACTCAGGAAACTGAGGTAGGAGAAATGACTGTAAGTTCAAAGTCAGCCTCCACTACAGAGTGAGCACCAGGCCAGACATGGCTATATGACAAGCCACTAGCATTCAAAACAAATAAGTCTAGAAATGCAGAAGAGAAAAATCAAATACGCTAAACAGATTTTTTTCTTCAGTCCCTGTGCTTCACACTGGGTCGACAGTCAAACTCCATTCACTATGCTTAGACTTTGTGTGAGGTCTTTTCTTAAGTCTGTTTCAGGATTCCTTCAAAATCCCAAATGCATACTGTTTCATGTTCCCATACTTAGCTGAGTACACCAAAGGCTCTGGCCAAAGCCATCTTGTGGCAAATATTTTCAGATCACTGCTCACCCGTGCCTCTGTGACCCTTTTAACTATCAATAGAGATCTTCTCAGTGTCTCCTAACCCCCCAGACTAAGGTTGCTCAAAGTCTTAACTATATACATGATCTCATAGCAGCGCGTGACCCAAAACTGAGTGCAAAATTCCAAGGGCCTTTCCCATCCATGTAACGGAGCAGACCTTCAGTGGGTCAAGATCATTTTACTAGAGTTTTACTTTCAGAGTTCACATGCTCATCAGCAGCTACTGGCCCAGTCTGAAATCATGGAACAGAAGCTTAACAACTGATACTGGCCATGATTCCTCTTTCTGTTCCCTACGGAGAACAGTCTCTTGCATTTCTCAAATTCCTTCCCTGATGGTATTTCTAACTAGCTAAGGATGCAGTCAGTAAACTTATGTCAGCTGCTGTTTGTTACTCAAGTCTTTTCTGAAACTGCCTCAGACTCTTATCACAGACAACTGTGAAATTCCATTGGGGAGGACGGAAAGATCAACAGACGTGAACAAAAGCTCACCGCCCTGCCCTGCATCCTCCACAGTGGCTCACCTGCAGGTCTCTGTCACCCTGGACCACAGGCCTCACTCCTCAGCATTAACACTCTCATTTCTTCCTCTCCAAGTTCCTATCCCAGAATGTGCTCTCACTTCATCAATGCTTTCCAACTTCTTCTCAGTGAATCTCAGTTCCACTGAAATCTTCACAGAGAACCCCAAATACCAGCAGCCAAGAGCAGGCATGTCTCATAGGAGGGAGGGGCTGCTGGGAGGCCCAGAGAACGATACGGCCAGTTGGGAATTTCTCATTTCCAGTGATTACAAACAATCTCTACATTGATTCCGACGCGTAGGAACAGTCTTCTTCTGAGCACAGCTGTTCTCGCCTCAGCTCATTAACGGAATAAAGGCATACGCACTCCAGGGTCTTAGGTAGGGTTGGAGGGTTGAATTCTACTTTCCTGCTATCATCTATTCAAAGTGCAAATCTGTGTAAGACACAACCAACCCCACAAGTGCATTATTAAAGTGAATCTTAAAAAAATTCTTAATATGTAGTAGAAGGATTCTCTAAAATCATTCAAATTACACCCTGTCCAGGCCCGAGCACTGCCCCAGAGGCCGGTGAGAGTCCCTGCAGGGCAGCGGTGGTGCTGCCTTGCCGGAAATCAGATCTTCCTGTGAGACAATTCTACAGCTATGCTGGACATTGAAACAATCCACACATCATGTTGTATATTAACCCTGATTGGCTTTACAAGACAAAGGAAAACATCAGGCCAACTGTTAGTTTTATCAAAGTTCAGTCTAGAAAGTTTTTATAAAAGTAAAAGAAAAAAAAAGCTTCTTTTCTAATAAAGTCATGTGCCTCCCAGCTGTTTCCTCTCACGTGCCAATCACCTCCTCCCAGTGGAACGGAGCCCTCAGACCTGGCCCTTCCCTGTCACCTCTGAGGCTGGCTTCAGAAAAGGCAGCCTCGCTCTTCTATGTTCTTGACAGGCTGGACGGGCAGCACCAGGTGAGAGATGCGGCTCCAGAGCCCACTCAGCTTGTCTGAGTCCATGTGGCTGAAGGAGCTGGGGGTTTTGGAGTTGGTGAACTTGGCCCAGAGTAAATCCCTCACTTTTTCTTCTGTTTCCCTGGGGCTTACGCCTGCTTCTAACGTTTCCTCGTCCAGCAGAACGGTCAGGACAAGGGCCACATCTTTAAAGGCAGCGTTCTCATGGTCACAGTACTTGTAGAAGATCAGGGTGGAGCCTGCAGGAAGGGATTCGAAGTGGTGGACCACAGCAGCCTTGTGGCCATTCTCAAACCCATAGCTAAGCTCCAAGTCAACCAGCAGCTTAACTGTGTCACTGTCCTGCAGGGCTCTTTCGGCTCCATCTATTGACACGGCAGTCACCTTCTGAGAAGAGGTGTATGCATTGGCAACGTGGTAGCTCAGGCACTTGAGGGTCTCCTTCCCCTCCCGGGCAGCTGTGAAGATGATGGTGGCCGGCTCACTGGGGTTTGAGACATTGAGGTGTTTCTGGAGAAACTTACGTCCTCGCTGCCACAGGAAGGAACTCTGACCTGGAAATTTCTCTTTCAGTTGGCTGAACTGGGCCAAGAAGGCCTCCAAGGCTGGGTTCTGGGGCACCTGCTGGGCTGGCGAGGAATAGTAGCTGTTGACAGAGCTCAGCACAACAGCCACAATCAGGCAGCCGAGACACATGGAGCCTGCCAGGTGAGAAGACAACAGAAAATGAGAGGAACAGGAGTCAGAAACCATGTTGGTGAAACGAAAATGAAACAGATTCCTATCAAGTGTTACTGGCAGTGCCCAGTTCCTTTGCCTGACTCTTCTATATTTTCGCACTTCTAATAGAAGCTGAGGCAGGAGGACTGTCACGAATTTGAGACTGGTCTGGACTGGTCTATACAGGAAGAAATAAAACAAAAAGTCTAATGGAAATACCTTCTTTAATCTCTTGAAGCTATTTGGAGATATGTGTGTCAAAGTTATTTATACACTTTGTCATAGTCAATGATGCATTTGAAAGTGAGTCATGTGACCTTTCTTCCACATTTTCCAAGTATACAGTAGCTAGAACAGACCACTCTGTAATCAAAAGTTAAAAATGACCCAGCCTGCATGGCAGAGCCTAGAAATCTCAGCACGTGGGAGGGCTGTGACACCTGCCTTACACGGTGAGATTTGTTCTCAAAGGGGAAACGAAACAATAAACAACTTAAATACGCAATCTGAGAGGTTAGCAGCCTCTAATTGAAAAGGCAATTTCTGGAGGCTGAGGCAAGAATCCTGCCATGTGTTCGAGGCTAGCCTGGGTTGCACAGTGAATCCCATGCCAGTCAGGACTACATGGCAAAGCCCTGCCTCAACAAAACAAAAGGCAGTTTTAGTTTCATCTTTTCTATGCAGTGTTTTCTGTCTCTAGCATGGTAGCTCAGTGGTATGGCACTTGCTTAGCACGCACAAGGCCCTTAGTCCCCAGTGGGGGTTGGGGTGGGGGTGAGGGAGAAGCAGTAGACTTTCTGACCATGAGGATTTCTATGTTAAACAAAATATCAAACAGTAGCCCTGGAGGAAAAAAAATTAAAATTTTATTGCTCTATTTTATTGAATCTATTAAATGTTTATATATGTATGTGTGTGTGTATATATATATTTATATATATATACACACACACATACACACACACACACACACACACACACACACACACACACACACACATATACATATATACTATATATAATTAAAATTAAGAATGCTTAAATGACATAGTTTTCCGTGTATTTTCCTTAAGGATCTGCGAGTGATGCAAACTAACTATAGCAAATCAGGTTTGTTCTCACCATAGGCCCAGAGACTCTTTTTTTCAGTCCTTCTCAACGTATCCTGTGCAACCTCTTCCTTTTCCTTCACCAACTGTGTATCTTCTTCATGACTTCCAGCCTCTAGAGTTAGACGGGACATTGCAGACAGCACACTGTGAGAGTGGGCAGTATCTTTACCTCTTATTTGGTTACAGGACAGACAGGATGCCTATACTTTTGCAAAATTTCCCTTTATGCAAACCAAAATTGTGATTAGCTCATTTCTCCATATTAGGTTCTTTTCCACACAAACAGTCCATCTGGAACATGGTTTTATTTTTACTCATGAGGAACCTCTCCAACGGTGGAATTGTAATAGTAGACAATGGTTCATCCGATCACATTCGTCATTCATACATCCACCTATCCATTTCCTCATTCAAAAACTGTTCATAAAGTTGTTGCTATGGGTAGGATGCCAGAGAAATAACACTAATAATAGTAATAACACTGAGAGAAATGAGCTAAGTGCTTCCTGAGCAGACTGTTATGATGGAAATGCATGGGACATATGAGGTATCAGGGATTAGCAGTGGGACGTGAAGTATCAGCTCAGTCAATGCTTGAATACTATGCCTTGGCACTAGAAGACAGGCATTTCAGACAGAGCCCCTTAGAGTACTGAAAGTACTGGGCATGACGGCCCATGCCTGAACTCCTGGATCTCAAGAGGCTAAGGCAGGAAGATCACGGCAGGAAGATCACTGTGAGGCCAGTTTGGGCTTCAGAGTGAGATATTATCTCAAAATAAGAGCAACAACAAAACCTAACCAAGCATCTGCCTGTGTGTATGTGCTCTCACTGATGTATACACACTCACCTGAGGATTTACATATTTTGTTTTCCAAAGACAAAAAAATAGAAAGTTTGAAGTCATAATTCATAAGAAATGCCAGGCGGTGGTAGCGCACGCCTTTAATCCCAGCACTTGGGAGGCAGAGGCAGGCGGATTTCTGAGTTCGAGGCCAGCCTGGTCTACAGAGTGAGTTCCAGGACAGCCAGGGCCACACAGGGAAACCCCGTGTCAAAAAAAAAAAAAAAAAAAAAAAAATAATAATAATAATAATTCATAAGAAACAAGAATGACTTTTTCATCAGTTATGTTCCTTTTTTGTCATATTGCATGAATATAAGCAGTAAATAAAAACAATATTTAAAAACGTCATTTGTGGGGTTGGAGAAATGGATTAGTGGTTAAGAGCACCTGTTGCTCTTCCAGAGGACCAGGGTTCAATCCCCAGCATCACATGGTGGGTTACAACCATTTGTAATTCAGTTTGAGATGATTTGACATCCTCTTCTGACTGTCTTGAGTACAGGCATGCACATAGTACACAGACATACCTGTAGGGAAAACATCTAAACACATAAAGTACATTTCTTTAAAAATGTAATTTGTGGGCCATGATGACAGTGAGGTGGGTAATGGTGACTGAGTTCAGCTTCCAGGAGCCACACGTTAGCAGAGCTGAAATGATTTGTGAGAGTTGTCCTTTGACCTCCATAAGTACACTGTGGCAACACACACACACACACACACACACACACACACACACACACACACACATACACAAACTAAAGAACATTTAAATGTGTAGGTAGCCAGTTAATGCAGTGACTGAGCTAGTCTAGGGACTGGAAACCCGTCCAGCACCCTATTGCTGTGAATGACTTCCACCACATTCTCAGGGCAACACAAGCAGGTTAATAGCAGTCTAGAGGGTTTTCTCACCTGGTGCAGGCAGTCGCCTCCTCAGTGAATCTTGGCTCCCTGGGCCTGTACTGGAATGACGGGGACTCTGGGCATCGGTAGAGTCTACAGCAAGCAGCTCCAGAGCATCTTCACCCTTGCCACCTGCCCCCTCTGGGGGCGCTGCACAGCTGCTCTTCAGGTGTGTGCCTGCTTCACCCTTGCCACCTGGCCCCTCTGGGGGGGCTGCACAGCTGCTCTCCAGGTGTGTGCCTGCTTCACCTCTGCCACCTGCCCCCTCTGGGGGGGCTGCACAGCTGCTCTCCAGGTGTGCATCTGCTTCACCTTTGCCACCTGCCCCCTCTGGGGGGGCTGCACAGCTG
>JANHMN010000009.1:53098104-53153495 GCA_030674055.1 Rhabdomys pumilio | reverse complement strand
TGCACAGCTGCTCTCCAGGTGTGCACCTGCTTCACCTTTGCCACCTGGCCCCTCTGGGGGGGCTGCACAGCTGCTCTCCAGGTGTGTGCCTGCTTCACCTCTGCCACCTGCCCCCTCTGGGGGGGCTGCACAGCTGCTCTCTAGGTGTGTACCTGCTCTTCCTCCCAAGTTGCTTTGAGAGCAGTTAGGATCCAGATCCAGGGCGTCTCTGCCCTCGTGTTCCAAGTGGGGGTGATGCTCTTGATCTGTGTCTTGAAAACTCGGGCTGCTCTCCAGCTCCGATTTACCCACTGGAGGTTTCTCTAAAGCTGGTTCCTCTGAACTTTCTGACCTGTCACCAGTGTCTGCATGCTCCTGACCTTTGTCCACTATTTCATGATGGTCTTCCTTAAGATCAGATGTGGAATGTAGGGTCTGGGCTCCTGCAGTGTTACTCGGTGTGACTGTGGTGTCCAGTGCTTGAGAGTTTACTGACGGATCATTTTCCAAAATGTTTTGAGAATCTAGTAAGATAAAAATGTTTTATTTTAAATATTTCTCCCATAGCAAACAATGTCTGCAATTATACACACACAACACACACACACCAACACACACACACACACACACACACACACACACACACACACACACACTTTCTTTTCATGATTTACAATGTACTTTTCCTAAACCTTACTTCTCTGGCCTCCGACCAAGGGTAAAACAAGCTGTCCATGCTAATAAAGCTAATAGCTAATACTAATATAATGAAATTGCTAAAGTAATACTTAATTATAAATAATTATATATCCTATGAAGTAATAAATATACCCTCTTAATCGGTGGTAGCACATACTTACTGCAATTCCAGCACTTGGAAGGCTGATACAGGAGGATGGTGAGTTCAAAGCTAGCTTGTGTTACACAGAGACAGACCATGTTTCAACAACAACAGAAATATGTGCTTTTTTTCATCTGTATTCCTCCCTCCCTTTTCCCTTCTCTTGTATCATTTTAACAAACCAAGTTCTAGACATCTCATGTTTGTAGCTAAAATACCAGGATAGACACCTCTAAAAAGATGAGGATTTTTTAGAAAAAATATCACTTTTACCATATTTGAAAGAGAGTAATTTCTTTTTCTTTTTTTGGTGGGGGGGGGGGTGGGGTGGTTTTTTTTTTTTTTTTTTTTTTTTTTTTTTTTTTAAGACAGGGTTTCTCTGTGTAGCCCTGGCTATCCTGGAACTCACTCTGTAGACCAGGCTGGCCTAGAACTCAGAAATCTGCCTGCCTCTGCCTCCCAAGTGCTGGGATTAAAGGCGTGCGCCACCACCACCCGGCTAAGTTAATTTCTTAACATCACCAAATATTTGTCATTTGTATTCTCCTAGCTGTCTCATGAACTTCATTTTGTTTCCTCTGTAGAGGTTGGATGGACTGCAGGGCCTTCTGCATGCTAGACAAATATTTACCGGATAGCTACAGCCCTGCCAAGGCAGGCAACAAGATCGTTGGTAACAAGTGAAGTTGGATGCTAAGTCCATGGCTCATCATATTGTTCTACTTTTATACATTTAACAACTTCCTTAGTGAAAAATTTAAAGTAGGTCTAACAAGAGGGTTCAGAAGACAAAGGTGCTTCCTGTCAGGCTGACACCTCGTTTGATCCATGAATCTGCATGGTGGGAGGAGGGAACCAACCCTGTAGGTTGTCCTCTGACCTTCACATGCACTCACATACACACAAAGAAATAACACAACGCTAAAAACTGAGGTCCTCTTTCTCTTGAAAAAACTATCTCACATTTGTCTATTCTATATCACACGGAGAAACAGACACATAGACATACTCACACAGAGACTCACACAGACACACTCACACACACACACACACACACACACACACACACACACACACACACAAACACACATGCAGAGACTCACACATACACTCACTCTCGGACGGAAAGACAGACAGACACACACACACACACACACACACATCTGAAAGCAGGATGAAGACATTCCATTTATGAAAGGTCCCCTCTAAATCACAGGTTTTCTTTATTTAATAAATAGAACTCTAAAGATGAGTCTACCATCTTTTTATAAGATGCACAGCATTTTGCTAAAATGACTATTCCTTACTACTGGCATATAAAACATTTATGTTCTAATATTATTTGATATTACGTAAAACTCAGTAAATGTAAAAAAAGTAATAATATTAACAAACTAACTCACTGAATTATATATTTTTTTTACTTCAAATCTTAAGGTTTTGGTCCTTGGAGACACTCTTCCTTAACACAGCCCCATTTTCTACAGCAGAGGCCTTGGTGCTGTGAGGCCAGTTCTTACCTCCCACAGGATTCCTGTAGCCACCATCGCTCATGTTTGTGTCCTGGCTTTTCAAAGTTTGGGACATCTTTTTAGTGTCTGGGTTTTGTAGTGGAGATGCCTTGTTTTCCTCTTGTCCCAAGTTCCAAAAGACTCACGCTTCCCATGGGAGCAAGAAGCAAGAAATATAGACAGTAACTAAAATAAAATAAAATAAAATAAAAACATTTAAATAATTTTTTATCCATTTAAAGGCAAAACACCAATTTCAGCTGTGAATAAAATCTCTTTTGTCTTGTGTTATTTCATTTTTTTTTTTTCCGAGACAGGGTTTCTCTGTGTAGTTCTGGCTGTCCTGGAACTCACTCTGTAGACCAGGCTGGCCTTGAACTCAGAAATCCGCCTGTCTCTGCCTCCCAAGTGCTGGGATTAAAGGCATGCGCCACCACTGCCCGGCGTCTTGTGTTATTTCTTAAGCCCTTGAGAAAAGTTGCTCTCTGGCTTTCAGGAGCATCATATCCCAACCCCAGACAATGGAAAGAAAAACTCCTGGGACTGATTCTCATACAGATGCCACCACCTCCTAAAACACCCTAGTAGACTTACAAGAGTATAAACAGTAAGACCCAGTGAGCAGGATCCTACAAGACTTTGAATTAATACAGAAACCCTCTTGAAAGCAGATGTGGAGGTGGTCACTGTGAATGTCCTGAGCTGCCCGTTTCGGGCCATGTGATTCCCTTAGGTCACTCAGATTAGATCAGTGTTTGATCACTTATGAACGAACTGCCCAAATGCTGCCGGAAGATGCAGCAAGCACATGTTTGGAATACTACGGAGACACAGAACCACTCATGCCATGTCTTTGTGATGTTCAGAGATGAAAAATAAGTACAAGATTTCCTCAAAAGGAGCAAAGTCAGGAGCCATTTTTAGGCCATTAAAAATCAAGTCACTGTAAGGTCTTAACTGTTGAACACAATTTTTTCAGTAAGTTACCTGACCTTCACCAGTTATTAAAGAGGTCAAGGGTTGCACACAGTAACACAGGTGACAGAGCTCTGTAAAGTGTTATACTTTTTGAAATCCTACCTGAGAGGCACATAAAGCCACCATTCTTTGAATTTTTCTATGGTACTCTCACACATTAAAGTTTTTACGCATTTCAACCCCATCTATTAATTATAGTGCCCAGTGTTCAGTAAAACTTTGTATATTGTTTGAAAAGCATATTTAAAAATTATGAGGGGTGAGACAGTTCAGCAGGTAAAAGCATTTGCTCCTAAAACAGATAACCAAGGTCGAGGGATAGGATCAGTGGTATGGCTCTGGCCTAGCATGCACAAGACCTGAGGTTCAATCCCCAATACTGCAAAATAAAATACAAAACAAACCACCTAAGATTGAGTGCTAGGACCCACAGAGTGGGGTAAAAAACCGACTTCCATAGGTTATCCTCCAACCACAGCCTCCGCATACAGAATCATGTAATGCAAACACACAAATGTTATTCTTTTTGAAAAAAGAAAGTGAATGCATGCAGTATATAGACTACAGAGAATGGAGACGGAGAACATACCCTTCTGTCTGTTGATTGAATGTTTACAAATGTCTCAAACTTAAAGACCATCTTCTCTTTTCCCTCTTTAAGTTCTTATGTGAACCTCCAGCATTCTTGTGTGTGCATATGCGTGTGCTAACACAGGGCCTCGTCCAGGCTTGGCAAGTGTGTCTCCCACTGAGCTACACCTCTAGCTCTCAGGATATCTCCCTCCTTTGTTGTCTGAGACATCGGCTCAGTACATATTTCTGGCAGGCCTAGAACTTTCTATACAGCCTAGGCAATCCTCCTGCCTGAGTGCTGGGATCACAGGCATGCTATACCATACCCAGCCTCCTGGTAATAAATAAACAGTAAAAGTAAGAACTTTGGAGAGAATTTTCTAGTATACTAATTATAACAACAAGGTTGTAGGTAGAGCTCAGTGGTAGACTTGTATAGCTTGTGCAAGGCCCTAGATTTAATCATTAGCAGCACATTTAAAAAAATCACTAAAAAATATGTCAAATGATTCCATTTCCAGGAAATGCTAGACTGAGTAAATGATTAAAATCTACAGTGAAAGAAAACACGCAGAGGACAGACTGTGGACCAGAAAACACGCAGAGGACAGACTGTAGACTAGAAAACACGCAGTCAAGGAGACCCAGGTCATTAGCATTTCATTTGCCATCCAACTTACAGCTTGTGCGGTTACTGTGGTTTTTTTTGCCGTCTAACTTAAAGCTTGTGCAGTTACTGTGTCTTTTACTCTTAACATTATGACAAACAGCATGTCCCAAAATGTCTCGTCTAGCTACAGTACAGGAAAAAGCAGCAGCAAAGGAACTATCACAGAAATGTCTTCAAGGCTCAGCATACGCTTTTCCTCACAAGCTCACTGACGTCAGCCCGGCAGCTACTCAAGTCCTCACCTCTGTACAGGGTTGAAACAGCATTCCCTCAGAACAGAAGTGGGACAAACATGTTTTTTACCTCAGCTCACAATGTCATATGGTCTGGTATCTGATCGAGCTGGAGGCTGATGTTTCAGAGTCATGCAAATTGTGTTGAGCAGTGTGACAAGCCCATATTAGGAAGCAACTTTTGTGTGGAATGTCACAGAGTGTGAGGCAGAAGTCAGATGTGGTGGCTTCAGCCACTCCTAGCACTTGGGAGGCAGGGGCAGAGGATCATGAATTTGAGGCCAGCCTGGGCTACATGGCAAACTGCAGGCCAGCCTGAGCTAAATGAAAGTCATGTCAAAAAAAAAAGTGAGGCCATGCCTCATAGTGATCAAAATGTGCTGTTGGGAGACTTTTTGTAACAAAAAACCCCGATCCTTAGCTGTCCAAAAAAGGTATTTGATGGTATCTTTCCCACAAAGCATACAATGTGTCTCAACTGGCACAAGCACATTTATTTTTAGTGAATCTCTTCCAAGTTCAACTGTGAAATGTTGGTTTTCAGTGTCCCATAGTAATTCATTTTTCTACTTAAGTAGAACTTGGCTTAATTCTCTCAGGATCATGTCCACTTTAACCCTAACCTTGTAACCCTGATCCTTCTGCTTTATCTTCTTTACGGTGTGGAACTGGTTACAATTTTAAGAGTCATTCTCCACTCATGGAGAATGGTAGTTTACATTTTTCTGGTAAATGTGACAAAATGTTGTCTTTCAGATTGGGACATACACATGCTTATATCCTGCAGTTTTCTCTATGTTTAAGGTAATTAGCAACTCTCAGAAATGAATAATGGGTAAAAACACTCGCTGTACAAACATGAGGACCAGAGTTCAAATCCCCAAGATGGACAGAGATGGAAGCCTGCTGGTCAGCTGGCTTAGCCAAAACAGTAAAAATAAAGTGAAAACTGATAAAGAGAAACAACTGATACTCTCTGCTAGTCAACACATATGCATGTGTACAAACACACACAAAACACATGCATGATGTGCCACACACACCACAAGAAAAAAAGTAACAAAATATATTTTGTACCCATAAGGCCCTATAATGACAACTAGGAGCACATGGGGTGAACTTCTATCCCAGAAGCTTCAACCACAGCTGCTTACACATCTTGTAACAAGCTGGAAAGAAGACAGAGCAAGGGAAAGCTGCCTGAGTGGAGGAAAACTAGGACTGGCAGGGCAGTAGGACCTTACTCATCCTTCATGATCTGCAAGTCTCTGGTGTTGCCAAAGGGACCTGTGGAAACCAAGGAAAGATAGATTTGGAGAAGACAGGAACAGAAGGGGAGCGCTAGGTATCAGGAAGCAAAGAACATGGGGCTGGGAATAAAGTTCACTATAAACAGAGCAAAAGCCTGCCAGACATTAGTTTAGATACAAATGACATCATCACAAATGTATAGCAGTGTATAAGGCTCAAAAGAACAGGTAAAAGAACGCAGTACCTTGGACGTGAAACAATTTGCCTTCCTGCTCTAGCATCCAAGAACATAGCATACAGTAACAATTGTGATTGTTACTATTTATCAAATGCTGTTCTTGGTCTTTAATAGAGTGTCTTATTGGTGCCGGAGCCAAACACATAACTCAATCTTTGCAACACTGAAGAAAGTAGAAACTATTCTAATTCTTACTTTTCAAACCAAGATGCAGGTTAAGAGCCTTACTCTAGAACACAAAGCAAAAGGTAGTCAGGATCTGAGGTCAGGCAGTCTGCCTATGGCACCCAACGTTTTAACCATCACCCTAAAACAAAACCAAACCCTAGTAAACACTGCAAAGGTCCCTGACCCTGGTACAGTTGCTCTTGGTTTGAACTGGGACTCTAATATATACAGCCTGAGTAAATTGGCAGATTCAACACCCCTCCAACATCCCTCCAAGACAAGGTGGCTGGCTGGCATAGAACTCACTATGTAGACCAAAGAAATGGATCTGCCTCTGCCTTCCAGGTCCTGGGATTAAAGGTCTGGACCACCATGCCTAGCTCAGATCCGTAACATTTTTCAAAATGTTTATTTCAGTGTTGTAAAAAGTCTCTGGTAACACCAATTTATAACACATTCATATTTAACAGTTAAGATACAAAAGATCTTTGTATCTACCTTGGGTCATTTGTCCCTCCAGGTCTCTCAAGCTTCATACCTGAGACAATGGCTTAACTACTCTGGCTCAGAGCCCAAGACCAATCTTGTCCTGCCATCAAATTTAAGTTTTTGATAATTGAAGCATCAAGTTCTAACCGGCTAGGATTTTGCCCTTTTCTCTATTTTCTGCCTCCTTGTCCTGAACATTTGGTGTCCCATGATGGTAGAGTGCACAACAGTACGAGGCAAGCAACATCACTGTCACATACTCGAAACCCGTTAAAATGCCCAGGCCATTTAATAGTGTTCAAATTAGAAGACAACCCAGAAACCGAAAAGCTGTTACTTTTCTCTCATAAAAAGCAGTTTTACTGGGCTTGGTGGCACATGCTTTTAATCCCAGCACTTGGGAGGCAGAGGCAGGTAGTACTGTGAATTCAAGACCAGCTTGATCTCTAGAGACCCTGTCTCAGGGGGAAATAGGTAGTTTTCAGGCTGACTGCACTCTTTTGGACAGCCATGATATTCGCAGGCTGTCATGCTCTTTGAATGCTATGGTCTTAGATTGGCTTGTTTACTTGGCTGAGGCTCCTTTCCCTGTAACTTGGACACTATAATCTCAGTCACCCACACCCCTTAAGAGAACTCTTCCTGGGGAAAGTATTTTCTTCCAATTGTTCTACTCCCAAATCTGCCAGCAAACAACAGGATGCTAAGACGGTCATTTAAAAACGTTACTATTGTGTCTACTTTAACCAGCTCTTCACACTGGAGACTGGAGCACAACTAGAAGCGTATCTCAGATAACTTTGATTCTCATCATTAGAATTTAATCAAATCATGTCTTAAAATCCATCATTCACACTTACTATAAAGTATCCTAATCTAATATTTAATACTGAAAAACAAAAAAACACAACAAAAGAAACTCCGAAGACCTAAGCTACAAGACTCCACAATGTCCTTTCTGCTCAGTTTACCTCTGCCACATGATGCTGACACTAGATTACGCACTGTGTGCCATGCCACCTAACCTCCATACTCAGTGGCTGCTTCTTCAGTCCTTTCTCTGGCTCATGTACTCATGTTAGATTTAACTTAGAAGTACTGTCAGGGCAGTGGTGATGCACACCTTTAATCCTGGCACTTGGGAGGCAGAAGCAGGTAGATTTCTGAGTTCAAGGCCAGCCTAGTCTACAGAGTGAGTTCCAGGACTATACTGTCAGTCATTGCTTGTTTCGAGAACTCCACAGTATAAATCTTTTGTATGTTGATGCTACTAGTTAAAGAGTTGGTTAAAACAAAAATTGTTTCTTTTCTGCTAATATTTAAATCTCATACAGGTAGAATCTTAGCATTATGTCCTTGGGGCATAGACATTAATAACTAAAAAATAAAGAGGCAAAAATACTTGCCTCTAAAAAGTATGTTTTGGAAGGAGCTTCAGGATTAACAGTAAGGGAGGAATTACCTCGTTGCCAATTAATGACTAACTTCACTCAATTTAGCACTCAATACCACACGGTGTATTTGATGTACCAGTAGAGAACCTCCACCATGACTCAGGGCAGACACAGGCGTGGCTCACTAGAATCCATCCTTTATAGAGACAAAAGCCAGGTTTCACACGTGGGAAAGCAAGATTTGTTGCTTATCAACAACTAGCCCTCCACTTCACCACCGGAGGTGATGTGCGGTATCAGGGCAAGGCCAATCTTCTCCTTCACCGAGTTTTTCTCAGACTAGTGTATGAACCAGTACCTGCTAATGAGATTTAAAAAAAAAAAAAATCTGCTGAGTCATTTCAAAAAGATTTTATTTCCAAGGTAAGACTTGTAAGAAAGCAAGCCAGGTGCCCCCTGCTTCTGGTTGTGACTGAAATATCTGGCACAACAAACCATACTGAAGCCATTTGAGAACTATCATGAGAACAGAGACCATAAAGATCCTAGAGAGGAAAAGAACAACCTGGGTCCTTGCCATTTCTGCTTCTACACAGGTACTGGATCACCTTAAGTGAAATTTTAAAAATGTTCAGTGGCTTCTCAGATGTTTCCGGGAGCCTTTTCTAAGTTGCTTAACTCCAAATCTGAGTCCATGATCTCCACGAACAGAACGCCAGAATGTGGCCCATGTTCAGACTCTTATGTCTAAGACAGAGCATCCACTAAACCGCTCCTAAGTTATATGGAGTCAAGCTTTATCATTTGTTACAAATTTCATAGCATAGGTTATTTGTCCATTTCCATGGGAAGCCATTGAGTTCAGTCACCACAAGACAAGAGAGTCTTTGGTTATATAGAGACAAGTGTAAACTGGCAGCATTAACACATTTCTTGTAACCTATGTAGGTATTGCCAAATAGTATGTGACAGGACCAGTTATCAACACTGTAATACTTACACAGAGGATAAAACAGTGTCAAAGAATGGTTATATATATGAAAAAATTTACATGTACATACATACATCTCTCATTATTGGTCAATATAAGAGAAAATTAGAACAATGTAGTGTATTAAAATTTATTAGAATCTAGAATCCAGCTACAAGAACATGTTCTCATAACAGGTACTAATAGAAAAACAGTTAATGGGGCATACAACATGGGGCCTCCCCTCCAGGACCACATTATCTTGTCAATACTTAGGTTGTGGTGGCAATTTTCAAGAGGGGCCAGGTAGTTCTAAAGCACTTATAGGGCCTATAGGTTAGTCTGGTTCTAGGTAAATACTCTGGCTGCAATATCAACTATGTTTCTGCTAAAATATGCATAGACCACAGAAGCAGACCCAACAATTTAAGCAGTTGACAGAGTAGTAACAGCAGTCTGAGTCAGCCTTAGAAAGGGGGAGCCTTGGTTTTAACTTAGTGGAAGAGCACTTGCCTAGCATGCACAAGGCACCCATATTCAATCCCCAGCACCTTAAAAAATTAAGAAAGAAAAAGAGAAGGAAAACAGAAAACAGAAGTTAATTCTTCTTCTCCCTAGGCTATGAACACAAAGCCCTTGAGAGTCTCCATGATTCTGTTACAGAAGTCATTTGCTTTGGCCAAGTTTCTTGTTTAAAGTTTTGTCTGTTCTGGACAAGATTAATTGTAATGCAGGATTAAAACCAGCTACCCTGGAGTCATGTATCTTTTTTCGAACCAGTGGAGGACCCAGAAGAAATGGATGGCAAGCTTTTTCAAAGGTCCACCTGGTAAGATTTTGAGGTGCCCACTCAAGTGGGAAAGACCAAGGCAGAACAAGGCTTCTATTAGCAGGATTGTCAGGGTAACACTCAGGGCAATAATCAGCCCTGTTAATACGGTCTAAGAACACTTGGTAACATTCATTTTCAACAAGTTCAGTTTGGTACAACCAGTGCCCTAGTTCTAAACTAGGGAACCACTGCTGCCCACAATCAGGGCAGTGTGAATTATCGGAGAACATCTGGGCTTAGAAAGACAACACAAAGCAATGTAACAACAAAAAGCAACAATGACAGAGAGAGGAAAGCAATAAGCAACAATCAGTCCGTTACAGTTTCCTTCAGCAACTTGTCAGTTCAACAACACTGGAGTGTTGAACCTGGCTTGCACCTTAGTGCGTTCTTCAAGATCTTGTAGTTTATTCTTCACTCAATTGCAACTCAGTCTCTGTACTCAGCGATCAGTCCAGTCTAAAATACTGTCAGTCACTTACTAGCAGCACAGATCACAGAATAGCTCCTTCAAAGGAAAGCCAGGCGTCTAGTTCAAGCTGGTTGGTTTTTCTTGTCCAGTATCAGCTGGAGGCAGAATCACACAGAGGCTCTGCTCTGCTGGTAAGATCACGATTGGTGAAACAGATGCGTTGATGGATCCTGCGAGTCTTCCGTTGGTGCAGGCAGTCTCGCCAATAGCACTTTACAGTGATGAAGTAGGGTCAAAGACCTGGTGGAGTAGATCCAGTGAAGTCAGTCTTGAAAGGACCTTTATCTGGACCCAGTCACAGAGAAGTCGCTGGTGTTGAGTTTGCAGATGGTCTGGGAATGCAGTCACACACCTGTAAAGGATAAAACTTCAGACGACTCATATGGGCTTTGCAGTTGTTCAGAGTATTACAAACATGAATTTGAGAATTATTTGCACCAGTCAAGGTAGATGACCATAGTCTCATAGGGTTTCCCATAACTTAATTTAGGTCAAACTATCTCAAGCTATTTGGAAGTTAACTCTCTGAACACTGGGTTTTGAATCACTTAGGATTTATACAAGGATTAATGTGATTTTTTTTTTTTCTTTTTGGACTATACTTGTTTTGGTTTTTTACTACCTTTGTATTTTGAGAATACAAGAGCTGTGTATCACTTCTGTGGAATAGGTACCCATATGGTATCCTTATAACAGGAGGACAGCAGTAACTATGACAACCTTTCCAACACAGGCTTCAATCTAACCAGGAAAAATCTTAGCAAAGTATTAGACAATTTTTTTAAGCAGCTAACCATAAGAAGTTAAAAGCTTTTAAAAGCTGAAAAAAAAAAAAAAGCAATCAATGGGGCAAGTTTCATTGCTGAATTTATTTATGTAGGTTGACACACTGCCATTTTGAGATGACATGTTAAACCCTGCATGAGCAATAGACTCAAGGTATCTTCATGATCCTGGATGTAACACACACAAGGTAGGCAAGAACACATGGATCAAGAAGCCGGATACACAGGAAGCGCCAGATTATCAAATTATAGTACATGCGCCACCACCATGCAGTTCTTGTATAAATCCTGCTGCTCAATCCTGTGAGAACAGGAACACTAAAGATAATGTTAACAGGGGTCTCAAAAGCAGGGGGAACTAGTATTGGCCCTACTCAACGCCAAGCTCTTAGAGACTCTTGGATTTACAATGGCAAACAGAGATGCAAATGAGCCCGGGAACGTTGCTATAAACACAGGGCCACATTTTCACAGCAGATCAAAGTCAGCTTACATGTACTAATGTGCTTTTTAAGGTCACGTAACTAGGTACTAGGTTACCAATTCAGATCCCAGTTTCTGGAAATTTTTAAGGAAATATTTGGGTGGAATACCAAAACCACTCCTACATGCTCATAAATCAAAAAAAAAAAAAAAAAAAAAAGCCCAGAGGCTCCAGGGCTCAGAAAATTCTACCCTTTCCTCCAACTTCACTGCCAAGCGCTATACCTCAAGAATTCATAAATAAAAAGAGTTATCACTGTTGCCTGTTTAGACAAGCCATCCTGGTCCTTCCAACTATTCCAGCAAGAACCGAAAGGGAGCTCCAGATCTCCAACCACCACCCGTCGCCAGCCTCTTCATTCGTTCTTTGATAGATCAGGAATAAAGAGGGAGCCAAAAAATGCTCCAGGAAAGACCTGATGCCAAAACTGACGTCACTACCATTATCTGCTTCACAGCCTCAGGACCAGCCCACTGCCTTTATGTCAATCATAAGACGCTCAGGACTTCATCTCTTCTGGCTATAATCTTTGTATGGCAGAAAGGGCATGAGGAAAACAGTACCTGGTTTTATTTATTTTCCTCAGAAACTACATACAACTTTGCCAGTTTTGCTGCTGCTGTTTTATCATAAAGAGCCAGAAATTTTGTACTTTCCATATTACACAGATTTCATTTCCTATTGCAAGTATCTCTGTAACATATTTTTATATTTTGTTTGGGGACGAGTGTAGGTGTGGACATTCCACAGCACACATGTAAAGGTTAGAGGACTAGGATATGGATCCCAAGTAGGCTGTCAGGCTTGGGGACATGCTCTTTTACCTCTTTAGCCAACTTGCCAGTCTTAAGTAAGTGAAGGTCGGGCAGTGGTGGAGCCTTTAATCCCAGCACTTGGGAGGCAGAGGCAGGCAGACTTCTGAGTTCAAGGCCAGCCTGGTCTACAGAGTGAGTTCCAGGACAGCCAAGGCTATACAGAGAAACCCTGTCTCGAAAAAAAACAAAAAACAAAAAAATAAAAAACAAAAACAAAACAAACAAACAAACAAAAAAAGAAAGTAAGTGAAAATAAAGGACAGCCTGAATCCCTGTACTCTAATGACAGGAGTATAAATGAACAGAACAACTTCGTAAACTAATTTGCCGAACCCAGTAAGCTAAAGATACCTATTTCCTATAACCACAAACTCTTTGGAAATATACTCATGAGAGACTCTCACAAATGCTTTCAAAGGTGAGAATGAAACCTCCATGGTAGCCCAGGGTAACGGTAGACTAAAGGCTCCATGTCCATGAATAAGAGGAATAAACAGGTACTGCCACAGAATGAACACACTGACAAAGATGAAATCCAAAATGCGGGGTTTACTACCATCTCTTCTCTAGTACCCATATGAGGAATTGAATCTACGGCCTCATGTACTATGCTAATGCCTGACCACTGAGACCATTTTTTCTTCTTGTAACTTGGTGGAGAACAAAAACATTCTCCTATCATAAATACTAATGGCTTACAGTATCTCTGTTCATTATTTTATAACTTAAAATAGCAGAAATAGCAGTAAGATAGAGAAAAAAACAAGCAAAACTAGCCTTTATACAGAGGACGAGGAAGCGACCCTGCTCAGAAGCAAAGTAGGTATCAAACATCTTTGAGGGGCCAGAGAGACTGTTCAGTACTTAAGAGGACTGCTGCTCTCAAAGGACTGGATTCCATTCCCAGAACTTCTGGTGGTTTAGAACCATCCAGCATTCTAGTTCTGATTTCTGTAGACACCACACATGAATGTAGTGCCGCAGACATAAAGGTAAAACACTCATAAAATAAAATGAACAGGCTTATAAAGTTTAAAAAAAGTTTTGATTTTTCTGGGATTATCATTTTTAGTATTTCCCCCTGTAGGGTTATAAATAGCCATATTTGCCTACCTTTTGTGCAATAGTTTCACTAAGGTTTATACATAAAGTAATATGATGAGAGCTTCATACTTCACATCTAGTTCTGAATTTAGATGGGATAGTTTTATAATCTTCACTACTGAACACACATGTTTCTCATCACAAGAGTGGACAACTAAAAAATGCTAGGCAAGAAAACAGCTGCAAATGCTCTCCCTCCTGACAGACAGAACAGGTGTGAGTGTGCACATGCGCATGCAGCACACTTATAGGGGTGGGGACGGGAGAGCAAGCATAAAGAGCTATTTAGACCTTTACTGGCATAGTTGGATCTGCTCTGCCCTGCCTGATTAGACTCCATGGTTCAAATTCTGTCTATAGTTTCAGTTTAAAACAACAGCCAAACCAAATTTATGTGCAGCTTCTTGACCTTGTGCCAAAATTGTTTTTATTTCTATATTGTACTAGGCAGCTACATCCAAGTAACTGTTCCATTATTGAAATATTCTAGGTGCTATTATCTTCACTAACTAGTAACAAGGGTTTTGGATACCTGAAAGGTGGTGTGAAAAAGGGAGTTTAAGTGAGATGGCAAAGCGCTCTAATACCTCCTCTTAGGGAGGTTTTGCTATTTATTTATTTATTTATTTATTTATTTATTTATTTATTTATTTTTTGGTTTCGAGACAGGGTTTCTCTGTGTAGCCCTGGCTATCCTGGAACTCACTCTGTAGACCAGGCTGTCCTGGAACTCATAATCTGCCTGCCTCTGCCTTCCAAGTGTTGGGATTAAAGGCGTGCGCCACCACTGCCCAGCATTAGAGAGGTTTTTTAACATAGAAACTAGATGCCTAGAGCAATTCAGATACTATACATACTTCTGATCAATACATTTTTCTGAGTGCAAAAAGAAAATTTTTTCCTACTTGCTCCCAAATCCTTCGATGACTTACACTTCTGGTTTAGGCTAACAAACAGGGTAACAGCAATACACAAAGAATCCACGAGCCTGCTAAGAAATCTAATACTAGGCAGCATAACTGACTCAATCGTTTTTTTTTTTTTTTCTTTTAATGACTGGATCTCCCTAGTAGCACAACCTGGCCTCAGTTGGTGCCTCTCTTGCCTCAGCCTCATGAGTGCTGGAATTATATATACAGTGAGACTGGGCTATGACCCCCACTTTTACCTTAACTCCCATAAATACTTTTTTTCTGGAGAGTCAAGTTTGAATTCAACCTCCTTCTCTAGCCTTCTGAATACTAGGATTACAGGTGTGTTGCTACACCTTATTATTCCTTCACTTCTTATCTAGTCTCATAAAAAAGTTATCCTTATGTATCTTTATGTAACCCCGTTGGACATCAAACTCAGAGCTGCCAGAACTGCCTCTTCTTCCCAATGCTGGGATTAATGGCATGCACCCCCACAGCCTGTTCTATCTTACTTCTTTGAGACAGGGTCTCTCACTCAAATGAGGGTGGAGGAAAGGCAATCGTCTTGATTCAACCCATCCCATCCCCACTACTCCAAGGGCTAGGATTATAGACAGGATTTCAATATGTAGCTCTGGCTGGCCTGGAACTAGCTACGTAGACCAAGTTGCCCTTGATTGTCTGCTAACATACGCGGTCCCACCAACTTACTACTAGAGAGTTATTTTTAAATTAGACTTACAGAAAAGTTTCAGAAATGATGTAGTTTCCTTACATAATCCATACAGTATCTTATACAAGGTGCCATTATTTAAACCAAGAAATTTAACATTGATAAGTCTATTAACAAAGTCACATTCAATCAAATGTTACCAGTTATCCCATTAATGAATGTTCCTTTTCTGTTCTAGGTTCCAAGCCAGGATCCTGTTAGATCAAAGTGGCTCCCTTATAGAGGGAATCACCCACACCCCATATTCTACTATTCTACCTACTGCCTTCCCCAAACAAGTAACACCCCCAGGGCATAATAGAATTAACTTCCTAAAAAATAAGGCCTCACATCATATCTGGTACCTTCTCTAACCTGCTAAGCCTATGAATGCAAGTATTTCCTATAGTCTATGGTTTACTGTTGGTTCACATTATTTTGCAACCTCTAATCTTTTTTTTTTTTTTTTTTGGTTTTTTTGAGACAGGGTTTCTCTGTGTGGCCCGGGCTGTCCTGAAACTCACTCTGTAGACCAGGCTGGCCTCAGAAATCCGCCTGCCTCTGCCTCTCAAGTGCTAGGATTAAAGGAATGCGCCACCACCGCCCACCACCGCCCACCACCGCCGGCAACCTCCAATCTTATGTTGAAGGACCTGATTATCTGAAATCTGCATCACAAACTCTAAGAACTTGGAAAGAATCTTCATGCTTGAAAGAGATCCCTTATTACACTTAGTTTTCACTTTTGCTCAGTCTCTCACCTTATCTTTTGGGACCTCGATGGTTTGGAAGAACAGTGTCAGCTTGGAGAAAGTCTGTCCCTTTAAGTTTGAATATTTTATTACGATTTGAAAGAAAAAAATTTAGATATTTTTGTCAAGAAAAACACTGAAGAAACAATGTGTCTGTCATCAGGTATCATGTCACTTAGGCTCATGCTGTCCCTGTCTTATGGAGTATGAACCTTGACCACTAGGTCTGCATGCTATCTCTACCATCAATTAGTTTTTCTTTTATAGTTAATAATTGTCTCAGGGAAGACACTTTGAGACTATGTAGTTAACCTGATTCTCCTCTACCTTTAACCCACTAGCATCACAGCAGAGTTAAATGAAACAATTACTTTAGTAATGCTTGCTTACTGGTGCCTTTCTAGTTCCTTCTTACCTGCTGTGTGTCCACTGAAATTCTGTGACTCATCCCTTCTCTATTCACTGGCCTAGTCAGTAAGCTGTTGTCAGTAAGGACTCATGAGTACAGTGTATGGGTGGAAATTCCACACTATCATTCTCTTCAGGGTTCACATTGTTTCAGCTTGCCCTGCTGAAACATTGTTGCATTGTTTCATTAGGTGCTTCTCAACGCTGGTCCCCATCCATCCAATATACTTTTCAAAATCCAAGATCTCTGAATGTCCACTTCTATGAGGAAGGCATCATCAAAGCAACGATTAAGACAATAACTTCTTTTTGTGAAACAGGACCTCATCATGTTGCTCAGGTGGCTGCTAAACTTAGAATCTTCCACCTTGGCTTACTAAGTAGCTGGTATCACAGGCTGGTTCTACTGGACACAGTTTACCACTAATCCTTCTTTATTTTTACTATATTCAACTTATCATCCAAGAATCATCAGCATTTCCTGGGAGCTTGTTAGAACTACAAATGTAGACACACCATCCCTGAGACCCATTAGGCCCGAGACTCTTAGAAACCTGTGGAGCTTATGCCAGGTGACCTTTTGCGACAGGTATGTTGCTGAACCTGGAGCTAGCCTGAGGTTACAAGCAAGCCTGAGGTAAAGTTACACAGCCACACTGTACTTTTTACTCCTATAATGGGATCTGAACTCAGGTCCTATAAAGTTTAACATTTAAAGAAAACATTTCTCTTTAAAGTTAGTTTCCTTTATGCTAAAATCCTACCATTTTTGGAAAAAAAAAAAAAAAAACCAAACTGGAGCTGGGGTGTGGTGGGCCACGCCTTCAATTCCAGCACTCAGAGTAGAGACAGGATCTGAGAGTTGGAGGCCAGCCTGACCTACAGGACAAGTTCCAGGACAGCTAGGGCTACATAGAGAAACCCTGTCTTAAAAGCAACAACAAAAAATCTGTACCACACCTTAAGTCTAAACTGTATTTTTTACAGCTACCACTAACAGATCTGTCTTCTAAGGCACTTCTGTCATTAATATTCTTATTTCCCTATAAAATGTTGTTAAAACAGTGGGCCAAATAGTCAAACCATAAACACCGTTACTTCTATGCAGAGAAGTTTGAATCAATCCCTACGATGACTACAGAATGACCCCGGACAGCCACAGAAAGCCTACAAATACTGACTCACCAGCAATCTCCTCTGCCTGAACCTGAATGACTGCTCCTGTGCTACCTTGAATTCGTCTTTATGCTGCAGCTGCTCTGAATCACAAGTGCAATACCACCACCTAGATGGTCAAAGGCAGCACGACACATGAACGCAGCATGCAGCTCAAGGATACAAAAAGGCCTCAAATGCCTGAGCTTTTAAGTAGACCTGCAATTATGAAAGCCCTTCTGTTTTGCTCTAGCTAAGTTAGAAATATACAAACCCAGCTAGCTCTGTTAGAGCTAGCTACACCTTCAGAAGGCAAGAGCTAACATTTTAAATTTGGTTTTGTCAAGTCCTAGAGCAGAGTTACTAAAAAGCAACACAATTTGATCTGTAGAAGTTATGAAATTACAGATGAACTTTCTTTATTTCTCTCTGGGCTACCAAAATCATGTTCTATATACAATCTTTCTAATATTTTATACAGAAAAAAAAAAACAATTAGTAATTGCTGGTTTTACTTCTGTACTTAAATGATTTCATTGAATATTTCAAATGATCCTACAGCTCTCCACTCAGAAGTAGTTATCTGCCAAAGTCCTATGCTCCTAGGCCAGCACAGGGGACTGACAGTACAGGAGTCTGATCAGTTATAACTCCAAAGTCCATGTACACCATCACTGTTCAAGATACCCTTATTGACAAAGGCTTGTCTTACTGCACAAAATTTATGATAAAATACGAGAACTATGCTGGAAAACCATTTGTAGGTCAATTTACAAGGGGTGCTGGGGATTCAGAACCACGTCGGTGTAGGCTGCAGAAAGCCAAGTGTGTGTGCTTTTCATAGTGGCCTTGGTGTTTAATAGGAAAGTAAAGGCAAACAATTTCCTCTTGGGAAATTTTAATTCCTTGGAATGGTTTAAAATAACTATCTGCAGGATAAAATGCACAATTGTGACAGCCAAGCGTGGGGGCACAACTCTCTAATCCTACTATTTAGGAGGTAGAGGCTTGTGGTCTCTGAGTCCACGTTAAACTGGCCTAACTGGGGTCCAGGTAAGCCAGGGATATATAACACTGAGATCCTACCTCAGAAAATAAACTAAGAAACCCCATAAAACAAGCAGACAAACCAAAAACCCTACTCCACTTCTAAAATGACCAGCTACATTCTGGTTACTTGTTTATTACAGAAGCTCTAGGTGTCGTATCTTTACCTTAGGAGGGAAACTTGATTTAAAAAAAAAAAAAGCTTAAATGAGTCAGCTAAGGTCACGTGGTGACTGCAACAAACCTTGTCACCTAGCGGTGGACTCTGTATCCAGATCAATCAACACTACTTAAGGGCCTCAAAAGTTTTCATAAAGAACCTCAGGTTGTTTTGTTTAAACTATCCCAATCCAAAAGGCTTCCTAGAACATTTTCTACTACAAAGTTCTTAAATCATTTTCTATTTGCAAAGGAATTATGCAGTACAAAAAACTGGTAGTTATGGGCTTCTGCTGTAGTCTTTACAAAACAACAACAAAACCCTTTTATACATTTAAATAACCGATTTTTAAACCTAAGGACAGGCAATTGGGGTGTGGTAGCACAAGCCTTTGATCCCAGCTCTCCAGAGGCAGATGCGGGTGGATCTCTTGAGTTCGAGGCCAGCCAAAGCCACAAACAGAAACCCTATCTTCAAGGGGAGGAAAAAAAGATTGGTAATACAAACAAAACTGGCATATTTAGTTAGAAAAGTTAACTCATCCCTGGATAAAGTAGAGACTACTACAGATTTTGTTCAAAGAAAAGTTTTTTGTTTTTTAAAGCTGGGTATGAAACACAGTTAAGTACATAAATAGGTAAGTAAAATAATTACGGGTTTCAAAGTTTGTCTCTTTCAGCATTATTAGTAACTGAAAAACTTAACTGTTCTATCTTTTAAGGATTAGAAGATTACTGGAATCCTAACGCAGCGAGATAAGAGAAATGGACTCCTACAGTAAGAATTCTCGTTTACATTTCAAAACTTTTATGTAATTTTACCTCTCATCTGAAGTCCGTATCAAAAATCTACTCTCACCTTGTTTCGTTTTATGCTTAAAAGATTCCAGGTATATTTTCAACACCCTCCCGGAAATTACAGACCCATCCCAACCTACCTCGATTTCTGTTTGTGCCGTAGGGGAGGTGGGGGTGGGGAGGGATCCTTTCTCAAAGACCTTTTGAAAGGAGAAAATAGTAGTTCAGACACTAAAATATGTCAAAGTTGTGTTTTCGTTTTGCTTACTTACAATTTCCAGCCAGGTTTTAAAACACGGGACAGTCAGGATCAGCGGCGCAACTCGGCTGTTCCTTCTGCTCCACAGAGCTGGTCTGCAACCCCCAGCCGCCACGGCAGAATGTCGGCAGTACCGCCCATGTGACGTGAGCTCCGCAGGGAGGAGCCCGCGGAATGCTGGGATAGGTAGTCCCTTGGCCCCACCTCCCCCAGCTCCTCCCACTAGACTTCCTAGAACCTTAGTGCTAGCCTCTGTGCAAGTCGTCCAGCCACAGCCCACACGGCTTCTCGAGTGACAGTAAACAGGCTGCAAGTCTCTGACCACTTCGTCTCTTAAAATAACCTGAAATTCAAAGCTTAGAAAACCCACGAGGGCAGTAAAGTAAAAGACAGTAACTGAAGATAGTGGCAAGCACCACTCAGACACGACTTTAAACCCAGCCTCTTATCCTAACTAGAGGCTATCTTCAAACTGATTGCTTAATCTAAATCTCAGTTTGCGCGTGGGTCAGTGGGGACAAGGCTTCATACTCACATGAAGTTGTGAGTGCTGGGAACTGAACTCAGGACCTCTGGAAGAGCAGTCAGTGCTCTAACTACTGAGCCATCTCTCCAGCCCATCAGTCAGTAATTTCAATTCAATTTTATTTTTTGTGTATCTGTCTTCTCTAACATATGGAAAAGTTTCTAAGTAAAACTTCTCATTCTTCCATATTTCTCTAATTCCCAAAGAAACTGTTTTAAGTTCAAAGCTCAGATTGCCATACTTATGGCCCGGAAAAATCTCATAATACTGGAAATGAATCTACTGTCTATAATGTTACCTCTTTTAGTATACAAAGCTGCCCCAAAAGAGGTTGGAAAACACCTGCAGCAGAATATCTGGTTTGACAAGAATTTGGCTTTAACTCATAGTACTCCAAGTTTGGTTTTTGCAAAGTTGCTAGGCGTGGGTGACAGCTGCCAGAGTTAAGATGACACATTCCTATGACCTAGGCAACAGGGAAAATCCTAAACAAATCTATGTTAATGCTGAAGTTAACTGCCTCTAAACTTTAACATCCTTATTAATTTTTCTTTGAAAAAGCCATTCATAAAACTATGTTATAAGTACTTTTAATTACAAAACAAAATATATGCCAATTATCCAATAATCTTTGTAACCTCTCATTTTCTCTGATTGCCCAATTATGTATAGAACTCTTTACTTTCTTTTTCAGTGTATCCTTCAAACTAGAGTTTTACAAGCCAACACCCAGGTGTCTTTAGTCATCTGTTGCACACACTGCATTATGAGTTTAGAATATAAACACTATAAAATTTATATCCTTTCATTGCTCTACATTAAAATCTTTTTGTGATTGTTAATTGTGTAAATAGGCACTTTACAAGGAAAGCATTACTGGGAAAGACACAAGCCAGACATTACCAAATTATCGGTTCTTTTTAGCATTTTGTAGAAAAAGTCTCACAAATATTTCAGGCTACCATGAATCAGTATCATTTTCGTTTTTCCTTTAAAAGTTTTTCAAAGAAGTGGGACCAAGTGTGGTGGCCCACACCTTTAATCCTAGAATTTGGGGAGCAGAGGCAAATGGGCCTCTGTGAGCCTGAGGCCAGTCTGGTCTACAGTTCCAGGATAGGTAGAGATATATCACACTCCCCCATCTCGTCTTGTCTCTCCTCTCCTCCCCCCCCCCCCCCCCCCCCCCCCCCCCCCCCCCCCCCCCCCCCCCCACACACACGAAGAGGGCAGCTGTCTTGTTATGGTTCCTCTAGTTTCTTTGGCTATATTTCTTTGTATTTAATAAACAATGCTAAACAAAGCTCCAAACAGGATATATCCTGCCTGACTTTTGAGTCATCTAATTGTGTGTTGTTGACAAAATTTATGAACTATTAGTGAAAATTGCAGTAACTGAGAATTTGTCTAAGTTTGAGTAACAATTTAAGGTCATTATTTAAAATATTGGTAAAGGCAGATACTTCAAATTTTTTCAAAATCATTGTTACGTGACTTCCAAATAAAAACGTAAAATCGACTCTTTTAGGGTTAGGACATAGCTTATTGGTAAACCACCTGCCCAGTAATCTTGAGATTCTAGATTCAGTCCCCAGTATTTGTGGAAGTCTGTGTGTGTGTATTCATTTATATCATACAAAGTCTTCCAGGAGTAACTCAAGACTTTACAAGTAAACCAACCTTTCTTCTTCAGTTTGTCTAAATTTTGTTACACACATGTAAATATGGTATACAGAGCTGAAGGTTTTGATCACGTTTTCGTATTCTGTGAATGCAGAAACTCTAAACAAAATGCAGAAATACCATATCCAGAATCGAAGTAAAAGATGGCTCTCAAAATTACAGTGCCAACTTTAATCAGGTACCTATTCATTTCATACTGTGTCTAAGGCAGCATTCAGCCTTCCCAACAGTGTTGCTGAAGCAGAACTTTCACGTAAAAGTTCAGGAATAAGGTTGTTATGGCTAGGATTCAAAAATGGAAATCCACCTCAAGAGTACAACTAAACACGATTTTAAAGGGCCCACGGGTGAATTAAAATTTTTAAATGGGTAAAAAGTTTCATAAAGGTGCTTGAAACTATAATTCTCGCCATAAGATGACATGCAAAATTCTCTCTCTGATCATTCCTCCTCCCAGGGACATTTGAAAAGGAGTGGCCAAAGTAGCAGGGAAACTGCGCAACAGCTTGGGATCAGGGACTGAAACTTGCCCTTTCCCAAAGCCTCTGGGAGCCAGGACCAGCGCCTCCTGTGGTGGGCAACTGGCCATCAGCAGCTTGGCACAGGCCACTAGCCCTACCAACTCCTGGTCGCCCCCACCTTCTCCTCCCTCAAGGCCAAGGACAGAGACGTCCTCCTCCCCCTTCTCCTCCTCTTTGGTGCTTCCAGCCAGGAGGCGGGAGTGACCCACAGCAGCTGACCCAGCTCGGGCACTGCCTCTCCCACAGCCCTTAGGACACACCATGGGCCCAGAGGCTGGTTTGTGGCACACTAGCGAGGACGCAGGCGGCGGCCCCGGCGACTCTCAACTGCCTCCCTGACCACAGCGACAACCTCGCCGAAGCCATCGCCACCACCTACAGAGGAATTTAACCGCGGCAAACTCATCCCAACTACCGACTACCAGCTACGTAAACAACTATGGCGGGAGAGAGGTGGCAGGCCGAGGGGCTGGGAGAAGGATGGGCTATCTACGTCACACCCAGAGCCCCCATCCGGGAGGGAAGGAAGAGGCTCGCCTCTCAAAATGGCGACGGCAGTGACGCGCCTGCGTACGGAACTCATCCGTCGCGCCAAGGACGACGGGAAGTGAGATTTTCAGAAGAACCGCCAGAAGTGTACGGCGACTTCGAGTCCCGGGCGGCCAAAGAAAGGTCTCCGGGGAGGAGACGAACCCCGCCAGAAAAGTTCCGGCCGGATTCTGCGAAAGAGGAAGTGAGAGAAAGCACTTACAATCTTCGGTCTCGACAACGGAGGCAACAGGGGATCCAGGAAGCCGAAGAGATGAAGACGCGGAGGTCTACTCGTCTTGAGCAGTACTCACAGCAGCCGCAGCCGTCTCCGGCTACGAGCGGGCGAGGGTTACAGGACTCTCAGTCCTCAAGCGAGGACCGCGGAGGTAACAGTCTCAGCAGCCAGCTCGGGAACGCGCGCGATGGCGGGCACGGGCGCACGCGGCGGGAGGCGCGCCCCTGTGGAGGCCGGCCCTGCCAGGGTAGTGGTGATTCTGCGGCCCTTTGGGCACGCACTCCCGGGTTGAGTCCACTCGGACCCTCAAGAGGGAAGGACGCGCTGAGCCGCGCGGAAGGATGGTAGTGCTAAATGACCCGAGCGTAGGCGGGGAGCTCTGCTCATTCCTGAGCATCATCAGTTTAGGGTGTCTAGGTCTCCTCTTTCTGTAGGCTTTTGCTAGAGGTCGGCGACTAAGCCATTGTCGGAGCCCCAAATTACTCTGCGCTCGGTTTCATTTCCGTCCCCTCTGAGGTTTCTACTGAAGCCACTTCCATTTCCTTTTTTTTTTTTTTTTTTTTTTTAATCTCGGGGGGCCCAAGTCCCCAGCTGAAAATCCTGGTTTTAAGTTAACTTTACAGTCGATTTCTTTTTTTCACCAAGATTGGGAAAACGAGATATTTTCTAGGCGCATGCTACGAGGAATAGCCAGCTTTAATGAATTGGCTGGTGACATTACTCCAAATATACAGTCTGATCTTTGCAAGACTTTCCCCCAGATTGAAGGCCATCACTGTAACCTTAAGTAGCTAAACAAATCAAGGCTGACAAAGTACCGAAACAAAACCACGTTCTATTTATTAAGGAAAGCTTCTTCTACATGAAGTCCCAAATGCCGACAGGGTGTGTACTATAGTTTTAGTTAAGTCACAGATGAATCAAATTTCTTCAACCCATCCTCCCATTCCCTGCTCTCACATATAACGGAGTCACAGGTGGTTTCCAGTAAGCCCCGTGTAATTATGAGGTAAAATTCTGAGGGTTAGAGTCACAGTGGGATGACCCCGGTAATAATGGTAGACATCTGATGTGTCTAAAGAGGAGTGGATTTTCAACTTAGAGCACAGTAAAGGGCTTGAAGATTTACCTACTTGCCCTTAAAATCCTGACACACTTGAAGATCTGTTGGTTTTGGAAACTTCACGCTAGAGATGTGCACATTCTTTTGGATGTAACGAGACAGTTTATTTGCTTATACATGTCAATAGTATTTCTTTTATGATGGCAAACTTGAAAAAAGGGAACCTGTCATGCATGTATGCCAGGTCGAAATTTAGATACTTAGATATCTAAATTCTGCCTCAGAACCTGAGGCAGTGTTTGCATATGGGAGGCAATGTGATTGTGTTATCTTTTATTGACTTTCCCACAGAGCCTCCTGCGCCTAAATACATTTTACCTTTTAGTATGTTTTTTAGAGGATTTAAACGTTCTATTACCTGCTGAGTCCACACCATTTTATGAATCTTGAACCTACCTTTTTAACTTTCTAAAGTAACATTTTGTTGTAAAGCAACACTTGGTGGTTTGTATTTTGTTTTACTTATGTGTGTGTGCAGCTGCTTGTATCTGTGTGAGCATATGCACATTTGTGTACAGGTACCTGTGGAAGCCAGAAGGTGGTGTTGGGTCCCTTAGAGCGGAAGGCTACAGAATATTATAAGCCTTTTGAACTGGTATGCTGGGGTTCTCGGAAAGAGCAGCAAATGCTCTTAAACACTGAACCCTCTCCAGACCTCATAGTACTGTATCTTAAGATTTTTAACTAGTTTAATTCCCAAGTTTTTAACCTAGAGAAATTGAGTACTTGTATAGTTTATGGATTACTATTAAATATGTATACTCTGTGCCATGATCTCTCCCAGGTCATCTAACTTGAATTTTATCTTTTGTCGGTGCTATAGAGGATGAACCTTCTTCCCAACCTGTTACAAGCCAAACAGCCTCAAAGAAAACTGTTAGAACACCAGAGACTTCAGGTAAGAATAGTTTGTTTTTTTTTTTGGTTTTCTCTTTTCTTGCCAAAGACTCAAGAATCACAACTCAGGCTGGGCGTGGTGGTGCATGACTTTAATCCCAGCACATGGGAGGCAGAGTCAGGCTGATTTCTGTGAGTTCAAGGCCAGCCTGGTCTACAAAGAGAGTTCCAGAATAGCCAGGGCTGTTACACAGAGAAATGGTGTCTGGAAAAACATCTATCAGTCAATCACAAGAGTTTTGTGAGTCTTATCATTTCACCAAGTTGAGCCATACTACTATGTATGTATGTAGCCTAGGTACTACTAGGAAGGGTACTTCCTAGGATAGAAAAGAGTAAAAATGTTAAGTTCAACTATTGGCTACTTTGTTAATCTTCAGAACCTTGCAGGGAGTATTCTGTCCCCTTAATAGATGAGAAAACTGAAGCTCAGAGCATCTAAGACTCTTCTAAGATCACGTGATACATGAGTAAATTAACATTCAGGCTCAGGTTTGTCTTTTTTGAAACCTATTCATTTTCCCCAAATGTTCACTTTCAGTCAAGTCATAGTTCATAATATCAAATGGTTATGTCACAGTGCCTTTTTCTAGGCTGTTTCTCCATGGTAAAACCCTGGCACAGTGAGTTTCGATTCTGTCAGCTTAGTGCTGTGTTTCTGTGACTCCAGGGTATCAGTCATAAGGTGGGTCAACATCATTGCTTCTTGTACCACCTAGAAGAGAACAGATTTCCTGCCAGTTTTCTGGTAATTTATGTTAAGATGCCATAATTATATAGTATATGACTTCAGCGATGTTTAAAACATAGTAAAAATTATCTTAGAATTACTGTAACAGAGAAACAGGATATTTTTATTAGTTCCCCAAAGTTTGTTTTTTTGTGTGTGTCTATGCTGTGTGTGTGTAAGTGCCACTGAACACTTGTGGAGGTCAGAGGAAAACCTTGTGAAGTACATTCTCCTCTGTCCTTACATGATTTGTGGGTATTGAACTCCAATTGTCAGACTTGGCAGCAAGTACCTTTACCCACTGAGCCATCCCGTTGGCCTGAGAAAATGAATTTTTATATATAATTATCCTGACTAAAACCAGCATTGTTTAAATGGCTTTATTAAAAACCCTGTACCTTTGAACTCAGCATCTGGAAGGAAGCATGGCTAGCATTAATATTTCATGTAAAGCTAGTCTTCCCATTGCACATATACAAGATTAAATAGTTGAAGAGTGTATGCTAACTTTTAGGAAGTTGACTCTAAAAATATATCACATATTTTGTGTGATAGCACATGTCTATGATCCTGGCACTTGAGAAGCCAAGGCAGAAGGGTTCTTCCAATGTAAGGCCTGCTTGTGCTGTGAAATCAGACAAGGCTCCAAAAAAAAAAAAAAAAAAAAAAGCAAAGTTTAACTTCACCACACATGGATAGAAGAGATAATCAAATTGATGCTACAGTGTATGTTTTGGTCCCCACCCCACCCTGCTTTAGCATGCTGAGAATCCAACCCAGGGCTTAGTACAGACTGGAGAAGAGAAGCTACATCTCTACTCCCACAGTTTGGTTGTTAATAGTTTTGGGTTTTGGGGGCCAGGGCCTCACATAGTCTTAAGCTGATACTCAACCCCACTGTGTGGTAGAGGATAACCTTACATCAAACTCCTGATCCTCCTACCTCTGCCTCCCATAAAACACCGTCGTGACTTGCTTGAATAATGTAGAGGAATCTTATTTACTGTTCATTGTCTTTTGTACAATTAAGGTCTACTATGAAAAAATTCAGGTTTCTTCAAGACCATATATTCTGTATACCAGGTGATTCACTCTAGTTTACTGTTGCTAGTAGCTCACAAGAAGCTGTCCCTTACAGAAAATTAGCCTTTAACTTTCAACCATAATCAAAGTTTGGGAAACTTTCCTGAGCAGATGAGGGTGATTATATAGTAAATCTTATATTTCACATATTTTTTCTTTCTATACCAGTGATGAGTGAAGACCCTATAAGTAACTTATGCAGACCCCCATTAAGAAGCCCAAGACCTGGTAAGAAATTATGTTGATTTAACTCTTTCTTATAAATACAGTGTGTGTTCTAGAGGAGACGTGTATTCATATGACTCAAAGCCTAGCTAGGCAAGGTGGTGCACACTTGTAATAACTGGAGATAGGAGGATCGATTGGGAGACTGTGGTCATCTTGGCTACACAGGGAGTGTAATGCCAGCCTGAGCTGCGTGAGACTAGTGAAGTCTTTCTGCATCCGTTTTTCTGTCCACCTTGCCCTAATGTCAGGAGCGACCAGTGTCAGCTTATTCTCCAGAGATAGTTACTGCACCTGCATCTTTTTGGCAGTGCTGAGGCTTGAGCCCAGAGACTTGCACACACTAGGCAAGCTTTCTACCAGAGCTGTATCTACTGCTCGTCTCTCTTTTTAAAGCATGAGTCTTGGGTCAGTGAATATTCTTGCGCACCTCCCTTTGTTTCCATTTCATTTCTCACACGTATCAAGTCTTTCTATACCGGCGTATGTGTAAAAGGCTTCACCTTGTTTTTAAAAGGTTATTTCTTTCATGGTGCTACAGAGCTTCCATCCATGCATGATTGTTTCAAATTAAGGTCAGCGACTTTTTAGTTTTCTCAGTATATTATTAATTAGAAAAAGAAATAAAAGACAAAGACTTGTGGCATGGAGCTATATAATGTTCCTCGGCTACATTAACTTTGGACTAAAACTTTGGAAGTCTTTAAGTCAGTTTCATAACTGTGACAGGAAGCGAGTGAGCTAATCTGTTCAGTCTCCTTCACTTTGCTGTCTGCCTGCTGGTCCTTTCCAGTCTGTGCTGCACCTCAGCCACTCCCTTCACCATGGTAAGATCTCCAAGAGCTGCAGTAAGGAGCATGATCCTTTGCCTTTTCAGTTCTAATTGCTGTCTTGCTGTCTCTCTTACAGATTCAACATACCAAACAAATGGAAACGCTAAAATGAATGAAAGAGGTTTGTTTGTCTCTAATCTTGGAGGTTTTTATGGAGGATTCTTAGCAGCAAAATGTATAAGTGTGTGTGTATGTTTTATAGTTGGCTTGAGAGTTTTACTTTGTTCATTATCTCAGCTTATGGGTCAGTGTCCCTGGAATGAGGGCCCACTGTAGTTAATTAGATTTTTTTTTTTTTAGTTTTTTGAGACAGGGTTTCCCTGTGTGGCCCTGGCTGTCCTGGAACTCACTCTGTAGATCAGGCTGGCCTCGAACTCAGAAATCCGCCTGCCTCTGCCTCCCAAGTGCTGGGATTAAAGGCGTGCGCCACCACCGCCCGGCCAGTTAATTAGATTTTATTCTGTCTAAAATTAAGTCTTACTACTTGAATTCATGTGAGAATGCATAATAATAAAGTAGTTTTGTGTTGTTCTAAGGATTCAGCCATGGCCTGACACATGCTTGTCCAGCATTCTGTCACTTGGCCACCTCCTCTCAACCCTCTTGGGTTTTTGTTTTGTTCCTTTTCTGTTGATAGTGTTTTGTTTTTTATTTGTTTTCTTGAAAAAGGTTCATGTATTGTGACTGGTCTCAGCTTTGCAGCTGTAGATAACCCAGAACTGTTCATCCTCCTGCCTCCACTTCCCAGATTTAAAGTAAGGTATTTTTTTATGAGCCTTTGTTAAATTTATAGTGTGAAGAGAAAAATGAGGTTTTTCTTTTTTCTCCATAAAAACCGTGCCCTTGGTTTCGTTCAGTTTTGTTTTTCTTAATTTAAATTATTTTGAGTGTTTGCCTTGATGTAGATCATGAGCTTCCAAGACCTGATTTCAGGGATCTAGAAGGTGTGGTTCATGCTTGCTTTGCATACCTCAAGTGTGGAGTTCAAATTCCCAGCACCTACATAAAAGACAGGGTGGTCTCAGGGCCTGTAACCCGCGCTGGTGGGGATTGGAGACAGGTAGATCTGGATGTTCCCTGGCTAACCAGCCTAGCTGAAATGACAAGTTCAGGTTTAGGAAGAAACCTTGTCTAATGGGAATAAGGCTGAGAACAATGCAAAGACATGCATTCTCTTTCTCTGGTCTCCACATGCACGTGGACGGCTGCACAGGCCTGTACACACATATGCAAATGAGGAAAAATAGAGCAATAAAATCTGTAGCCTTAACTGGCCTCATTTGCTCCTGCCTAAGTCTCAGTGCTTGAAAGGTGAAGGCAAGGGGACCAGGAGAGCAAAGGCATCTTAGCTTTACATAAACCTGTGTTGGATGTGGTTGAAATTCATTTTAAATCTTAAGACAAAAATGTTTAATTTTTCTCTATAAGTACATAGTTACAGCTTTCTCTATTAAACTTATTTTTACCTAGGCCTGGGCTGATTCTTACAGTTCAGCATCTGTAGTTTCTGGATATTTAGAAGAACTTTACAGTGTGTACCTTATCAGATATGCTTTTACTTACAAGAGTTACTTTTTTGTTTTTTTGGGGTGGGAGTTGTTTTGTTGAGACAGTTGCATGTAGCCCAGACACTTCAAGAACACTGTAGCTGAGAATGACTTTGAATTCATGATCTTCCTAATTCCACTGTCTAAGTCTAGGATTACAGACTTGCCACCATGCCTAACTTCCATGTGAGTTTCTTAAATTCTCTATTCTCTATTTAGCATGGGGACGTGACTGTAATCTTAGCACTTGGGGGTGGGGAGGGGCAGTGTGAAACAGGATTGCCACAAATTCATAACCAGTCTGAGCTACAGTAGAATTCTAGGCCAGCAGCTTGGACTAAGTAAGACTGTCTTTAAAAAGAAAGGAAGGAAGCTGAATAATAGGGAAGTGACATCAAAGCAGGAAGTCTTCTATCAGCAGAGTAGATGCTGCGGATTTGTCATGTTTTTTGTCTTATGGTTTTTTTTTTTTTTAAGAATTACTTATTTTTATTTTATGCATATGAGTGTTTGCCGACATGTATGGACAGATGCCTGGTGCACATGGAAGTCAGAAGAGCCCATCAGCTCTCCTGGAACTAGTTACTTGTGGTTGTGAGAACCATATAGGAGCTGGGAACTGAACCAGGCCCTCGAAAGAGCAGCCAGTTTTCTTAACCACTGAGCTGTCTCTTTAGCCCAGGCTGTATATTCTTGTAGTTTCCATTAAAAAGATGAAAATGAGCCAGGCACACACCTATAGTCTGATCACTTCATAGGTTCAATACGGGAGGACCAGAGTAGGCATGCAGCAAGGCCCTGTGACCCTGTCTCCAAAGATAGGCAGGCAGACAGACAGACAGACAGATAATAGATGCAAGACAGCATGCTTAAAACCTTGTATGGACTCTGATTTGTAAGAACTAGTTTCAGACTGTTTTTCTCATGTTGCTATGTTTGAGCAAACTTCTTTTTAACCACTTCCTATGTCAATGACTGACCTAAATAAATGCTAGGACCACAGAGAGCTATACTTTTTTTTTTTCTTTTCTGTATCTCAGGAATACATTAGGTAGTGAAAAAGAAAAAAAAAACCAACAGTTAAAATCATTGGAGGGAGAATGAGAGGGAGAGAGACTGTTTTGAGCTGGAGTCTTACTGTATAATATAGGCTGGCTCAAACTCACTAGGATTCTCCTGCCTGAGCCACTACTGAATGCTGGAATCCTGGTTGTGCAGCACCATACCAACAATTTTGCATTTTACTTCTTTAAAAAAGAAAGTGAAGACTCATTCCTGGGACACCTAGTCTATAACAGTATGTTCTGTACTAGATTAGCTGTCTGAGAGAAGTGGGATGCTATTGGCAAGTTTCTCAGAGTGGTTGGTTTTCTGTTTTCTAGCAAAAATGTTGACAGGTATATTTTAGATATTTATAACTTCCACTATTTTCAGTAGAACTGAACTTTGACTAATATTATACTCACCTAATTAAATTGATGTGAAAAAATTCCAAATTCATAATACATTTAGAATCGCGTTCTGAAATCATAACTTCCACTTTTCAGCCAAAAATGAGTAACATGAAAATCAACTCTCAAAAACAAAAGTTTATTGGAGAATTACAACTGTTAACAATTCAAGATGTAAAGAGCAAAAAGAAACAGACAGACAAGCCCACTTCAGCTGTTATGAAATGAACCTCACTGGCTACAGGAAGTATTGCAGGAGCCCGTGGTTACTTTCTAGATGGTCTGGTTTGGGAACTTGAGGCAGAGTGCAGGTTAACTCGTCGGTAGAGTGCTTTGCCTGGCCATGTACTCTAGGTTCAGTCTTCAACACCATAACAAAGGAAAGGAAACAGTTGGCTAGTCTGCAAGCTTTGTGTTTTCAGCCTCCTACCATAACCACCGTTTCATTCCGGTGGTCTCCTTGTGGCTTTCAGTTGACTTTGCTTAGGTTTGGCAGAAAACACTGTTGGGAGGCTGAAAGCTTTTATGCCTTTTAAAAAGCAGAGGGAGACAAAAGTTGAAGAAAAATATTTCTCCAGTTCTATAAAGTCTGAGTCATCCTATTCCTCTACAGTTTTCTTCGGTATTTTTGCCTAGTTATGCTTATATTTGGGTCTACCTTCCATTATTGAAAAAGACAAGCTGCTGGGCAGTGGGGGTGCACCCTTTTAATCCCAGCACTTGGGAGGCAGAGGCAGGCAGCTCTCTGAGTCTGCTGCAGCCTGGTCTACAGAGTGAGTTCCAGAATAGCCAGGGTTACACAGTGAAACCATTTTGAAGAACAGAGGGAGGGAGGGAGGGAAAGAAAGAAAGGATGAGAGAAGGAGAGAATAGAAGCCCATGTGAGGGGCTGAAGAGATGGCTCAGCGGTTAAGAGCACTGACTGCTCTTCCAGAGGTCCTGAGTTCAATTCCCAGCAATTACATGGTGGCTCACAACCATCTATAATGGGATCTGATGCCCAAAAAGGAAAAAGAAAAACAAAAAGCCCATGTGAAACCCCAGTCTTAAGAGTTTGGTTAATATGTTTGGTTGTCTTTAACTTCCTCATTCTTGAAGAACAGTGATGTAAATCACCTGCTAGAACTAAAAAAGGGAATTTGTTTTTTCTGTTCATACTTCCTCACACCAGTGCACTACGGACCTTTTTGTTCCTTTAGCTTGTTAGGCTTGAAGTAGAGTCTGGTAAATGGGAGAATTGGAATGTGTAAACCTGTGGGACCTGTAGGAACCTAGAACGTTCGTCAATGTACAATTTAATGTTTTCTGCACACAAGTTATATTTAGAGTACCAACAGGCCTGTAAAAGGAAAAAATAAATTTTATCTTCAGCCAGGTATAGTTTTACACACCTGCAATACCAGAATTCAAGAGATAGATTTACGGTAGGATGAGACATTTGAAGTCAACCTGAACTACATAGTAAATTTGAGGTTATCCTGGGCTGTCTAAAATTCTGCCTCAAAAAAAAAAAAAAAAAAAAAAAAAAAAAAAAAAAAAAAAAAATTAAATCCCTGGAACTAGGAGGATTCGCTTTGAAGAGTGCTTATTCTTCTAGTAGACCAGAGCTCACGTCCAGCACCATGTCAGGCAGCTCACAACCTCGACTGTGGGGGCTTTCATGCCCTCTTCTGGCCTCTGCAGGCATTTACACAAACACTTCAGTGAAAATAAGTATTTTTTAAAAGTACCTGTTTTATAAAAATTTAACATGGTGGCATATACCTTTAATCCTAGTGCTTTGGAGACAAGAAGCAGGTAGATCATTGAGAGTTCAAGGCTAGTTTGGACTACATAGTGAGTTCTAGGTTAGTCAGGGATAAATAGAAAGACCCTGCCTCAAAAAAATTAAGTAAATGCCTTTTATTTGGGGCTGGAGATATGGCTCAATGGTTAAATTGCTTACTGCTCTTACAGAAGACCTGAGTCCTAACACCCATGTGCATGTCTGTTACTCCAACTCCGGGGGACCAACAACTCATAGTTTCTGCACACACGTGACAGACACAAATACACATTTAAAATTTTAATAAAAGCATTTATTTGTAGTACGAGTTTATTTCAGATGGAAATGATAGAGTTTTAGTCATCTTACAGAAAAAAACATTTCCTTTTGTATTTTGTGTTGATTTTCCTTAGTCACATGTTCTTTTTTTATTATTATTTCTAAGCTTTGGTTTTTGATGTTATATATTTTTATGTCTTTCTCTTCTAGAAGCTACTGTTGTCCAACAGGTCAATTTCTTTGAAGAAGGTAATTTCTTTTTAACTGTCATGTCATACATTGTCTTTCTTTGTATTAGAAGCAATTTTGCTGGGTATTTAAGAGAAACAATCAGAAAAGTGTTTTTCTTAGAACAAGACAAAAACCACACCAGTGCACATTATGATAAAGCAGGATCCATTTGGGTAGTACGGCTGAGGGAAGCCCTTACATCCTTTTAAGCATCTTTAGCTGTTCAGGTGTAAGGAAAGCTAATACTTGACACTTCGAGCATATGTCAATCTTTGTGATATTAAGACCATCACTTTGAAATTCTTATGACTAGTTTATGAAAATACAAGCATAAATTTAGTTCATATTTAAACCAGTATATTTGAAATTAGACATTTGGATATTGAAATGTTTGTGATTATGTGTCTATTATCCATGATATCCAGCTGGCCGACATTAGTCATGTCTCAAATTATAGTCAGTTTACTTGTAGTTTCTTCACATAAGCCAAAATTTTTCCTGATTAATCTGTTCATTTTGGACTCTGCATTAAAGCCTCCGTGTATGGTTTTTAGACATTGTTTGTTTAGGACGTAATAATTATGTGGCTGAAAGAAAACCAAATACAGGAGCTCAACTGTAGCTCATTTAGAACTTTGTTGTTCCAAATAGGAACCTGGTAAACAGAGCTATGTCCTGGACACTCAGGAGCTACACTGTAGCGTCAGCCTGTGTTGAGTTGGAACTTTTGAACACAAGCATAAAGACTGTACTGTGCATTGTCTGCCTTCTTGTAGGAGAAACCGAAGATGATCTCGAGAGCTCTTACAGTGATATCACTATCAGGGTCCGATCCAGGGATTCTCTTGAGTCTAGAGGTAATGTTGCTTTATGTCTGTGACTCTTCTCACAGAGCTATCTTGTAGTTAAAACATAGCTTTCAGTAATTTTGAAGCCTTTAAACATGTTTACAAATCACTTTTAGAGTTATATTCTTAGTCTGTTATAATTACTCTCCACTGTGCCATGTGACAGGTAGCTGAATAGAGCACTGTTAGCTGGCTTGAGCATTTATGGAAAGATATTCTTATGCTCAACAATTACTTCCTGGTTTTGAATTTTGAGAAATTGATCACATTGGTACTCAGCAGTGTCAGGAGTATTGCTGAGTTTTCGGGACTTTTAGTAGTATTAGCTAACTACTTTGTCTTTAAGTCAGAGTCATATCCGTGTTAGATATCACAGGGGGGGTTGTTGTTTAAGAATGGCAGTCTGTAGTTGTGCAGGTGAACTTGCCTTTTAGAGTTGATTGGATAGAGAAACTTAAAGCTTAAGAAGACGCTAGACTGACTTGTAAACTCCATAAATGGGTAACCCTTTTAATCCCACAAAAATACCACCTCATGGAAATGTACTTCTCATGATTTACATCAACATTTTTCTCGTTAGAGATAAGCTCGTGAGGCAGAGTGTGGTGGCGCACACTTTTAATCCCAGCGCTCACTTGAGAGGCAGAGGCAAGTAGATCTCTGCAAGTTCCAAGCCAGTCTGCTTTAGAGAGCAAGTTCAGGCCAGTTGGGGCTATATAGTAAGACTTGTCTCAAACTTAAAATAAGTAAGTGGGGTGAGGACAGACCTTGCTGGTCGAGTGCTTCCCTCACATTTGGGTGGGATGCCTGGTTGGTTCCCAGGACCACAGTGGGGGAAAAAATGTAAAGCTTAAAAGCTGGCTTATAGACATTTGGCATTTTGTATATTCCCTTCCCTTATTTTCCCTCCATTCTTTTTTTGTTAGGGGAGGGGGTTTTATTCATGTATTATTTCATTTTGTTAGAGAGGGTGTCCTGTATAGCACAGGCTAACCTTCTGTTACTGACCCCTGCTTCAGGCCCACCCTGTCCACAGTAGTGCTGGCATTAAAGGCATGCACCATGGTGCCCAGTTTCCATCGCCAGTTTGCTGGTCTTGTTTTTATCTGCTAGCATATACAGGTTTTTGGTTTTGTATTTTCACACATATACATCTTCACACTTTGTTCTTAGCTGCCCGTTTCCCTCTCACATCCCTCATCCTTCTTAAAACATTGAATATTTTTATTCTTTCACAATTAAATTGTAGGAAATGTTTAACCATATTAACCCATTATCCTCTCCCATGTCCCCTCTGCCTCCTGCTAAACTTTTCGCCAACAAGTCCCCTTCCTACTTGGTTTATAGTCTGTGCCCCCACTTCCCTTTAATTAGGGCCGCTTGAACGAGTAGAGGTGGATGGGAAAGTATTATTTGGGCAAGGGTAACTTACCAGTGGCTACCCCACTGAGGATGTGACTGCCCTTCCCCAGCAACTGTTAACTGCCTATTAGGTCTTCCCGCAAGGCAGTGTCCTGAGCCCCTCCCCCATCTGTGATGGAATGTCGGAAGGCTCAGTCTTCTGCTGTCTTGTACACCTCCAGTTCAGCTTGATCCGTTTCTCCTTGCCAATAGAAAAGCAAAAGATTCTCCCTTCTGCTTTCATGTCACGTAAAAGAAGATATGTGTGGTACAGTTTGCAGGCTGAGAAGGTTTTAAAAGCAAGTCATGCACTTCAGGTTATCGCCTGTAGTGTGTCTGTCTCACTCTTTTCACTACTCACTTGTCTGTCATAAAATGAGCACTGGACAGTGATGGCTTCAATGACTCTTTGTTTTTCAGATGAAGCTGTCCAAGCAGCTGGCCATCATCCAGAATCACCGTGGGGGTTACCACACAGTAAGTGCAAGCCTCTAGGTCTGCCCGTGAGAAGACCAGCCCTGTTCTTCCTGTTTGGATTGTGTCTTTGTTTATACTATTAGGTTGTTGGTTGTTTTTAGTTTGTTCACTGATAGTGAGTCTTAGAGCTTTATAATTTTTCATCTTTGTTGTTGAGATGACAGAATATAAAATATTAGAAGTAGTGTTTTAAGATGAAAGTAACAATGAACAATAGTAACATTTGGTCTTGTTTTTTTGTTTTTTTGTTTTTTTGTTTTTTTGTTTTTTTGTTTTTTTTTTTTTTTTAGGGATACTAAGAGTTGAACCAGGTTTTTTAGTACTTTTTAGGCAAACATTGTATAACTTTGCTATACCCCAATTCAGTAGTTTTCTTTCTTTTTTTTTTTTTTTTTTTTTTCTTTTTTGGTTTTTCGAGACAGGGTTTCTCTGTGTAGCTTGGGCTGTCCTGGAACTCACTCTGTAGACCAGGCTGGCCTTGAACTCAGAAATTCGCCTGCCTCTGCCTCCCAAGTGCTGGGAATAAAGGTGTGTGCCACCACTGTCCAGCATTCAACAGTTTTCTTAATGTTATTGTTTTCTATTGTGGGTAATCTGTAACGAATATATGTTCCTTAGGTTAAGCAAAATAATAGTGTTTTCTTCTTTTTCTATTTTTAAATTAAATTTTAAGATTTGAGCCATTTCCTTTTTGAAAATATTTCATTGAATCTAAGTTGCCATATTTTGTTATGTGTCGATAAGGAGAAAATCTATTTACATGAGGTATATTATTAGATGTAAACACATTTTCTAAAAAGTACTTTTTTAGTATTTGAGATGAGAGAGAGAGAGAGAGAGAGAGAGAGAGAGAGTGTGTTTGTACATGTCCATTATTTTCACACATACACACCACACCCCTTTTTACTTTTCGTTTTGAGACAGGGTCACACTGAATTGCCCTAGCAAGCTTTAACTCTGCAATCTTCTTGTCTCAGTCTCCTAAATAGTTGGGATTATAGACCTGTGCCTCCAGGTCTGGCTCTGTGTCCATTTTTTTGTTATTGTTGTTTTTTGTTTTTGTTTTTTTTTAAAGGATGTTGTTTTAAGTAAGCCCATTCTTGTTGGGGATACTATTGCTGTGATGAGACACAACCAAAAGAAACTTAGGGAGGAAAGGACTTATTTGGCTTACATATCCAGAGTCAGAGCACATTGAGGGAAGAAGCCAAGACAGGGACATGGAGTCAGGAGCTATGGAGTTAGGGTTAGGGTACAGATTATGGAGGGATGCTGCTTACTGGCTTGCTCCTCATTGTTCATCCTGCTTTCTTACAGAATCCAGGACCACCAGCCCAGGAATGGCACCACCACAGTGGGCTGGGCCCTCCCCCCATAAATCACTAATTAGAAAAATGCCTTATAAGCTTGTCTATAGCCAGTTTTTATGGAGGTATTTTCTCAATTGGGGCTTCCTCCTCTCAGTTAACCCCTAGCTTGTATTAGGTTGACTTAAAGCTAGCTAGTACAAGCATATATTGGTTGCATTTCTGTTCAAAATAAATTTATGTAAATGCCAATATGTTTCATCCTCAGTGGATAACTTAGCTTTTCAAGGCAGATTTTGACATTTACATAGTGCCCATTGCATCACTTTATTCTTTGCTCCATGACTTTGCAGTGCCCACAAGTTTGCATATATGATAGATACTATTCTATATCGCAGTTTGTAGTTATTACTACCTATATTTTTTTCCTTTTTTACTTTTGTTTTGTTTTGAGACAGGGTTTCTCTGTGTAGCTCTAGCTGTCCTGGAACTCACTCTGTAGACCAGGCTGGCCTTGAACTCAGAAATTCACCTGCCTCTGCCTCCCAAGTGCTGGGATTAAAGGCGTGCGCCACCACTGCCTGGCCTATATTTATTTCCTAATTCCATTACTTTTATATATATAATCTTGAAATAATCAATTTCTGGTTTTCCTCTTATTAATTTTAAAGAATAATAGTTATCACATGAGGTGTAAGAATTAAATAATTGCACTTGACACATAGAATACATTTAACCTGTTTCTTTGTTATTTTTCTATAATAAACACCCATGACCAAGATAACTTTCAGAATGTTGGCTCTCAACCTTCCTAATGCTATGTCCCCCAATCATAAAATTAATTTGCTACTTCATAACTATAATTTTGCTACTGTTATGAATCATAATGTAAATCTGATATGCAAGATATCTTATATAGATCCCTGGGTGGGGGAAGAGGGTGTCACGATCCACAGTTGAAAACCACTCTTCTAGAAGGAAGAGTTTATTCAGGTTTACAGTTCCACAGGGTTAAAATCCATGATGTCAGAGTGAAGGCATGGCAGCAGGAATAGCTGGGGGCTCATGTCTCAGACTGCAAGCAGGAGGCCATGAGAGCACACACAAAAGTTCAAAACCTCTGCCCCCAGTGACACATCTTCTCCAACAAAGCCATGCCCTCTAAACCTCCCCATTGAGTGCTGCCAACTGGGGACCAAGTATTAACTGTTGCCCTTAGACTTATGGCAGACACCTCATTCAGACCCCCACAACCAGGTTAAGTTGGTCAGTGGGCTTTTCTTTTCCTTGCTGTGCTAAGAACAGAAGCCTCGCATACACAAAGGGAGAACTCTGCCACATCTTCAGCAGAGCCATTTCAGAGCAGCGATCCTAGAGCTGGTTGTCGTTGCCCACTTCTAAGTAATTCTACTTTAGAAAAAGGGAAACTGTGGGAAGATGGCTCAGTGGCTAAGTGTGCTTGCAGAGGATGGAGTTCCGTTCTGAACACTATGGTGGACAGCTCAGAACATCTGTGATTCCACCTTCGAAGGTCTGACACCTTCTGCTTCTGCAGGCACCAGCACTCAGCACATACACATACACACAAAAATCTTCTTTTAAGGGAAAAAACACATACTTACTGTATGTTTGACTGGTCAGAGGGTTGGATTTGGTTTCTTTATCTGTTTGATAAGTGAAATGTCTGTTAGGTCGTTTTGTCTTTGTTCCCAGCGTTGTCTAACTTCACTCCTTTTCTCTGTTCTAGGTCGGGACTCCCCAGCTCATGAGAATCAGCCTTCACTGCTGAGTACGTGCTTGATAATCTCTTCTCTATTTCAGTCAGCCCTCTTCCTGCCTTGTTCAACCAATAAAAAGTTCCAACATGGCCAAACTTGGTGACACACACCTTTAATTCCAGCTAAGACAGAAGGGTTTCAAGACTAGCCTGGTCTAGGACAGCCAGGACTACACAGAGAAACCCTGTCTCAAGAAACCAAATAAATAAAGTTGTGATTTGATTTTAAATCATTTCACTTCAGCTTTTTAAGTCCATCATACAGTGGTCATGTATGTAATCATTACTCTGATGTGGTACTCTATTCAGAGCTGTTATAGCCTCAGTGATCTACTTGGAGGGTAATTGCCCAACTTTTCTTTTTAAAAATTAAATTAAAATTTAAAAATTAATTAAAATCCATTGGAATAGTTTTGAATTCAATGTTAGATCAGAGTAAAGATGTACGACATAGTTTTGTCTGATGAGCGATTATTTCTGTCTGAGGAAAGGCTTTTGTTGTCGTCACTAGTCTGATCCCAGAGGCTTTTACCTTTGATGTGTTCCTCCTTGCTTTCTCCCTTTCTGTTTTATTCATTATATATGTTGAACTTTGATATCAACTTAGAAAGTATATAAAATGATATGTTTATTATGTTTTTCTTCAGCCTCAGGATGTCAGAAGAACCCTCAGGAGTGGGTTAACCAAGCTCTAAGAATGCGGGCTAGAATGGCATGTAAGTAGATCCCTCACTTTCCTGCTGTACTTTGTTGACTGTCTAACATTCCGTGTACTGAGCTCTTCAGGTAAGTCCTAACGGTCAGCCCAGGCTGCTAGACGAGGTTGCCAGTGCAGCCAGTGCAGCGAAGAACATGGCGTGAGAAGACCAGTGGATGGCGTTCCCAGGCCTCAGAAGCTAGCAGCTGTGCAGGAAAGTGAAGCTGCACTCTTAATAACTTCAGGGGTTTGTGTGTGTGTGTATGGGTGTGTGTGGAGTGAATGTGGGGTTGTGGGGGGTTAGGGGGCTAGTGAACTCCATATATAGATAAGTACTCCACTGCAACCTTCTTTGCCCCTTATTTCATGTCATAAAGGCTGAAAATTTACAGATAGTATTTTCATGATTATGTTTAGGGTAGAGTAAATGTCACTGAATGGAAGAAATATCTGTTGGACTGATGCCCTCTTCTGGTGTGTCTGAAGACAGTGACAGTGTACTCATATACATAAAATTAATAAATGAATCTTTTTTAAAAATCTATAACTTGATGTGACAAAATGACCGTACTCTAAACTCAGTCTGTCATTCTGTAGAAATACATCCTCATTAGCGCTGAAGATGGAGCTAAGTGGTAGGGCATTTGGCCAGCATACATAAAACACTGGGCTCAGTCACCAAGATGAACACACAAGGAAATCGTCAGGTCCATTATTGATTATGTCTGTATTGGCTGTGTAAAACTGTCCATTGTTTTCTACCTTGTGTGGTGCTTCTCTCCTCACCCTTTTGTTTGGGGCTTGAGACAGTGTTTCACTATGTGGACACATTGCCTAGAGTGCTGTCATTTAACCTCAGCTGCTCAAGTACTGGGTTATAGGCAGGTGTGTGCCATCACACGAAATTCTGTCCCCTTTTTCCTATCCAACCACAGTACCTCTTGTCCCTGTTTATTTAGACTGTATAAAAATCTCTCACATTTATCTGTTGCTCATGGAAGAACTGACACATTAGAGATTGTGGTAATCTCTAATGATTACAATTCACTTTTTCTTTTCTTTTTTTTTTTTTTTTGGTTTTTCCAGACAGAGTTTCTCTATATAGCCTTGGCTGTCCTCGAACTCACTCGGTAGACCAGGCTGGCCTCAAACTCAGAAATCTGCCTGCCTCTGCCTCCCAAGTGCTGGGATTAAAGGCGTGCGCCACCACTGCCTGGCACAATTCACTTTTCATTAGCAGAGGTTGTACTCTACTTTTAAATGAGCTATTTAGCTGCCTAAAACAAAAATGCCCTTTCCTCTTGCCTTACTGTTAGCTGTTACTTTTTAATGTTGTATATACCTGATACTAGATCACTTCCTCTTAGAATTTGTTCTTTATTGCCTCTTAGGAAACCAAATACTAATTATTCAGATTACTAGAATTATGTCTAACCAGAATAAAAAATGGAATGTTTATTCTGTCCTATTAAATTTGAGAGACAGCATCTCTCTGTATGGTCCTTACTGTCCTGGAACTCACTATATAGACCAAGCTGACCTTAACTCACCTGCCTCTACCTCCTGAGGTTAAAGGTGTGTGCCACCACCCAATTGAAAATTAAAACCTAAGAGGTAGCACTTGAATGTAAAAAGTGCAGTAATTACAGTCTGTATACCATGAAAAATTCAGAGCTTCTTGGGTTATTTCTTAATTCGTAATATTGTGTTCAAGGAAATAAATAGAAAAGAAAAAAATTTGTACACATTAGTATCAGAGAAGATTTTAAAACTTTTTTTAGATTAAATTTTGTTTCAATTATTTCATTTGTGTGTGTGTGTGTCTGTCTGTCTGTCTGTCTGTCTATCTGCTTATCCATGAGCTGGAAGAGGGCTTTGGTTCTCTTGGAAGTGAACTCAAGTCCTCTGTAAAAGTACCAAGTACGCTTAATTGCTGAACTGTCACTTCAGCTGGAGACTGAAGTGTGTGCTGTATTTGTACACGAGTATAGTACCTTCAGGGGTTAGAAGAGGGTAGAGTGATGAGCTACCTGATGTGAGATTTGAACTCTGGTCCTCTAGAAGAGCAGTCCCCGCTATCTTTACCTCAATGATATCTCTCAAAACCCCTTTGATTTTCTCTAAGACACTGCTCATTCATTGCAAAAGGAAAAAAATTATGTTGCACATGTCTTGAGATGTAGATGTAGCAGTGCTGCTGCCACTGGTATGTGAGAGAGGGAGGGTCTTACTGTATAGCCCTGGCTGGCCTGAAATGAAGTCGCCATGACCGGCTTAGCATTTTTTTGACACCAGATTTGTAGTTAACATTTTAGAATTTGATGTTTGCATTCCTACTTCATCTTACATTAGTATATTTATTATGATTTAAATACTTGTAACCACCTTATCTAGGTATTGTACTGAACTTTGTTTTGTAGAAAAACAGCATACAAGAAATATGCATGCATCAAGCTGTGCATAGTGGTGCACACCTATAATCAGGCTGCCTAAGCAGGAGGCTTTACGACAGCCTGGGCTACAGATTTAGACCAAGGAAAGAATGATTGTTAGTCCATTAACAAAGTTTTGTTTAGTATAGAATATTTTCATCCTATGAAAAGGATGAAAATATTTGTAACAGTGAAAGACACCCATGGTGATTTTGTAATTACTCTTCAATCCAAGATAGTTTTTAAACTTTTTTCCCAGGTGTTTTTGTTTAGTTTTTGTTTGCTGCTGTTTGGGTTTTTGGACAGGGTCTCACATAGCCAGCTCTAGACTTCTCCTTATCTTCGTGCTTCATCCTAGGTGTGCACCATCATGCCTGGGCTGTTCTTTCTCATATGTTTCTTAGCATTCTAAGTTTCATATCATTCTCTCAGTTACATATTTCTGTTTGCTGTGGTTGGGTGTTTTTAAATGTGGATATTCTAGAACCTGGAACTTTGATTTCCTGTTGTCATCTCAGGTTAGCATCCCTGGGTATAAAATGGTCCCAAGTCAAGTTCAATCTACAGTCCTAACCTTATGGCTAAGATACAGTCACCATCTGTACTTCTTTCCATTCTTGTGATAGAGTAGTTCAAATGTGTCTAGAGAAATCTTTGAAACATTTTAATTCCTGGGTTTTAAACCCCTGCTCCTCCACTTGCTAATTCAAAACTTCCTGCACTTTAAGCTTTCTTACCTTTAGAGACACTTGTGGCTTTAGCTCAGTTACTATGATGCATCTTTTATGTTAAACACAACTTTTTAACTTTCATCGCATACTTGTTAATGCTTACTTATAATGTGTACAAATCAATAACTGTGGCAGATTCATGGCCCTGCACTCTTGACTTTTATGGAGTGACTGCTGCTGTAATCTTTGGGCTTGAAAATCTCTATATAGATTTTCACACTTCCCTTACTGCTTCTAGTGACTTAGTAAGAGAGAGAATTCCTCAGCAGTTCATACATAACACTTAAAAGTATGTTTGTGATCTGTGGATTACATAAGTAGTGTGTGCGACACATATTTAATACTTCCTAGTCATGTTCATCATAAAAAGGAGAGCATCACAGAAGTGCTGTATCCCATTTGATCTTTGCAACCATGTAATAAGGGCTTTAAGATGGACTGGGGGCTTTTTTAGTGCTGATTTTTAATAGTGCAATGTAACTTATGGTATAATTTAAATGTTTCTAGTAAAGTTTCATGAGCAGAATTGGTCACTGAAAAAATCAGCTCTTAGAGTTAGCATGGTGTCACTTTATCCTGCTTGTTTGTTGAATGTCTGTTTGAGTTTTGTTTCTGTTTTCTGGTCATATGACTCAAGGCAATTTCTGTATCTTAGCAGTGCTAACTTTATTCCTGTGGTCTAGTCCAGTGTTTCTCAAGCAGAAGCTGTTAGTAAAAACAAGGAAGGTCGTTTATCTGTTCAGAAGGTGTTAGACCAAAGTTACTGCAGGCAAGTGGTGGATGGATATGACAGCAATGGAGAGCACACCAGTGAGGTTGTAGGGCCTCTGTCTCTTGACACAAGTTTTAAAAAGTTAAGAATTTAAATGGTCAGAGGAACTATTTCAGTCATTCTAAAATAGAAAATAATGAGGATTTAAGATTGAATTTTGCATGGAAATCTCTTATTCTGTGTAATTTAGTAATCCGCAATCTCCACTTCCCTCTTCCTTATAATATCTTCACAGGTAGCAGTTTGTAAGTAGCCATTTTCCAGATGATTTCCTGCTTCTGTTGCGGTGTCTGTATTTTCTTTGTTCCAGGGTTACCACTCCTAATAAATGAGCTGCAGGCTTTCTGTCAGCACTGAGGGTTAAATGTCCACTCTGTACTGTATTAGTGTGGCTGTGGTTAGCTGGGAAGGAGCCTTCAGTGACGCAGGCATGCAGAGTATTCTGCCTCACCTACTACCTCTGCTTGACCTCTTCATTTTCTTTTCTGTAATGAAAATACGTGGGCAAATAAAATATAACATTGATGGTCTTTTGAAATTACTTTTTATTTTAGATAACAACATTCAGAAGTCAGACTTTGGAAACCAATCTTCATCAACCTCCAGGCAACGTAAGTTTATCTATTCGTTAAGTGGTCCAAACTTGATGGCTTGTGTTTAAAATATTTTTGACAGTAGTATGACTTAATGCTATTTGAAGCATCATATAAGCACTTCCGTGGAAAAAGTACATACTGTATCAGCAGGGAAATTCTGTGGAGGCAAACCATATGAAACATCTAGTTTCCTCTTGACTTGATTGTTCATAATACCAAAAATAAACGTTGATAAATAGGGCTGGCGAGATTGTTTGGTGAGTAAAAATCTTACTGTACAAGCCTCAGCACCTGAGTTCAGACTCCAGAAAAGTTGGAGGAGAGAAGCAACTCCACAAACTTACACTCTGACCTTTACACACATGGCCTGTGCACACACATGGCACTAGTAAATTAACTAAAAACTATCTGTTAGTGAGTAAGCAACCGTTACCATTAGACTGAAGTAGGCTGGAGTAGCAGGCAGGTAGCATATAGGGTGCTCGAAGCAAATGATGCAGGTTTTGAAGTCCACAGAGGAGGTGTATTTGAACTAAACTGGAACACTTACCTTGTATATAGCCTTGAAGAATTTTCTTATTCCCAGAGCTTGTTACCTTGAATAATGAGTACTAAGCAATTATTAGTGATTCTCAAATTTTTGTGTGTCTCTACATTGATAAAACTACCTACAAAGAGTTTCAATTAATCTCTGAACGACAGGATTCTTTTTTATGGATGACTTTCCTTATCTACTCATCAGTTGATGGACATTTGAGTTGTCTCCGCTGCTTGACTCCTATGCATCATTGCTGTAGTGAACCTGAGATGCAGATGAATTCATCCCTTTGGATACATACCCAGCAGTGGAGTTGCGGGATCACATAGTATTTTTAAAAGTGGGTTAAACCTACTTGTATTTACCTAGGCATTAATCTCTAGTTTAATGAACTATTTGGATTCTCACATCCACTTCTGTTTTTATTTATTTATTTATTTATTTATTTATTTATTGAGACAGGGTTTCTCTGTGCAGCCCTGGCTGTCCTGGAACTTACTCTGTAGACCAGCCTGGCCTGGAACTCAGAATTCCGCCTGTCTTTGCCTCCCAAGTGCTGGGATTAAAGGCGTGTGCCACCACTGCCCGGCCCACTTCTGTTTTAAAATACTTAAAAATATTCAGATATGAAGAATTTTAAAAGCCTTTTTATAGAATTGTGGACTTTCCTTGCAACTTGAACGTTGAACAACTGACAGTTACTACCAGTGAGGTTGTGGGGGTAGGAAGAATCCTTATTCACTCCTAGTGGGAGGATAAACTAGTGCAGCCATTATGTGGATCAGTATGGAGGCTTCCCAGAAGTTTCAGAGCTGCTCTATGACCCAGTTATAGCCCTGGGTATACAGCCAAAGAACTTCGTGTCTGACCACAGAGACACTTGTGTGTCCATCCATGTTCGCTGCTGTTCTATTCATGACAGCAAGGAAGTAGAACCATCCTGTGTGTCTATCAGCAAGTGAATGGATAATGAAACTGTGGTACATGCACACACACACACACACACACACACACACACTGGAATTTTATTCAGATGTAAAGAAAGGTGAAATTATGGAATTTTCAAGGAAATGGACATATCTGGAAAGCATAGCATTAAGGAAGGTGACCCAAACTTAGACAGAAACTGAATGTTCTTTTATATGCTGAATATTCTAGCCTGAAATGCATAAGTGTATATGTGTATAAGTTATAATATACTTAAATATCTGTACATATAAATAAATGTAAATGTAGGTAGAGTGAAAAATACCAGAAGGAAGACTGAGAGGGGTAAACCTAAGTGCTTGGGAAGGATGAAGGAGGTGAAAGGCGGTGGGGAGAGGACAGGGCACAGGCAGGGAAGCGGCGGCAAGTCCTTAAGTGCAGTCTGAAGTGGGAAACCAGCAACTGCTAGTGAGTTTTTTGTGTTCTTGCATTAAAATTGATTGTCATTTTCTAGAATTGTTTTAGTTGGTAGTTTCTTTTTGCTGTTTTTTCAGGAGGGGGTTTGTTTTGTGTGTGTGTGTTGTGTGGTGGTGGTTTTTTTTTTTTTTTTTTTTTTTTTTTGGTTTTTCGAGACAGGGTTTCTCTGTGTAGCCCTGGGTTGTCCTGAACTCATGCTGTAGACCAGACTGACCTCGAACTCAGAAATCCGCCTGCCTCTGCCTCCCAAGTGCTGGGATTAAAGGCGTGCGCCACCACTGCCCGGCGTGGTGGTGTTTTCGAGACAAGCTTTCATACAGCCTATGTTGGCCTTGAACTCACTATGTAGTTGATGCTGGCCTTGAACTCTTGGTGCTGTTGGCTCGACTTTCCAAGTGCTGAGGTTACAGGGGTAGGCCAGCACATCTTGCTTAAATTCTTAGAATTTGAATGAAATGTTGTGCATTAGTCATTAGAAAATACTGATTCACTAAGGTGTCAGATTTTCACTAAGCATGATGGGAATCTGAAGTGGGAGAATCATGCCTGACTACAGAGTGAGACTTGATCTTTAAAGCAGTATATGCAGCCAGGGGTATCCCAAGGGCAATCCCAGCCAGCGCTCAAGAGGGAAAGACAGGATCACCCATGAGTTTGAGTCATCCTGGTCCACGTAGTGAGTTTCAGACTTTCAAGGTTACATAGTGAGACCTCCTCTCAAGAAAACAAAGGAATGGTATGTACATTTTCTGACTGTTGACACACTGTACAGTACACAAGCTTACATTTGTTAACATCACTATCAAACTCAAGGTCTTTGAAGAGTTAAATATTGCCAGTAGTGGCGATGCATGCCTGTAATGCCAGTCCTGGAGATGACAGTTGTGCAGTGAGGAGTGGTGGGAGGATTGGCGTCTGTTCGTGCCCTGACTCACAAGATGATAGTAATATTAACTAATTTAAAAAACAAGAGGGGTGAGATGGCTGAGCTGGTAAAGGCTCTTGTACACGGGTCTGAATCTGAGTAGAGGAAAGAACTGACTGTCACAAATTGTCCTCTGACCATCACATGTGGGCGTGAACCCATGTACCTACATGTACACACACACATTTTTAAAGTCAAGTATTGGTAGCTGTTAGTTGTATAATGTCAGGAACAAGTTTTCACTTGAAACTTTGAATGTTACACTGGCAACAAATATAGGTGGACTTTGCTCATTTTTCAAGGAAAAAGCTGCAGAATGCAGGAGTATGACTAATCATAGATTATTAATGACTTTTCAAGTAAAAATGATACTCACATTTTCAAAAGTGCTGATTCAAGTTGCAGCTCAGTTATAAAGCCCCTTTCCTTTGGACAACTTGTCTGAGAGAAATATGAACTCAGGGGGTTAAAGGTCTTGAGGTTTGGTGGGTTTGGTTTTTTGTTGTTGTTAGTTTTGGGGTTTGTTTTGTTTTGTTAGTGCTAGATACTCTGCTAGGGCCTCACACATACTAGCACTTACACCAGGTTACACAGTGTCCCAGCCCAGGACTACTGAGGGAGAACAGAATTAATGTAGTGTAGCTACTTCATGAAGGATAGTCTTACACCTTTTTTTTTTTTTTTTTTTTTAAAGATTTGTTATTTATATGAGTACACTGTAGCTGTCTTCACACACACCAGAAGAGGGCATCAGATCCCATTACAGATGGTTGTGAGCCACCATGTGGTCACTGGGAATTGGACTCAGGACCTCTGGAAGAGCAGTCAGTGCTCTTAACTGCTGAACCATCTCTCCAGCCTGGAAGAATAGTCTTAACGAAACGGGTTCTTTGTCATCTCCTTTAAATTTTAATATACTTACTTTGTGTGTGTGTGTGTGTGTGTGTGTGTGTGTGTGTGTGTGTGTGTAGGGTGTAGGTCAAAGGTCAACTTTCAGGAGTCAGTTTTCTTCTAATGTTGGTACTGGGGATCAGACTCAGGTCATCATGTTTAGAACACTTCGGCCTACTGGGCCATCTCACCAGCACTTCTCCTAAGTTTTGTTTTTGTTGTGGTTGGTTGGTGTTGGTTTTGGTTTTGGTTTTGGTTTTGGTTTTGGTTTTGGTTTGAAACAGTGTCTCTCTGTATAGCTCTGACTGGCCTGGAACTCAAAGAAACTTAACTTGCCTCCTGAGTGCTGGGACTAAAAGCATACACCACACCACCTGGCATCTACCATTCATTTTTAACCTTGTATGGTAGTAGAGAAAACGACAATGACTGTGCTAAGACAGCTAAGTCAGTCCCCAGTGATCCCTGCCTCAGCATCTGAAGATTTCCCATGTTAGCCGATTCACCAGAACAAGTATCATCAGTGCCAAAACCAAAAATATCTTACTGTCAGTTTTAGAAACTACACCTACCAAGTAGTGTTTAAGATAGCTTCCAGCCATACTCTGAGATCTGCTGCTCCAAAAGGTCCCTAGTACATCTATTTACTAAAATAATTAATAAATAAAGGTTCTGAAGTATTTATTGGTAAATGAAGTCATCTGTGAAGATGCTGTGGGAATGGAGAAGCATTATGAAAGTGAGATGATATCGTAATTATCTCCAGTAATATGGATAGGTCTGGTGCCAGAGGTGTACACTGTCAGCCTGCACGCAACAAAGAAGTTATCAGTGTGGTGAATTCACATGGACAGGTAGCTGCTATTGCATATGAGAAGCATAGCAAATCCTTTTTTATGTACTTCAGAAATATTCTACCCTAGATAGATAGCCATGTTAACTGCTGAGCTTCTGAATTAAGCAGTGCTTTATAAAGTAACCATTATTTACTTCCCAACTATTAGAAAATGCTCCTAAGTCTTGTTTTATAAACAATTTTACTTCTGAAGTTATGTTTACGCCATTTCATACTTAATGATTTGTCTTTAGAAATCATTATCTTTCTTACATTTCTATATAGATCCATAACTTAGGCTTGTGAGTTTTTATTGAAGAGGATATTTTTATTTCTTAAGGGAAAAAAAAAACATTACCAACTCCCCTTTTTAAAAATTCTCCCTCTCAGTCAGACATAGTCAGACACACCTTTAATGCCAACACTCAAGAGGCAGAGGCAGGGAGTTTGAGGCTAACCTGGTCTACATACTGAGTTCTAGGCAAAGTCATGCATGGGACTATTGATACAGCTCAGCAGTTAAGAACATGTACTTCTCATGCAGATGACCCAAGTCTAATTCCAGCACCTTTCAGGAGCTCAGTCACTTGACTGTAACTCTAGGAGGGTCCATTACACTCAGCCTCTGTAGAGTGAGCACCTGCATACACACACACACACACACACACACACACACACACACACACACACGCACGCACACGCACACGCAAAAAGAAAAGAAATCACTCCCCCTTGAATCTAAGAAAATGTGACCTGTATGTCCTTTTTTTTTTTTTTTTTTTTTTTTTTTTTTTTTTTTTTTTTTTTTTTTCTGAGCAGAAGCAGCTGTACAACCTCCAAATGAATCTTCTGTCAAGATAAAATGGTGCCTGCTGGGACTTGTTGCCACCCTTGCCATGGGGATGTTTTGGTTCTTTCATACTCCTGCAGTAGAAACCACTGCCGTTCAAGAATTCCAGAACCAGATGAAAGAACTCCAGTCTAAGTACCAGAGTCAAAACGAGAAGCTGTGGAAGAGAGGCACAACATTCCTAGAGAAACATCTGAACAGCTCCCTCCCTCGGCCCCAGCCTGCCGTCCTGCTGCTCACTGCAGCTCAAGATGCTGCAGAGGCCCTCAAGTGTCTGAGTGAGCAGATTGCCGACGCCTACTCCTCCTTCCGCAGTGTCCGTGCCATCCGCATTGACGGGGCAGGGAAAGCTGCTCAAGACAGTGACCTTGTCAAGCATGAAGTTGATCAGGAGCTGACTGATGGGTTCAGAAATGGCCAGAATGCAGCTGTGGTACACCGCTTCGAATCCCTGCCCGCTGGCTCAACCTTGATCTTCTATAAATACTGTGACCATGAAAACGCAGCCTTCAAAGATGTAGCCCTTGTCCTGACTGTGCTGTTGGAGGAGAAGACGCTGGAAGCCAGTCTAGGCCTAAAGGAAATTGAAGAGAAAGTGAGGGATTTCCTTAAAGTCAAGTTCACCAGCTCTAGCTCGGCCAGCTCCTACAACCACATGGACCCAGACAAGCTGAATGGGCTCTGGAGCCGCATCTCTCACCTCGTGCTGCCTGTGCAGCCTGAGAACGCTCTGAAAGCAGGCAGCTGCTTATGAGGGAGAGAAGTAGAAATCCCGTCTCGAGTTTGAACAGTTTTCAGACTTTGTAACCAGAGACGGATTTTGGAGCGGTTTTTGAAAACTGGTTTCTTTTTAAAGGAAGTAAAGTTCATTCATAAAGGTGGAATAACTAAGTCATTTATCCAGCCTAATTATCTGTGATGTCAGAGAATCCTTTCTCTATTTCCACTAAGAACCATGTTAAAGGTGTTTGGCTTAGTGTACAGTATATGCAGTTCCCGAGTGTCTGCCTGATTCTGCCCGAATCAGTCTTGCTGGGGTGTGACCAGTGAGAAGGACTAGGTTCCTGTCAGAGAATCAGCTTTATATTTAACTTGGATTTGTTTGTATTTGTGACCTTATTCATGGCTGACAGCTCCCTAGTTGGAGCTGTGAATTTCCCCATTAGTTTTTCTCTCATACCATTTAGATGTGTGATCCTTAGCTTCTACCTATAAAAACAAAACTGGGTGTGCAGTTTAGCCAGTCCCTCCCCCACTGGTTTTTAGAGAGGGAAGAAAGGGTTTGGAGGTAGAAAGTGAAGAGAAATTGTTTAATAGAGAAGGAAAAGGAAGGAAAAAAAAGATAGCTGCAAATTGGACATGGTGAGCCACACCTGTGATCCCAGTGCTGTCTTGGAATAGTCAGGAGGAGCAGAAGTTCAAGACCAGCCTCATCTGTAGAGTGAGTTTTCTGCTACCCTCACTACATGAGACACTGTTTTAAAAAATAAAAATAAAATTTTTTCAAAATTAAATGTTACTTTAAAAAGAAAGAAACATAAAAGTGACAAAGCCTCTGAGAGGTGGTCACACAGGCATGCCGAGGCTGCAGGCCTCGGACTGTTACAATTCGCTTTTTATGCTTCTGTTCTTGGCGTGAGGCTGAGGCTCAGTGGTAGAGCGTTTGCCTGGCCCATGCAGTGCTCTGGGTTCAGTGACTAGCATTCCACATGCCTGTCCTCAGCACTCACAAAATGGAGGTTGTAGTATCTTGAATTCAAAGCCAGCCTGGAATATATATATATGTATAATATAATCATTCAAGACCCTAATTCAACCCCACTCCCCAGTAAAAAAAATTCCATGGTTCTCTCTCAAGATTTTGTAAGCTTGTATATTATGCAGTGTATTTCCTTACTTAACTCTTAACAATTTGGAAGGTAGGCAAATTCAAAGCAGTCTCTTTGATAATACCTGACAGTTTTTGTCTTAAAGACAGTTTCCAGTATCAACTTGACGGTTTGGGATATTTTTATTATTGTTGTTTTTTAATTTTTTTACTTTTTTGCCAATACTGGGAATTGAACCTGAGATCTGACACCTACTTGTCACGTGCTCTGATGGTGAACATCCCCCCGCAGTAAAAACACATTTCAGAGTCAGGTAACTCATGTCTATAACGCCAGCACTTGAGAAGTTGAAGAGGAAGCCATTGTTAGCTATGTAGTGAGTTTCAAGGCACCTTACCTGAACTGCAGAATGAAGTACTGTCTCAACACCCACTTCTCCCCACCACACACACACACACAGTATACAATACACAGAGACAGCTTCAAAACTTGGTTAACAGGTTTCTGCTGAGCTATTGAAGAGAACTTCATTTTCTCTGTATACGTGAGTACTGGAGGTCCTTGAATGGCAGTCCATAACAAATACAAAAATATACTATGCACATGATCAATTTTATTTTTGAGTACCTCAAACCAAAAAGAGTGAACCTTAACACACAGGAAGAATGTTGAACCTACGTCTCTACTGCTATAGTATTTTTGGGTTTTTTGCACTTATAACTAGGCTTTCTCATCTAGTCTGCTGCTTTTGTTTGCTGCTCTTACAACTCTAGATGCACCTTGAGTTCTTACCTGGATGAGAATACTACTTTAGAGTCCTAGTCAACCCTTCTTTCTCCACTGGGAGTCTCATGTGGGTAATAGAGAGTGGGCTAACTTCTTTCCAGGGGACTACCAATATTTGTACCTTTATTATCTGTTTTCGTCAAGTCAGACTGATAAGGTTTATTTTGTAAAGAATTATAAAAAAGTTTTTGAAAGTTTATTTTTTACATACATATCATAAGGAAATGGAAATGTTTTATTGAATATTCCACTGGCTTAAATAAATTTTTAAATGATATATTGCTTTTATCCTTCAAGAAAAATAATTGTAGCAGTTAATGTGTAAATAACTTTAAAAGCTATTTTAGTAATTTAAATAAATTTACCTTTTGGGTTTGTACTCTGTGTTAGAAACTTAATGATTTTACAAGCCTGTTTTTTAATTAATCCAGCTTTTTCTTTGAAAAAATTTTTAATGATCTTGGGGCTAAGAGAAGCTCAGGCCAAAAAAAGTACATTGCTTAGAAATGAAGTAAACATGATTTTTTTTTTTACTTTTTTTTAAGAATCCATATGTTTTGAATTATCATTCAAGTAGAGTTGCATTAGTATATTGATTTCTCATGAGTCCCTGAAGCAAAGTTTGTGTTTAATTGCCTCTGAAAGAGCCATTTTAGATTTCCTTTTCCTATTCACTCCCTCTCATTTTTGATGCCACATATTCTGTGTGTGTGTGTGTGTGTGTGTGTGTGTGTGTGTGTGTGTATAATTGTGCTTTATACAAAATAGATATTTTGACGCACACACACCCATAAACCAGTTTTCACTGTCACTTAGGATGAGTACTCAAGAATGTCTGACCCTCTTCGGCGGCAGCACTCAGGAGCTAGGACTGCAGCTTCAGCCCTGGTGGTATGTGTGTGTGTGTGGACATGAATGTGGGAGAGCTGACCACCACCCCTCCTCTACTGGCATGGGCTCAGGCAGAATGGCCCCTCTCTCCTGCCCCTTGTTGGCTACAGGACTCCGGGGAGAGTGGGCCTACACCTTACCTGAGCAGCACATTAGAGCTGGAGAGGCAGCCCTAAGGATGTAAGCAAGGGAAAGCTGGCCTGTCCCTCAACAGCTGTGGCACTTCGGTGAGCTGGCCCCACCCTTACCCTTACAGGAGTCAGTTCTGGAGAGCTGGTCCAGCTCACTGCCAGCTACTGCAGGCAGAAGATCTGGCCCTGCTCCACGCTTGGGCAAAGCAAGAAAGGTGACCCTGGTGGTGTGGGCACAGGAGACCTGGCGGGCTGTCCAACTCAGCTATTACCTAGACTCAGATCCAGGGCTCCAAGTTGGCTCACTCCAACATCTACCCCATCTGTGAACTGCTGGAGCATGTGACGGGGCCGGTCCTGCAGATCTAAAGCTGCAGGGTCTCCATGACACGGGGCAACAACAGGCTATCTGAGAGGAGTTCCAGTGAGGATTGAGTATTGAAAGTGTAGCAAAAGCCTTGAACCCAACCACTGACTCCTTGCAATGAGCATTTGCAACTAAAGCTGTTTTGGCAAAAGAGTATACTGTGGGTCACTGCAGCTTCACAGTGGATGGTTTGGTTTTGTTTTATTTTTAATTTTTTTTATTTTTTGTTTGCTTTTAGAGGTGAGGTAAGGGCAGAGGGCAGATATGGAGGAATGAGGAGATGAATGGGCTTAAGATGCATGATGTGAAATTCACAAAGAAAAGGTTTTTTAAAAGTTTTTTTGTTTGTTTTGTTTTACATTTTATTATTTTATGTGAACATACACAGACCTCAGGACTCATGAAGTAGTGGATCTGAGTATAAGTTGTAGGAGGCTTTTGAAACTAAGTTTTCTTCCTTTCTTGCGATTGCCTCCTTTTTTACATTTTTCTAATTCTCAAACAAAACTGAGAGTCAACTGACTTTTATTCAGTAAGAACTCATTGAGGCCGGGCAGTGGTGGCGCATGCCTTTAATCCCAGCACTCGGGAGGCAGAGGCAGGCGGATTTCTGAGTTCAAGGCCAGCCTGGTCTACAGAGTGAGATCCAGTACAACCAGGGATACACAGAGAAACCCTGTCTCGAAAAACCAAAAAACAAAAAAAAACAAAAAACCTCATGGAGATGAAAGTTTGCGTATTTCATATCACTGATCAGTGCCTAAGCTAAAGATGGAAACCCTAGTCCCGTGTGATCTCACCGAGTGTCCTTTATGTTGGCTGCATATACCTGGAGTTCTCATGAAGGTAATGGAAACGAACGACGTCTGCTTCATTGTCCTTACTAAGGTCACAGAGTAATAACATCATGTGAATGAGTTCTTTACTGGCCTACCCCAAAAACTCTGTGGTAAACGATACTCTTGCTAGGTAGGGGAAATACAGTCTCACCTGAGCAAACGCAGGGAAAACTTGCACTCCGCACTGTGGACAGGATGTTTGGCCTCTTACCTCCTGCATGTTCTTAGACTCTTGGACTACTTCCTCTTTTCCTGGCTTCATTTCTGCAACCTCATTGCTTGGCTACGTTTAATTTGTTTCTAAGGTCTTAGAACTGTAAGTCTTAAGTAAGATCTTCCCTTATTACTCTAATACTGTGGGGAGTACGGTGTGTGTGTGTGTGTGTGTGTGTGTGTGTGTGTGTGTGTGTGTGTGTGTG
>JANHMN010000009.1:53063687-53092447 GCA_030674055.1 Rhabdomys pumilio | reverse complement strand
CACACACACACACACACACACACACACACACACACACACACACACACCAGCTTATTAGGTAATTTGCCAATGAAATCTACTCCCTTAGAAATAAAATAAGGCTTTCTGTTATTAACTGGCAGGTTCTAAAGACCAAAGGTGCCCCTCTGAAATATTTTTATTAGGCATAGATAAGCATGTTGACAGATAAGGAAAGGACAAAGTGCTTTTGCTCTTGAGAAACATGGCCAACTTCTTATCTCTGACTTCACCTCTAAGTTTTGTTACTCAGTCAGCAGCATTTTTCCCTCTAGTCATCCAGTCATTCCCAAGGTGACCTTTACAGCCTTCACACTTTCCCAAAGAGACCCACACGTCTTAGTTGGACTCTCAGTGGAGCGTAGCTTCACATACATGTAACTAAGTAACCCTCTGCTTCCTATCCAATTTCTCATCCCCTTGAAATGATGACACATACAGGGCACAGTAAAAAACACCTAGGGAGTATATATGTATAAAGGAATAAGGCAGAAAGAAAGTTGGAGAACTATTTGGAAATAAGGTGAGGGAATAATCAACCAGGCAGAGCCACTCCTCGGACAGGATGAGGTCATGCTGTAGATAGCAAAACCCTTCTGGTGACTTCCATCTCAAGTTCTCCAAGTGTTGCGCTGACATTATGTAACAGCAAATATTACCACCTCTCTTTTCTAGGTGGAGGACCTGAGATAGTAAGAGATTAAGTCACTTGCCTAAGCATACACAATGCGTCGGCAATGGAACCGGACATTTATTTCAGGAGTATAATTTACGTTTCTGTTGGAATTACTAGGTCAGTCTTCTAAAGCCCAGCAGACATGTATTGGCATACCTGTTTATGCAGTGTACTTGAAAAACTGATTTTTATCTTCTGAAAACAAGCCAGTGAAATACTTTTGTTGTAAGTCATGATTGTGTGTGTGTGGGAGAGAGAGAGAGGAAGAGAGAGAGAGAGAGAGAGAGAGAGAGAGAGAGAGAGAGAGAGAGAGGAGGAGAGAAATGTAAAATTTGCCTGGACTCAGAGAAGTATTCACATTAAGTTTAGGTTATTTAATAAAAACCAATTTCAGCTATATAATCAAAAATTCACCTGCTATGTTGTCAGACTGTAATTATCACTGTGTGCATGTCATACATTATTTTGGGGAAGGGGAGGGCACAAAGCAAAGGAGTCTAGAAATTATTTTATATCTTCTATGGCTTCCTCACTCAAATTTGGCCCTGAAAATACTTTAATCTGTACTGGAACATACTGAGAGGGAATAGGAAACTTCTTGGTTATCACCCTTTTAGAAACTACTACCCTGAGACTGGAGAGATGGCTCAGCAGTTAAAAGCACGAGTCGATATTTCAGAGGTTTGGTTCCTAGCACCGACTTGGTGACTCACAACCACTTCTAACAGCAGACCCAGGGTCGCATGTCCTCTTCTTCTTTGAGGGCATGCATATATGCCACATATATGCAGGCAAAACCCCACACATAAAATAAAGAAAATACTACTCAAACTTTTGTTCTCATCCCCTACATTTTTTTCCCCTTTTTGAGATAAGATATATTTTGTAGCCCTGGCTAACCTGGAATTTACTATGTGGGCCAGGCTGGTCTTGATCTGCCTGCCTCTGACTCCCAAGTGCTGGAATTGAAGGCACATGCCACTATGCCTAGCTACTATAAATCTTTTCTAATCTTTTTTATGAACACAAGCTTCTTAGTATGCAGTTGCGTTTACTACTTCTGACAAAGAGCACAGATACCCAAACATTGTTTGTATTCTAGCAATGACAAATTTTTGGGCTGAAAGCACTCTGGGATCATGGGACAAGAATGTCTTATAACTGCCTATAACTAAATTTTAAAATAGAAATTGTATATCTTTTTCCTTCATTTCGATCTCAGCTCGGAACTAAAGATAATCAAAAGGAAATCCAGTGACTTTAGGACTGAGAGTGGCATACAAACATCCACGGGTGTGTACCTTCCCGCTCTCCCCCTCCCCCCATCCCCTCTCTGTGTTTGGGGCGCATGAATTTGCAGCTACAGGGACCATCAGTAGACAGGATAACTTCTTACTCAGTCATTCTTTTTGTGCAGACAAAGCATTGAAATCCATATCTCAAGTTTTTCTTGAGGAGCCCCTCAGCTTTGTGCTGCTTCGTGGTAGAACAGAGTGGGCACAGGTGTGCTTTAGAAGACAGAGGTTCTACTTTGTTCTGCCCTTAGCTAACCTCAGAACAACCAGCAACTCACTTTTCTAAGTTCCAGCTTCCTTATCTCTGAAATAGAGGCGATCACGATACACTTCCTGAGTGTTCAGTGCGAAAGAATTAAACCAGACAGAGCTACAGAAGTGCAGCTATATCAGTCAGAGTCATCTGCATAGGCAGCAATGAAAACGAGACAGTACTTGTACATTTGAAGCTAGATTTGGTAGCACACACCACTAATCTCAGCACCAGAAAGGCAGGAGCAAGCGATCAGGAGTTCAAGGCCATCCTTGGGTACATAGTAAATTTGAAGCTACACTGGATTAAATAAAACTATCTCAAAAAGATAATATATATATATATATATATATATATATATATATATATATACATACATACCTACCTATTTATCAGCATAAGTCTGAATAATATGTTTACTTTGTACAAGTTAGCTTTTTGGTGTTTTGGTTTTGGGTTTTCAAGACAGAGTTTCTTTGTGTTGCCCTGACTGTCCTAGAACTAGCTCTGCAGACCAGGCTGGCCTGGGATTCACAGAGATCTGCCTGCCTTTGCCTCCTGAGAGCTGGGATTAAAAGTGTGCAGGACCATCTAGTGGCTTATTTTTATTTTTAAGTATGTGTATGTAGAGATCTATCTGCAGAGATGGTTAAGACCTCTGACTGCTCTTCCATAGGACCTGTGTTTTCCATAGGATCAGTGTCTACAGAATGGCTTACTACCATCTGTGACTCTAGTTCCAAGAGATCTGATGCCATTTTCTGGCCTGTTCAGGCATCAAACACAAACAATGGTGCACAAACATATATGTAGATAAAACATCCATATACATAAAAATTTAAAACATAAACAAATAACGCTTGGAATGATAAAAATAAATAGCTATTTTGTGAATATGTGGGGTGTGTGTGTGTGTGTGTGTGTGTGTGTGTGTGTGTGTGTATACACATGCAGGTTCTCTGGAAGCCTGAGCCACCCAATTAGGTCTGCTCTGACTCAAATTTCGGTCATCTGAAGGAGCAGCTAATGTTCATAACCACTGAGTCATCTCTCTGGCCCCTCTTGTTGTTTTGTTTTGCTTCTTTATTTTATGGTTTGTTTTGTTTTTGAGACAGGGTCTCACTGTGTAGCCCAGGCTGCCCTGGATCTCAGGGGAGGTTCACCTGTCTCTGCCTCCAGGGAGCTGAGACTAAAGGGCCTCGTGACTGTCTGCTTTTGATTTTGGGTTCACAGTTTTAGAGGCCTTGGTTCATGGCTCTCTTACTCCATTGTTTTGGGCTTGTGGGAAGAGAGAGCTTCGTGGAAGCAGGACCTTGTGAAAACTGAGACTCCTAATTTCATGGCAGCCAGGAAACAGCTGCACAATGATTTTGTTTCAGGTTTAATGATCTGTGCAGCAACTTAAATTTGTAGAAAGCAGTCATGTCTTCTCTACCACTCTTACTTTCAGCTGTTTGTGGGCCCCCCACCCCCCACCCCATATTTTGTAAGCATTGTTTGATGCAGTCAGATTTGTAACCAAGTGCTTGCCCGGTCCTATTTCTTGTTCAACAGGTGGAGATCATCTAGTCCTGAGATTCCGGGAGTGTTTTAGTGGCTGATAAGCCTAAGCCTTGTTAAAGCTTGCCAGTCTTCTGTGGGGCAAAGAACCCAGCTGCTTTTTTTTCTATTTTTGGAAGGGATGCAGAAACTCTTCTGTCAAAAGTTTAAAACTTTCCACTGCTTCTAAGTAAACTAACTCACTCATGGCAAAAGACAGTATGTTGAGTTACACAAAACCCCTTTACCCTTAGGGTTGTTTACTACCTGCCTTGCTAGATGCCCCAGTGCACATTTCATTTGTGTCATGAGGCCGTAGATCTACATTAAAATGAAAGATACTAGAGGGATACCCTTCATTTTAAAAACAATCCAAGAAAAGAAGGGGGGTCCCCTTAGTATTATTAAGGGGGTTCATATTTGTCAGCCACTCTATTTAAAGGGGATCCCCAAAAGAGAAAAGACCAAATAAACCAGCTTCTCAATATTAAAAGAAATCAATCTCAGCTGGTCCGTGGCAATTAAATGTAGGAAATTCTTCAGAGGCTTAAAAGCATCTCAAAAGTGCACATTAAAGAAGCACTTTTGTTTTTAATTAATTTGGGAAAAATAGAAAGTTTTGCTGCTTGCTTTTAAGTACACTGATTGACTTATTTACAGATCTTGGGAAATGTGTGAATGGAAGCAAACTATAGCACTAAAATAATCAAAACCGGCCTCACTCTTAGACCTGACCACCAGAGTTCACGTTTGCATGAACTTACCCATATACAGAGACTTATTTTAACTTGTATAAATGACAAACTAGAGACATTGTTAATGCAACATGGTTTGGTTTGTTTACTCGACACTGCTTTGTATAAACTACATTTCCAGATGTACCTGTTCCTTCTATTGTCTGGCAATTGACAATTGGTTCTAAAGATTCTAAAACAAACTAACAAAAGCCCACTGACAAGAAGGCTATGTCCTATTTCACTTTTAACCTTACTGGAGGTAAACCCAGGAGAAAGAAACTGCCTGCCTCCATTGCCTGGCTGTTTGCCAAGAGGGCTCATCTGAAAGGATTAGTCCTAAGTGAAGTATGGATTTGAAGCAATATTCCAGATAATTCAATTGTCAAAAGCTCCTTTAACCCCCACAATGAGACACTCACAATGTGAATTTATTTCCAGCTGGTTTTTCCCCGGCTCACACTAAACTGAAGGAATAAATTAATCCACCTGTCCCTACAGTGAATTACCATTAATTGGTAGATAAATGCATGGGACTGTGTAACCGGCTTATGTTTTGTTTTTGATTGTGAAGAGTTAATATTTAGAACACTCAGAGGTGTAGCTCAGTAGCAGAATGCCTGCCTAGTTTGCACAAGGCTCTGGGTTCAATACCTAGCACCACAAGAAAAAAAAAAAAGCAACAACTTTAAGCATATCTTTGTGCGTGTGTGCATCTGCGTGTGTGTGTGTGTGTGTGTGTGTGTGTGTGTGTGTGTGTGTGTGCCTCTGTGTGTGTGTGTGTGTAAGCTTTACACAATACAGGTTTATACTTCCTAAATCCTACTACAAATCAGGACCTCAAAAATATGGGGTAAAAGAAAATATAAGGCTACCATTGATGTAGCTATTTGTCCCCCAGATTTCAAGCCACGTATTCCTCAAGCAAACAAACAAAACACATTAATCCTTAAAGCCAGGATTTCTGCTAGCACAAGATCCGTAAAGGTAAAATTTCTGGTCCTAGAGTATCTAGCACGTCAGTGTGAGTAAAAGGTACAGAACAGATGTAGGTAAGACACATACTGACCCACTACCCAATATGAAGTTTCTTTTTTTTGTTTGTTTTTTTTGTTTTGTTTTTCGAGACAGGGTTTCTCTGTGTAGCCCTGGGCTGTCCTGGAACTCACTCTGTAGACCAGGCTGGCCTCGAACTCAAAATCCGCCTGCCTCTGCCTCCCGAGTGCTGGGATTAAAGGCGTGCACCACCACTGCCCGGCGAAGTTTCAAGCCCTAATCAGTCCTGCTGTTCTAATGACAAGGACTTCATGCTTGCTTAAATAGAAAAAAACCCAATATAATAATTGTACTTATAATTTATGTGAAACAGGAATATCTTATGGCCTTAAAAAGTTTACAGAGCTATAATCACAGCACTTGAGGAGTAGAAAAAGTATGACCAATCAAGAATTCAAAGACATTTCTTCGACATATTGATTCCAGGCCAGCCTGGGCTATCTTGAGACTCTAATTATTTTCTTTAAAAGACAAACCAACAAATAAAATAGTAATAAGCCCTATTTAACACAACTTATTTTCTGTAATGGTTAGGTAACTTCACATTTAGGAAGAATAAAGTTTGAGTCTGAAGAAATGTTTGTTTAGAACCCAGTTTGCTAAGGGGCAGAAGTCAAGAGTTTGCTAAGGACCTGGTTCAGCTTCCAGCAACCACATGGCTACCTAACAACCTTCTGTAATACCAGTTCCAAGGGTTCCAGCTCCTTCTTCTGGCTTCCACAGGCACCAGGTATAAACATACTAAAGGCAAAATACTCATACACATAAAATGAAATTTAAAAACAAAGTATAAGAACCAGTATTTAGTCCTAGCACTTGAGAGACAGAGGCCGGTGAATTTCTGTGAATTTGAGGCAAACCTAGTCTATAGTAATTTCCAGCTAAGGACTGCATAGTGAGACATTGTCTCAAAAAACAAAACAAAAAAGAAGTAAAAGGCTCTGAGCCACAGATAAGCTTAATTCACTGGTTCTCTTTCTCATTTTCAGTGAGCTAGAGGCTGTGGTGGTTTGAGTATGCCTAGGTTAGGTAGTGACACTATTTGGAGGTGTGACCTTGTTGGAGTGGGTGTGTCACTGTGGGTGTGGGCTTGAAGACCCTCATCCTAGCTGCCTAGAAGCCAGTCTTCTCCTAGCAGCCTTCAGATGAAGACTCTTCATACTTCTAGTAGTCTTCTACTTCAGTAGAACTCTCAGCCCTCCTGCACCATGCCTGCCAGGATGCTGCCATGTTCCCGACTTGATGATAATGGACTGGACCTCTGTAAGCCAGCCCCAATTAAATGTTGTCCTTATAAGAGTTGCCTTGGCCATGGTGTCTGTTCAAAGCAGTAAAACCCTCACTTAGACAGAAGTCATGGCTTAACTGGGATTCTTATCCATAACCGTGCATGGCTGAAACGGCAAAGATCTTAGAGTTCCATTCTCTGGTGTGGTTTTGTTTTGTTTTGAGTTATCTGACCAGAAATAAGGCCCCATCATGTGTGCTCTAGGGCAATCTCAAAATTTCTAGGTCATTCTTCTGAGCCAAGTCATGGTCCCAGGACATGAAACAGTGCAATCTTGTTGAAAAAGACTTAAACCTAGAGGTCTGTCCAGTGAAAATGAGACTCAGTTTGTCCATTGTCTTCTTACCAAAGGCAAATTGGTACCATCGTGTCTTCTAGAGAAAGCAGCAGAATTCTGCCAGCTGATCACCTTAAGACATAAGCTGCAATATCAACTGTTTGCTGGATCTCTGACCTGCTGGTCTAATCTGCAGATATTAAACCTGCTGGTCTCCAAAACTGTGTGATGGTCACTACGGAAAATTCTAACATTGCTAGAAACCAGGACCATTAGAGTCGCCAGTTCATCTTATAGGACCATTAGAGTTGCCAGTCCATCTTATGTCTAATGAGTAATACTGAACAGAGATCAACACTAAGGAGCCCAGTGTCTTCTGTGCTGTCCTTGTCTTGTGAGGGCTTTCATCATGGAAGCCTCAAGTTCATGTCAGATCTGGATTCTAGGGCATGTGTCCCTAACGAGAGCACCAGTAGAATTCGCATCACTTTCTAAAGTTACCTAACCTCTGATGTCAACTTGTATCATTTTGTCCCTTCATTTGAGCCTGATGCAAAGTTCTCGTGTCCCTAGAAAGGGACAGAGACGTCATATGTAAGGGAAGAATACCAACATAACTCTATAGAAGACCATGTGGGATAAAATACCATCTGGCAGGGTCGGAGAGATGACTGAGCAGTTAAGAGCACTTGCTCTTCCAGAGAACCTAAGTTTGATTCCCAGCACCCACATGGAAGCTCAGAACGAACTGTAACTGCAGTTTCAGAGAACTGGAGGCCCTCTTCTGATCTCCGTGGGTACCAGGCACACACATGGGTTCGCAGGCATTCATGCATGAAAAACACCTATACACATAAAAGGGAAAAAATATAAGGAAAATACCACCTGACTCACAAAATTTCTTCAATTTCTAAAATATATTTCTACTTGCTCAAAATTAGTAATACTTAATTCCCCCTCTCTCCTTCCCTCCAACCCTTCTTATCCCCCAAGCTGGCTTCGAATTCACAATCCTTCTGTCTCAGCCTTTTAAACAGCTGTGTTAGCATGTAACTACCATGCAACTGTGCCTTATTTTTAGAATAGATTCACCTATTGATTTTTTTCTTTTACTCTTGACCAAAAATAAGGAAGGAAAGATTTATTTTAACTCACAGTTTCCAAGCATTGCAGTAAGAACAGTATGGTAGTGATCACAGAGGCTGGAGCTCCTGGTGGACCCTCCTCACATCTTGTAGATCAGGAAGCAGAGAAGCTTGGAAGGAGGGCTGTCCTGGACCTCTCAAAGACCATCCTGCAGTGACTGGCTTCCAGCAGTCATGCTTTCTGACACACAGCTTCTACAAGCTCCCAAAATGCCACCAAATAGGGAGCCAGGTATTCAAGCAAAAGAGCCTGACCCCTCAGAACACCACCTAAATTTTGGCATCTTGATTTTTTAAAAGTCATTACGTAAATCTGAAAATATATTTAAAAATGACACAGCTAGAAAATTGTTTTACAGAAGAACATGTGAGGACAATGTAATTAATAAGAAAACATGTGATGGTAATGTAATTAATAAGATTGTCACAAATAGCTGGGCAGTGGTGGCGCATGCCTTTAATCCCAGCACTTGGGAGGCAGAGGCAGGCGATTTCTGAGTTTGAGGCCAGCCTGGTCTACAGGGTGAGTTCCAGGACAGCCAGGACTACACAGAGAAACCCTGTCTCGGAAAAACAAAAACAAAAACAAAAAACAAAAAAACAAAAACAACAACAAAAAAAGAGAACATGTGATGGTAATGTAATTAATAAGATTGTCACAAATAATGACATAAATGTACAAAATGCCAAGGAAAAATAAAAATAAAATACAAGTAAAGGCATAAAGCTATTGTTTGGCCTGAGGAGATCTGAATCTGGACAATATCACCATTATCTAGAATTTGGATTTTTTGTTTGTTTGTTGTTGTTTTTGTCATGCTGAGGACTGAATTCAGATTCTCAGTCATTCTAGGCAAAGGTTCTATCGCTGAGCCACAGTCCCCAGCCCCTCAAGCTTTCTCTTCTATTTAGAACTACCGTGTTACTTGTTTCTTTTCTAGAAAGTAGGTAGCAGAGAGGCTGAGGCAGAGGTGAGCTCTGTTTGCTGGTATGAATCACAGCTTGCAGACAGGATGGACAGAGCATACCCTACCTCACCATTCCGTAGTTGTGTCTCCTTGCTTGAACTGATTGATTCCCAAGAAAGTTACTACTGTTTTTTTTTTTTTTAGCTCTAAAACTTTGATAAAAGTAAGTACCGTACTTTGTTGTTTAGTGTTATAAAACTGAAAAGCATTCTGAGGCCCATATAATTATGATACCATTTTAACTGTAGTTACATTCTTTCTCCCTATTTTTCCACCCTTCCACTCCCCTGGTATATTTTATAATTCTCATTATTAGATCCACATTTAGAAGCTCACAGGAGGCTAGGGAAATTACTACTAGTCAAGGGCTAGCCTGGACTACAGGACATCCTGTGAGACTCTGTCTCAAAGAAATTACTTTTAACATATATTATTTAATAGTTTAGAAACAAAACTCTGTTAAAAAAAAAAAAGTCAGGCTTTTGTGTATCTATCCTTAGCTGAAGAAAGAAAACCCTGTAAAGGCAGTTGGAGGGCTGGGGCCGTAGCTCAGTTGGTAGAGTGCTTGTACAAGGTTCTGGACTCTGTTACCAGACAGAACTGTGTTCATGTCACATACCAATTTCCCTTCTGCTACCTCAGAGCCTGTCACGTTGTTGAAATCAGTATTTTAGTTACCTCTTAGCATTTAAAAATATTTTACTCTCCAAGTGTAGTGACACATACCTGTAGTTCAGCACTTAGGAGGTGGAGGGTGGAGTCACATTGACCATCTGAGGCCAACCTGGAATACATGTCCCAGAGACTAAGGGAAAACGTATTATATTTGTATGTACTCCTAAGTACATACAAATTCTCATTATTAGACCAGTGTTGTGTGCACTTTGAAGCTCTGTGGAAGTGGCATCATTCAACATAAATCCTGAAATCTGGTTTTTGTTTGCTTGTTTGTTTTTACTTTTGAAACAAGTGCTACTCTGTAAGCCAGGCTGACCTCAAGCGTATACCCGTCCTATTCCGACTTCCTGAGTATTACAGCCATTTTGGCTTCCTACAGTTATATTTGTGAGAGTTACCATTTTATTTATTCCCTCTGCTTCTAGGCATCTCATTGTGTGGACATTCTTTGACTAACCTATGGCCCCTGTGGATGGACATGTTACTTCTTATTCTTGCAATTCTGAATGATAAAAAATATTCTCCTATGAACCCTGGTGACTTACCTATGGCCGTGAACTACTTAATACAAAATTGCACCAAGATAAGAAACTTATGTCCGAATCTCAGTCAACACACTATTTTCTTCATCAAGAAAGTCTTTGGGAAAAACCAATCAACCCATTAGGACAGCATGCTTAGTGACGTAGCTGCTCTCCTTCCTCACATAAACGCCTTGTCTGGTTAGGGTCCAGTGACAAAGAATTGAAGATTGTAGACCGTTCTGTTGAATCAGAAGCAGGTCTCCAGCTCTACTTCATGACTCTGCATTGAACTCTAGAGTCATACATTGAGCCAAAGTGAGTAAAATCTTCATTGTTGTGTGTCCCTGCCAACGTATGGTGTTGTCAGAGCTTTTTTGTTTTTGACAATTTAGTGGGCATGAACTAGTTTACTTTTTAAAAATATTAATTGTGTGTGTCTGTGTCCACAGATTCACACATGAGTTGGTCAGCAGACAACTCGTGGGAGGGAGTCCTCTCCTTTCACCGTGTGGGTCTCAGGGACTGAACGTGGGTCAGGCTAAGTGCCATCTTGCCAGCCACTTTCTCCATTTGCCAGTGTGTAAGACATCTTGCCAATTTTCACAATTGATTTTAGGTTAGCTGGTAATCTTGAACATTTTTAAAGACTTGCTGTTTCTGTTCATTTGACATTTTTAAAATGGGCCATGACTGCCTAAATCTTTTTCTTCTTTTCCATCTGTATTAGTTACTGTTCAATTGCTGTGAAGAGACACTATGATTAAGGCAACTGTTAGAAAAGAGAACATTTAATTGGGAGCTTGCTTGCAGTTTCAGAGGGTTAGTCCATTATCACCGAGGCAGGAAGCATGCTGACAGGCAGGCTGTCTGTGTCAGGCAGGCGTGTGGCTGAGAGCTTACATCCTGATCTGTTGGCAGACAGAGAGACTGGACTTGGCTTTTGGGCCTAGTAGCACACCTCTTCCAACATGTCTACATGTATTTCAACAAAGCCACACCTCCTAATCCTTCCCAAACAGTTCCACTAACTGGGGTCCAAGCATTTAAACATGTGAGCCTATTAGAACCATTCCTATTCAAACCACCACATTCTCCTACTGCTCTACTCGTGTCCTGTGAGGTGTTTCTGCACTCCTGTCTCTAACATCCGTCAGACAGATCACCTGCATTGGTAAAGTTCCTATCTTTGATAAACCTCTTATTCATGAATGCTGAGTAAGCAGACTCAGAAGTATAATAGTAAAAGCCATTTTGTTTTATTTTCTCAGTATATCCTTCTAGGTGTCTTTCCCTGAGGGAAATCAGTCTCTTTTGGATGACTTGGCAGGTCCGATGGCTTTTCTGAGCAACTTCAGTTAATAGAAACAATTTTTTAAAAATTATGTGTGGTGTGTGCATCTGTGTCTGTGGGAGGATATGCTGTGGATGTGCTGGTGCCCACAGAGGCTGGAGGAAGGCTGCAGATCTTGAGCTGGAGTTATGAATATAAGACACCTTACGTAGGTGCTGGGAACAGAACTGAAGTCCCCTTGAAAAACACCAGATTTCTTTTTCTTTTTCTTTTTCTTTTTCTTTTTTTTTTTTGGTTTTTTTGAGACAGGGTTTCTCTGTATAGCCTTGGCTGTCCTGGAACTCACTCTGTAGACCAGGCTGGCCTCGAACTCAGAAATCTACCTGTCTCTGCCTCCCAAGTGCTGGGATTAAAGGCGTGTGCCACCACTGCCTGGCAACACCATGATTTCTTGATTGCTAAGCCACATCTTCTGCTTGCAGTAAAAATCTTATATTAGTTTTCAAACTGTTAATTCAGTAAGGAAACATTAGGCTCAAAAAATAAACCAACATTTCAATTGTTACAGAAAAAAATTGCTGTCTTATCCAGTGGACATTTCCTAAAGTTATGTATATTTTCTCCAAAGAAGGGAATGGTTCCTCTCTCTCTCTCTCTCTCTCTCTCTCTCTCTCTCACTCTCCCTCTCTTTCTCTCTCTTTCTTTCTCTCTCCCTCCTTCTCTCTCTCCCTCCCACTCTCCCTTTCTTCCTTTCTTTCAAAAAGATTTATTATTTATTTATTTATTTTATGTATATGAGTATACATTGCTCTCTTCAGACACACCAGAAGAGGGCATCAGACCCATTACAGATGGTTGTGAGTCACCATGTCGGTGCTGGGAATTGAACTCAGGACCTCTGGAAGAGTAGGCAGTGCTCTAAACCACTGAACCTTCTCTTCAGCCCTCTTTCTCTCTTCTCTCTTTCTCTCTTTTCCCTTTTCTCTTTCTCTTTTTCTTTTCTTTCTTTCTTTCTTTCTTTCTTTCTTTCTTCCTTTCTTTCTTTCTTTCTTTCTTTCTTATCATGTCTGGACTGTTTCTCTAGTTACCAGTTTCTGGTTTTAGTTTCTGCTGTACCTAGGGGGAAAGCACGGAAGGAGAAGGCTGGAAAGCATTAGGAGGAAGACAAGGGCATTTATTTGGTTTGTTTTTGTGAGAGCTGAGAATTGAGCCCAGCACTTGCGTGTGCCAGACAAACACTGTCACTAAGCCACATTTCCAATACATTTGTTTCTTAAGACGGGGTCTCAGGTGACAAACACAGACCCTTAACTCCCAATACTCTCTCCTCTGCTTACTAAGGGCTGGGATTACAAACATGAACTGTTAGGCCCTGAACGTTGTTGGTAGTACTTGGTACAACCATAAGGTGATTGTGTTTACCCCAAGCTGGGGAAATGTTTAAAACAAAGTTTTTTTTTTTTTTTTTTAGATTTTTTTTTTTCTGGACTTTCAAAAAGATGCTATCTTGCTCTGTAGTGCTAGCTGGTCTGGAACCTGCTATGGTGGTCCAGTAGACTTACCTAAAACTTGTCATGATTCTTCAGCCTCTATGTCCTGGGTGCTGGGTGCTGGGTGCTAGGTTTACAATCATGAGCCATCATGCCTGGTTTCCCAGGGTTTTTTTTTTTTAAAGTATTTACATATTTATTTATTGTGTGCACATGTATGTGTATGTGAGTGCATGCGTGCCATGGCACACATGTAGAGGTCAGAGGACTACAGAGGAAGTTGGTTCTTTCCTTCTACCATGTGGAATCCAAGAATTGAACTCAGGCTTGTCTTTACTCATTGAACCATCTCACTGGCCCTTCCTTGGGTTCTTTTTTTTTTCACTTTAGAATCATCATCACCATCACCATCACCATCACCATCACCATCACCATCACCATCACCATCACCATCATCAGTTTTTTTGAGACAGGGTTTCTCTGTGCAGACCTGACTGTCCTAGAACTTACTTTGAAGACCATGCTGACCTCGAACTCAGAGATCTGCCTGCCTCTGCCTCCCATCAACTGTGCCCCACAACTGCCTGGCTTAGTTCTTATTTGTATGCATTTGTGTACTTGAGTTTTTGCATCACATGCACACAGGAACCTGTGGAGTCCAGAAGAAGGTACTGGATTCCCCTGGAACTGGAGTTGTGGGTGAGTGTGAGCCACCATATGGGTGCTTGGGAATGGAGCTGTGTACGAGTTGACTAACCTACAACTGGCCATTCCCGATGTCCCTCATTGTGTGATGCCTAAGCACTCTGATTTATTTGGGACTCTGCTCACTCTGGAAGGTCATCTGCTTTCTGAGGAGGGCCTTGTCAATTTCATTTTGTTTTTCAGAGTTGCATAAAAGACAAACACTGTACTGACTGAGGTATTTCTCCATTCCTTAACTTGCTTTTTAAGGCAAAATATTTATTTTTAAATTTCTCTTTAGTTTCTTGACACAGATAAAAAAACTTCTTTAGTTTATGGTACACAGACATACATGCAGGCAAAATACTGACTCATAAAATAAAATGAATATAACTGAAACAATAAAATAAAAAGTCCAAAGGAGAATGGCTGATAAGTCTCCCACTTGGTCACTGGCTTCCTTCCATATAGCCAGTGTTAGCACTCCTCTGTATTCCTTTAGAGAGACTCTATATACACACATATACAAGCAAAATAGAGCCGGGCAGTGGTGGCGCACGCCTTCAATCCCAGCACTTGAGAGACAGAGGCAGGCAGATCTCTGAGTTTGAGGCCAGCCTGGTCTACAGAGTGAATTCCAAGCCAGCAGGGGCTACACATAGAAACTCTGTCTTGAAAAAACAAACAAGAGGGCTGGAGAGATGTCTCAGTGGTTAAGAGCACTGAGAGAACTGACTGCCGTTCCATAGGTCCAGAGTGGCGGAATCCCATTCCCACCCTTTATGCTCCTCCTTTGACACTCTATGATGTGATGGTTTCCACCTTAAGTCCTGCACCCTGCCCTTCATTTCCTTCAACCTCCGACTCCCCTTTTACAGTGAGTATTACCATTTTTCTCATATTATGGCAGAACACATGACACAGACAATCTCAGGAGGAATTATTTACTTTGGCTCTCAGCTTCTGGAGGTATCAGTCCACCTCAGCAGGAGGTTATGATGAGTGAGTGTCACGGCACACAAGATGAGAAGCACAGGGGCACACAGGAAAAGACTGAGGCGCCCGCAGACATGTCCCCGGTCACCCACTTACTTTTCTCCCCAAAATATTGCTAAATTAGGAATGTATTACTCCAGTGATTAGCCCTCGTAGTTTATCTCTGGAAATTGCTCTCACAGACACACTCAAAGATATACTTTCCTTATCTGGTTATGTCTTAATCTAGTCAAGATGACAACTGGGTTGGCTAGTTGTTGCTGTTGTTGTTTTGAATATTCAAGATAGGGTTTTTCTGGGTAGCCCTGACTGTCCTGGAACTTACTCTATAGACTAGTCTGGACTTGAACTCACAGAGATCTGCCTGCCTCTGCCTCCAGAGTATTGAGATTAAAGGCATCAACTTAAGACAAGATAGAGTTTTTGAAAAAGTGGGAACATCAATTGAGAAAATGCCTTCATGCTGGGCAGTGGTGGCGCACGCCTTTAATCCCAGCACTTGGGAGGCAGAGGCAAACGGCGGATTTCTGAGTTCGAGGCCAGCCTGGTCTACAGAGTGAGTTCCAGGACAGCCAAGACTATACAGAGAAACCCTGTCTTGAAAAACAAAACAAAACAAAAAAAAAACAAAAAACAAAAAAAAAAAGAAAATGCCTTCATAAGCTAAGGCATTTTCCTAGTGATTGATGGGAGATGGCCCAGGCCATTGTGGGTGGAGCCATTCCTGGGCTGGTGGTCCTCAGTTCTATAAGAAAGCAGGCTGAGGAAACCAGTAAACAGAAACCACTCTCTGGTTTCTGTATCAGCTCCTGCCTCCAGGTTCCAGCCCTGTTTGAGGTTCTGTCCTGACTTCCTTTAATGATGGACTACAATGTGGAAGTATAAATTAAGTAACCCCTTCATCTCCAATGCGCTTTTAGTCATGGTGTTTCAGCACAGCAAAAGAAACAAGAAGACCACTATCTAGGTTAGCTACCCCAGACAGAAATACTCGGCTCCTTCCCTGTTCTGCTGTCAAGTTTGCAGTCTCTTTTTCAGGCCGGAATCCAGCTTTGGGCTCTCCCATCCACCTGCCTTCCTCGTCCTCCTCTTCCTCCTTGTCTTCCTCCTCCTCTTTCTCTTCCTCCTCCTTCTTCTCCCTCTCTCTTCCTCTCTCTCTTCCTCTCTCTCTCTCCCTCTCTCTCTCTCCCTTTCTCTCTCTCTCTCTCTCTTTCTGTCTCTCTCTCTCTCTCTCTCTCTCTCTCTCTCTCTCTCTCTCTCTCACACACACACACACACCCCAAGCTGTCGGTGTAGTCTCTTTACAACCTGTGTTAATAGTTTGAGGAGAGACAGAGTCTACCTCTGTACCCTGTCACCCAGCCTCTTGGATGAAATCTTCCTCTCAGAGCCTTTGCAGGTACAACTTCTCTATTTTCAAACTAGTGGCCGGGTTGAATGGGCTTGTGTGAATCACAGACCTGCTTTCGGAGTTCTCCTTTGAAAAGGCTTGTGCCTTGGAGGCCTGTCTCGCAGCTACGGCTACAGCTACGGCTATAGCTATGGCTACCACTGTCACTTGGTTTTAGGAATTTAATGTTTCTGATTTTAACATTGGATTGAGGTCAAATTCACCTCAGGATGACCTCTGTGGGTAAGCCTATGTCATTTTGTTCTCTGGATTTACTGTCTCAGGTCTCTTTCCCTCCCTCCTGAGGGCACCTCTATTGTGTAAATGTAACAGATTTTTACTAACCCTTAAGATGTTGATGGATATCTAGGTTACTTATATTTTCCAGATATTGTGTAACAGGCAACAAACGTGTAAGTAAGCATCTCTGTGGTAAACATAGGATTATTTGGGTATACGCCTGAGGATTCTAGCTGGATCACAGGGTAGATCTCTTTCTAACTTTCTGAGAGACCTCCACGCTGCTTTCCACAGTGGCTGTTACAGTTCGCACTCCTCCAGGCAGTGAGAGTTCCCTTTCCCCCATGTCCACACCAGCCTTTTTATCTTAATCACAGCCATTCTGACTGGAGTAAGAGAAAAATCTCAAAGTAGTTTTAATTTGCTTTTCTCTGGTGGCAAAATATGTTGAACACTAAAAAAACAAAAAACAAACAAAATGAAACATATTTTCAGCCATTTGTTTTTCATCTTTTGAGAAAAATTTGCATGTTTTCATATCCATTTTATTTTCATTTTTAGATTAGATTGGGTTATTTGCTGTATTAATGCATAGTTTCTTTTGAGGGTTTATTTATTTATTTTGCATATTCTAGGTACTAACATTGTCAGATTTATAGCTGCTAATGACTCTCTTTTCATCTTCTATAGGTTGCCACACAAATTATGGTGTCCTTTAATTTTTCTCCTTTATTTTATGATTGTTTTGCCTGTAGGTATGTCTGTACACCACAAGCATGCAGTACCCACTGAGGCAAGAAGAGGTGGTCAGATACTTTGGGTCTGGGGTTGTGCATAGTTGTAAGCTATCCTGTTTCTCTGGAAGGACAACCAGCGCTCTTAACTATTGGGCCATTTCTCTATCTACTGGGGTCCTATTCAGAAAATCCTTTCATGTGCCTATAAGTTCATGGATGGTACCAGGACTTTGTTTTGTTTTTGTTTGAGACAGGGTTTCTCTGTGTAGCCCTGGTTGTCCTGGAACTTGCTCTGTAGACTAAGCTGGTCTTGAACTCAGAGATCCATCTGCCTCTATCTCCCAAGTTTTGGGATTAAAGGTCTGCCAAGCTTTTAAAATCTTTATTACATTTATTTTAAGTGTGTGTGTGTGTGTTTCTGTTTGTCTGTGACACAGAAGACAAAAGAGGACATCAGATCCCCTGGAATTGAAGAGTTAGAGTTGGTTGTGAACCACCATATAGGTGTTGAGAATTGAACTCAAGTCCTCTAGAAGAACAGCTAGTGCTCTTAACCTCTGACCCATCTCTCCAGACTCTGAGTATTAGGCTGTATGTGATGTCCTCAGTCCATTTGGAGTTGAGTTTTTTGGAGAGTGAGAGAAGAGGATCTAGTTTCATTCTTCTATGTGTAGCTTTACCCAGCTTGGCCAGAACCATTTGTTGAAGATGCTGTCTTTTCTGCAATGTATGTTGCTGACCTTTAAAAACAACCTGGTGACTGTGAGTTTATATGAGGGTCCTCAATTTTAAGAATAAGTAAAATTAAAAAAGAAAAGCTCAAGAGTAAATAAAAAGGTTGAATCTAGAAAAAGGAAAAACCAAGCAGAGGAATCAGTAAATGTACTTCTGTGTTTTGATTAAAATGGAATGGAAATTTATTATTTCAATTGGTCGAGTTTATTGTTGAAAATGTAGCTAGGGGCTGTTAAGAAGGCTCAGCAGGTGAAGGCACTTACTACATAAGCCTAGCAACTGAACTGAATCTCCAACAGCCACGGCAAGGTAGATGGAGAGAACGGAGTCCACAAAGTTATCTTGTGGTGTGTGCATGTCCTGCCTCGACACACTAACAAGCAACACTATAATTAAAAAAAAAAAAAGTAGTCAAGCATGGTAGCACATACCTGCCATTCTAGTACTTGGGAAGTAGAGTTGGGAGGATCAGAGGTTCAAGGCTGGCCTCAGCTACATGAGACCCTGTCTCAATAACTCCCCACCCCCAACACACACACAAGAAAAGTTGGTGATTACAGGTTGGATTTGGTCTCCAAGATTGACATGTTTTTAGCAACATTCCTAGATGATTCTCATGCATCATTTTATTCAATTAATACAAAGAGTGAACAACTCATTACATTATTAAGATATGTCTCTCCACTTGTCAATTTATTGCCTAGAATTAACATCAGAGATACCATGTTCAAGAAAGAATATATCGCTGGGCAGTGGTGGCGCATGCCTTTAATCCCAGCACTTGGGAGGCAGAGGCAGGCGGATTTCTGAGTTCAAGGCCAGCCTGGTCTACAAAGTGAGTTCCAGGACAGCCAGGGCTACACAGAAAAACCCTGTCTCGAAAAACTAAAGGGGGAAAAAAAAGAATATATCAAATTCATTCAAATTTTAGTTAAAGAGAGATCAACTACTTAAACATATTGATTGCCTATTCAAATATTTTCAATAAAACATTTAAAAAATAAAATGGACTACTGTCCTAGCTAATTTTATGTCAACTGGACATCAGAGTCATCTGAAAGGAGAGAAACTTAACTGAGAAAATGCTTCAAGAAGATTCAGCTTGTGTTAATCAGGGTTTTCTAGGGTAGCAGAATTTATAGAATGAATCTTTTTACACATACTACATACATATGTACACACATATATATGTATACATGCATATACACGCACACATACACACACACACACACACACACACACACACACACACACACACAGGGAGGTTTATTAGAATCACTTACAGGCTATGGTTCAACAAATCCACTGATGGTAGACTATGAATGGAAAGCTCAAGAATCCAGAAGCTTCCCAGTCAGGCTGGATGTCTCAGCTCGTCTTCCATAAACAGTAGAATTCCAAAGAAGTAAGCTCTAAGGCCAGTGAAGAAAGGAACTTGCTTGCAAGGCAGGAGTAAATAGACAGAGAGCAAAATCCTCCTCCTTCCGTGTCCTCATATAGCACTGGTTCTCAACCTTCCTATTGCCAGGACCCTTTAGTATATATAGGTCCTCATGTTGTTGTGACCCCCCCAATCATAAAGCTATTTCTTTATTACTTCATAACTGTAATGAATCAAAATATAAACATGTAATATGCAGGATATCTGATATGTGACCCCCAAAAGGGGTCACAACCCACAGACTGAGAACCACTGTTCTATAAGAAAGCAGGCTGAGGGAGCCATTGTGAGCAAGACAGTAAGCAGTACCCTTCCATGGCCTCTGCATCAGCTCCTTCCTCCAGGTTCCTGCCCTGACTTCCTCCAGTGATGAACAGTGATGTGGAAGTGTGAGCCAAATAAACCCTCTCCTCCCCAAGTTGCTTTGGTCATGATGTTCCACCACAGCAATAGAAACCCTGACTTAGGACGAATACCTAGACCAAAGTTACACAATGACTACATAGCTCCACCAGGCTCCAAGTCCAGACCTTTGTGACTACACAGAGTTTATGACCCATCTTGGTGTGCAGACGATGTTGTCCCACAAAACTGTAAGAGGACACTTTGATACACTTGAAAGCTAATACTCTTGAGGGAATAAAAAGAAATCACAGAATATCAAAAAGAAGAGAGGTCTGTGATCCTAGCACTTAGGAGGCTGAGGCAGGAGGACTGTGAGTTCCAGGCCAATCTGGGCTATCCATGCAGCAGGATCTTGCCAGAGAGAGAGAGAGAGAGAGAGAGAGAGAGAGAGAGAGAGAGAGAGAGTGTGTGTGTGTGTGTGTGTGTGTGTGTGAGAGAGAGAGAGAGAGAGAGAGAGAGAGAGAGAGAGAGAGAGAGAGAGAGAGAAAGAGAAAGAGAGAGAGAGAGTGAGCGTGAGAGCAAGCGGAGGGCAATGCTGCTGAAACTAACACCAACCTCATTTCCAAGAGGTAACATGGGAGGTGGAGAAGTATCAGTTAGCTTTGGAGTAAATGAGATTCTTTATCTCCTGTTGATCAACGCTATAATATTGGGCAAATAGTGTTTCAGAACCCATTTCTTCCTTTTATAAAGGAATTTTATTAAGTATAATTACTTAATAAAGTGATTGGATACATTCTTTAAAATAACTAGTCTGGGGAAAAGGTAAATTTCCTTTTTCTTTTTATTACATGTATGTATGTATGTACGTATGTAACCAAGATATCTTCTTGTGCACCTGCATGCGCAGCGGCTCGCCTGTGGAGGTCAGAGGACAACTTGCAGGAATCTGTTCTCTTGGTTCACCATTCTGGGTTCAGGGATCAAACTCAGATTGCTAGGCGCGGTGGCAAATCCGTTCACCTGCTAATCCATCTCCCTGCCGCAGTTTCACTTTTCAAATCTTTTTCTTGCTACTGCTTGCATACTCGGGATATCCACAGTTCTAATTCTTTGCTTCGGCGCCTCTTCTCTGGGAGAGGGTATACATTTACATGTGTGCAGGACTTTTGTACATCCACGTAGTTCCTGTTGCCTTACGGAGAGGATCAGTTATTGTCGTCTGCCTTTATTGATAAGGTCAAGGTAAGGAACATTTATTGAACATCTACAATGTCCTAGTTACTGTGTTAGGCCCTATTGGGTCTATATAGAAAAAGACTTTAAGACACTCATGGTACTTTAGATGGGAAATAATTCCTAGGCAAAGTAACTATCGTAGTCTAGAAGGTGAAGAGCTTACTTGCAGTGAGCACCTAGCGGAAGGTGGCAATATTTGTGGAAAAGCTGTCCTTTAAAGTCTTGACAGATGATAGAATTCACCAAGCGGAGGCTGGGAAAAGACAAAGCTAAGAGAAAAAAATATTGACCTCAGAGGGCTTCTCAAACCACAACACGGAAAGGAAAGGAAACGTAGTTTTACTTGCTTTGGAACTAGCTTAAGCTATCAGCGTGCGTGCTGAACAGAACTGTAAACCCTGGCCAATGAGATGGCCACAGTGACAGCAGCGAGCAGCTGCAGCAGTCGCAGAGCTGCGGTTACTCTGAATTGCCTAGAGTGACGATTTATTCCGACCACTGCTGAAGCATCCTCAGCTCTCAGAAAGCTGTCGGTTCCCAGATCTCCTGTTCTTCCTTGTCAAGTCCTCAGCGTGTTTTGGCCCGGGGGGTGAACCGCTCAGCCAGAGGGCCCAATTAGCGGGGGTGGTCTCCTCTGCGGATAGACCTTGGCTCCTCTCGAGTCCTGCCGAGTTCCCATCGCGCCACACCAAAGATGGCTTCCCCGCGTTCTCTAGCTTCGGCTCGTCTCGCGCTCATCCTTGGGCCACACTCAACATGGCCCTAACCCAGGGTTGCATTCCTGCGGAACCGTCTCCGGACAGTTCTCGCGAGGTTTGGAGAGTCTCCCCCGCCCTCTCCCTCCCCGACTGCTCCCGCCCTGCCTCGCGCCGCCGCCACCGCCACTGCCGCCGGCGCCGCTCCTCCTCCGTGTCAGTTGTTGAGCTGTAATGGCGACTGGGCCGCCGCTGCCGAAGTGACTCCCGGGCGGGGGAGCGGGGCCGGACCTGCGCCTGAGAGGACTGCGGAGAGCCGCAGCTCGGGAGGGGGCTCGCGGCGGGGCAGAGGAGGCCGCCTCTGCGCCTCTCCTTCCTTCCCTGTCGCCCGGCGGATCCCGGGAGCCGGGGCGAGGCGGGCACCCGGTGCGTCCCCGGAGCGGGGAGGCCAGGCCCGGCAGCCCTGGGGCCGGTCGGGGCGGCGTCCCTGCACCCTCCGCCAGGCCCCGCGGGATGCACCGTGGGAGCCGAGGGCGGAGGCGACACTCTCAGGTGAGCTGCGGGGAGACCTGGCGGAGCCTGCGGACGCCTCCTCCGCCTTGGATGTCTCTGTCCGCGGTCCCAGGTCCCCGAGGTGGCCAGAGAGGCGGGGCGGGGCCCCCTGGCACTGCCTGACGTCCCCCTGGGGACCCTCCTTGGGTCCCGAGACTTTTCCTGGAGGGTCTTCCTGAGACCTGGGCTCCCGGACCTACTGGTGCCCACTGAAGACCAGATGTCTTTGCTTACCTGCCAGTGTCGCCCTCAGCACCCTCGCCCCTCTTGTCTGCATAGAGTTAAGCCACCTCTCACCTTTGGTCTCCGAAGTGTCCCTTCTTCGTTTGGAGATCGAGCATATTTTGGGAAATTCCGGGGCACTAGCTCCAGTGTCAGGAACAGTTTCTGTTCCTTTTCCTGGGTGTAATATTCTCAAAGTGCACTATGGGGAAAACTTTGATCACCTCCAGTCCAGCAGTTGTTGGAGTCTACCGGTTTATTCACACATGATTGGGCGGGGAGGGGGTGACATTTAACAAGCCTTACACGTTGGAAGTTGTCACTCTCGCTCCCCTCCCCCCTCTTTTAAAATCAGACAAATAATGCTAAATCATATTTAGCTAATGTCACAGATAAAGGCAGAAATTTGCCTGGATTTTAGTTTTCTAGCTAGGAAGTTGCAAATAGGTATATATTTTTAAAATGGATTTTTGATGTAACCAATGTTTCATTTGGGGGAAAAAATAGGTCGTTATGAATAGTGGTCGGTATCCATGTACTCTACTTAATTGTTTTGCTGGTGATCCTTGTTTTGAATTTGAAGAAGTCGTTAGGGTTGCCATGCTAACCTGCTCTCTTAGCTTGTATTTTCAAGATTTAAAAGGAAAGTCCATCCTAGACCAACCTACTATTAGTACCTGGGAATTTTTGAAGAAGCAATGATAAAATACTGCAAACTACTCTCCATTTAAAAACTTTCTTAATTTTAAGTACTGCTTTTTAAAAAGTCGGTGTGTTGCTAATAACATGGGATTGTGACTTTGGAAGATTCTTAGACCTGTACTAGAAGTTACTTCAAGCCCATGAAAGTGTAAGAGTTTTTGTATACTAAATTGACAAACTATTAAATGCAACAAATCTGAACTGTTATTGCATTCAACTTAGTACACCTTAATCAGAATATAAAGGTCATGCTAGAATACATTGTATATGTGGATAAATGTATCTTTTCATAGCAGAACTTTGTGCTTATAGTGATAGTAATGTTTGTAAACAATTTTGTATGTATATGAAAGACTTTTTTTCTGACATGTATTGGTGTATAGTATTAAGACCATCAATACTATAGAATCAACCTTTTATGGTGTTAATACATTTATGAATTAAAGTTTTTAAATTTTTTTCTTCTGATTGTCATTTTTTAAAATCCATTTTTAACACACTATATAGGGGCACAAGAAAGGAAGTGAAGTCCTTATATAACCACTTCAGTTTGTTAAACTGCTATAGCTTAAAGTGAGGGCAAAAGAGAAGTTGTATGAAATAACTGACTTTTTGGGGCGGGAGGATGGGTATACTTCCAAATCCATGAATTAGTCTTCATGTACTCTTGTGAGCAAAGGAGACAATGATCTTTATTTTGTAGTTATGGAAATGGACATACAAAGCCATTAATTTATGTGACTGCTGTTTTTATTCTGCAGATATTCTCGAATTAGCTATATTTTAAATTAAATATTAGCTTTAGATACTTTTGCCATTTGTTATTATTTTTTCAAAATATTTTAAAAAATATATTCTTCCTTTGCACATGACACTTGTTCCTTATGGTGATTTCTGGTTTTTAAAGGCATTAGTATTTTCATAAAATTTTATTGATTATTAGTAAGTCATGAATTACTGTAATGGATCACTGCTCTATGTAGTTGTGACCGTTATTTGTGCTGTGTGGGTCAAATTGCAAAATAGTTTTCTTTATTAACTTTCCCCCTATGTCACACAAGTTTTAGTGTTGCACATAGTTAAAAGAAAGGAAGGACTGCAGTATCTCTCTGCATTGATCTGTTGTCGATCATTGGTATTCCTCAGCGGAACTTCACATTTACCTTGGAGTATTTTGAGTTATTATTTATTTCTCATCTGGCCTCCAAGTTCTGTTCTGGAAGAGGTCTTTGTTACTGTGCACTCAGTTTCTAGCATATACTAAAACAATCAATAAATAATAGTTAAATTAATCTTAGTCCTAGGATAATACTTTAAAATCAAAACAGGAAACTGGTTCTTAGTTCATAGGCACGTTTTAGCTTTTCTTAGACATGTGCTCCAAATATCTGTTCAAAATTACTGGGTATCAGGGGAATGACAGCCTGGGATTTAAAAGACACTGAGAAAAGCCACAGGTGGTCCTAAGGCACTGAGGGCCTTAATGAGTCACTCAGGTGCTCTGCTGTAGTTGTGAAGAGGCTGGAAGCTGTAGGACCCTAACCTGCTGTACTAGAATTACAGAGTAGTAATGCATTTAGGTCTTTCTTAATCACAGGACTGGGTGTTTGGAATATTGGAGTCCAATGTCCATGTTGTGTCTGTTAGAAAGCCAGCATCCTAGCTTTAGAAGAGTCCACTAAGCAGCTCTAGGCTTACATTTGTTTATGTGTCAGATAATTGTCAAGTCAGAAGGCAATTATGATTAACTGGGCAATTATGACTGGTTAGCATTAATTAAAAATTCAAAGTGGATCTCAGTTTTCATGTTAACTTAAAAATATTAGACTATAAATTTAGTTTAAGTAGAACAACTTTCTAGGATGAAATTTGGCATTATCTATCAAAATTTAAATAAAGTACATGTACTATTTGATAAAATCATTTAATGTTTGTGAGTTTTATGTTACATAAATTTTGACACAGGAGCCCAACTATAAATGAAGAATATTCATTTATCATGATTACAAATAAAAGGAAGCATACATATTAAAACGTTCAAAATGTCTATTGGTAAGGGAATAGTTAAAATCATGGTCTATTTATGCGGTGAGATAGTTCACAGTTGTTGCAGGCTCTGGGGATCTATATTTACTGGTGAGAAGCAGCTGAGCGTGTCCCTCAGCACATGGAAAGGCGGCAGCTCTTGCAGGTTCACATCCTAACTGCACTTTGTACCAGCTGTGGCTGTTAGTGACTTAAATTCATCTGTAAGGTGGATGTAATGATAGTCCTTGCCTCACGGGACGATTGTGAGAACTAAATGAGTTAGTATCTGTATTCTAAGTGCAGTGTGCATTATGAAACTGCTTCCTATCACTATCATGTACTGACATGAGACAGTGCTCATGATATAATAGTGTGTGCAAGAAATACTGTGTAATATGATTTGACTTATAGAAAAATAGATAGGGGCCGGTAAGATGGCGCTTGTTTACCTATGAGCATGTATCACAAACAACCGTAAAGCACGTGCAAAGCTATGAGGCAGGCGTTCATCAGAATATGTTGAATTCAGTTAGCCTCATTCGTGTGTCCTCTTCCATTTGGAGATAATGGTCTCAGTTCCCTCCTACTGCATCTGCCAGGACAGTTTCCTGTTCACTAATTTGATGGTTTGATTAATATAATGTTCCATTTTATTGCATATATCAGGGATAAGTTCTTCAGTTGACTATATCCGAGAGGAAATTGTTGATTCATTTTGAGAGAGTACTCACCTGTGGTGAATGCGGTCAAGAGGTCAAGTAGCCCTCTGGATTTGGAGAAGGGTCTTTGGTGATTTTAGCAAGTGAGGATGATGATGGCGGCCTCCCTGCAGCTGCTTGAAAGGGACTGAAAGGCTCTCAACATGGAGACATGGAGTAGAGTCAACATTTCTCAGAGGTTTGTAAAGGAAGACGCAGTAGTGACGGGGTCCTGGGTGAGGGACTTTATCTTTTTAAGATGTCCTTAAACATAAATGCATAGAGGGAAATGTTGGAGAGGGGGGGGCCTGGGACACAAGCATGAGGAAAATGTGGCCAGGAATGAGGTGTCCTGAGAGAACCTGCGGAAGTAGCTCTAAAAGTAGGTGCAATGTTTCTATGGTACTTTTCCCTAAAAGTTCTTCCTCTTCCTCCTCTTCTTCCTTCATCTTTCTTTTTCTTTCTTCTTCTGCCATGTGTGATAGTGCACACCTGCCTAGCACACAGACAGGCAGCTCTCTGTGAGTTCTAGGCCAGCCTAGTCTGTGTAGACAGCTCCAAGCCAGCTACGGCTGTATAGTAAGAAAAGGACGCAGTTAAAATGACATTTTACTTGTGCAACACACACACACACACACGCACGCACGCAGCACGCATACACGCATGCACACACAGTATACGGAGGCCAGAGACTCTCTTTCAGGAGTCCTCTCACCTACCCCACTTGTTTTTCCATTCTCCCCAACAAACTCTTAATGGTAAGTTCAATTCTTTTTTGTTATAGGTTTTGGGAGGAGCCTTTGGATTTTATTATTATTTCCAAAAGGGGCTCACATTGTACCTAGGCATTCTTGGAACTCCTTTTGTAGCCCTGACCTGCAATCCTCCTGCCTGAGCCTTCTGAGTGCTGAGATTATAGGCCTGCACTATGACACCTGGCTGCCTTATGCTTTTTTTTTTTGAGATAGAGACCATTATGTAGCTTTGACTGTCCAGGAGCTACTGTATAGACCAGGCTGGGATTGAACTTGAACTTGCAGCTCTTTTTGATCTTAGTAACTCTTATCTATCCTTTAAGTCTTAGCTTAAATGGCACTTTTCTATTTCTCAGATGAGATGAGTTCTTTGTGTCATATACTCTTGTGTTAGATGCACCTATGTTTTTCCTTATTATCCATTTACAATTTAGGTTTGGAATAACCCTTTAAGTCTCTTACAGGCAGGAAGCTCGCTTGTTCTTTTTATTGCTATACTCGTGCTGCATAGCTGTACTTACTACTTACTACATGTGAGACGCTCACCAGATACTGCTGAATGGATAGCCTAGGTTTTACACCGAGGAAAAACATTCTCATGACTGGAAGATAACTGTCTGCAGTAGCAATAGGGATCAAAGAAATTTGTTAAAAACACTTTACCTGCCCTGATTAGGAGGAGGAGAGAAGGAAGGGCATTATCTGAAGAAATCTGTGAGGAAGTCTTATCCTTTGGGTGAATATAGTAACAGGGAAAGCACACGGAACACTTTCCAAAAGAGTTCAAGTGCAGTGAAGTTAATAGATCCCAGATCCAGAGGAGGACTTGATTTAGGTGGAAGAGAAAGGCAATTTATGGTAAGATTATTTGGATAGAGGGGTTCTGTTATATATTTATGTTTTACATGGTGACAGTTTCAGTGTTATAAGCGGCATTATAGAAATGACCATTAAAATCTTTCAAAACATTGATCTGGATTTAATTTACAGTTCTGGTATTTATTAACTAACTGACTTTGGGGTAATTCTGTTGTCTGCCCGATTTCATCTTAATAGGCCTAACGGATATGTGGATACTTGCCTGATAGTTGATGGAGATTAGAGCCGCCCTTGCCCTTACAGAAAGAGTACATCCATACTGCCTATGGCTGTTAACTGTCCACATATCCCATCCCATAGTGTTTAAGGTCTGGGATTCAAGGGATGTTGCTGTGGTTTTGTTTGGAAGCACATGTTTTCAGGATTACCTCTTTGAAATGAGCTTTCTCTTTTTAAATGCAATAACCTGTGTTTTCTAAAAGTCTCTAGAGTTATACTACTCAAAACTGGCTATGTATCAGGATGTTTGTAAACCAGAGGCTCTTAGGCCTCAGAGTTGCTGATTTGGAATCTCTGAGAGGTGGATAGAATCTGAGTTCTTTTGTTTTTAACCTTGATACTCAGGTGATTGGCCTCCTAGAGCAGTGGGTCACAACCTTCCTAATGCTGTGACCTTTAATACAGTTCCTCATGCTGTGATGACCCCCAACCATAACATTACTTTTGTTGCTACTTCGTAACTGTAGTTTTGCTGCTGTTGTGAATTGTAATGTCCATATCTGATATATAATCCCTGTGAAAGGGTCATTTGTGATCCACAGGTTGAGAACCACAGCCCTAGCGTCTGCTGACTGCCTGGAAGAAGCCATTGTGTGGCTACTCTGAAACTCATTTGCAGTGAGAATGGTAGGGGTGTTTGTGTGGACAGTTACTGAGTTAAGAAAATAGAGGGCTTGGGGTATAGCTCAGTAATAGGGCTGTTGTCTAGCATGTCTGAGAACCTGAGCTTAGAAGCCAGCCATGGTGGTGTACCCACTTTTATTTAATGTCAGCATTCAAGAGGCAGGTAGGTCTTTGTGAGTTGGAGGATGGCCTGATCTACATATTGAGTTCTAGGACAACTAGAGCCACACAATGAAACCCTGTCTCAAACATAATCAACTAACCAACCTGGGTTTGGTTACTAATACCACCCAAACCAAAACTACAGAGTCTAGTACTACAGAGTCTAGTACTACAGAGTCTAGTAC
>JANHMN010000009.1:53051430-53063677 GCA_030674055.1 Rhabdomys pumilio | reverse complement strand
CAGAGTCACTACTACAGAGTCTACTACTACAGAGTCTAGTACTACAGAGTCACTACTACAGAGTCTAGTACTACAGAGTCTACTACTACAGAGTCTACTACTACAGAGTCTACTACTACAGAGTCTAGTAGAGTAGGGGAACATAATGATTTTAAAGTATTTATCCAAAGGGCGTTTAAGTGCTTGTTTGGTTGGTTTCTAGATTGGGTTTCTCTGTGTAGCCCTGGCTGTTCTGAGACTTGCTCTGTAGGCCAAGCTGGCCTAAGACTTAGAGATCCCCTTTTGTGTGTGCACTCCTTGGTGCATGGATGTGTATCATATGTGTGTAGGCTCCTCTGGAGGTCAGAAGAAGGTGACAGACTCCTAGAACTGGAGTTACAGGTGATTGTGAGCCTCCTAATGTTGGAGCTGAGAGCCAGACTTGTGTTGTATAAGAGCAGTGAGCTTTCCTGTCATAGCCTAGGTTAGTCTTTGCTGACTTGATAGCTAGGGAGAATGTCTCTTTTTGAACAATAGCTTTTATGCATAGAGTGATTAACTGAGTCTTCAATATAATTTGCACATATTTTTAGTTATATATTTTTCATTTTTCTGCTTTCAAGGTCTGTGTATGTAGTATACATGTTTGCATATGTATGGGCACAAGTGTGGGCGTGAGTACATGTGAATTTACATATATTTCTTCTTCTCTTTTGCCTTAATCCACAACTAGGCTTTTCGTTGGTGATAGCCAGAGCAATAGCATAATTTTTTCCTACCAGTCCTTAAGCTTATTGCACATTAGTGATTATTTTATCATGTGATTCCCTTACTTTTGTGATATCACTATGTTCAGTTTATTATATGGAGGGCCACCTTTATCTTTTTTCCTTGTCATCAACATGGTCAATTATATTTTTCTGTTTGTGCTTTATAGTTTGTTTTACCATAGTTTTGTGGGCTTACTTATGTAATGGTATGTGAATTCTTCCTAGTTTTCTCTCACCATGTCCCCACGTTTAGTAGGCAAGTAGTACACATTGTGTTTGTCCTTTCTCAGAAGTGGCTTTCGGAACTGCTTCTCGCTTATGGCTGTGTGCTCATGTTTCTTACTTAGGGTGACCTACTCTCCCTTGCTTTTCCCGTTAGTCCTTCTACTGACAGATGTGCTGCTTTTTTTTTTTTTTTTTTTTTTAGATTTATTTATTTTATGTATGTGAGTACATTGTTGCTGTCTTCAGACACACCAGAAGAGGGCATCAGATCCCATTACAGATGGTTGTGAGCCACCATGTGATTACTAGGAATTGAGCTCAGGACCTCTGGAAGAGCAGCCAGTGCTCTTTGCTGCTGAGCCATCTCTTCACCCTGGCAGTGTTGTTTTAAACAGTACAAAAATATTTTATTTACTTTTGAGAATTTCATACCTGAGTACTGTATTTACATAATTCCACCCATCCTTTCCCCTTCCCACCTCACCCTCTCCCTTTTCCATCTTCTCCAGTGTCCTTCCACTCTCAAATACGTAATTTCTTTAACTGTTGCTCTGTGCATGTATGTATGTATGTATGTGTGCATGCATGTATAAATAAATGCAACATGCTCAGTTTATTTAGTGGTGCTTATATGTATATGTATTTAGGACTGATCATTTGGAATGGATACCTATTAGGGCACTTGTCCCAGAAGAAGTCTAGTTCTACCTCTCTTAGCAACCATTAATTGCCTGTAGCTCTTTATCTAGAAGAGTGTGAATAAAGCACTGTATTACCTGCCTCAAAGCTTGTAAATTACAACAATGATGGCTAAGATATACTCACAGGTATATCTTGAGGGTAACTAAATTGGACTTAAGGCCTGTTCGGTAGGTGGAGTTCATCAGTGTTCCAGTGAATACAGCCCTGCCTGTGGGTGGCGGGGCATGAACTCCAGAGGATAACTAACACTGCCACTTCCCAAAACCTGTAAAATTTCCAACCACATTTCAGATATCTATCCAGAGCCCCAGAAGGATTTAGGCAAGTTACAATAGCATTTGGGAAGTAGCTGAGATTAAAAAGTGTATTGAGGGGGAGCTGGCTTAGTTATGAAACTGTCTGCTATGCAAGCATGAAGATCTGGGTTCAGATCTCTAGAACCCACATTAAAAGCCAGATATTGTGGTGTAATCATGGCTCTAGTGAGGTGGAAGCAGGATTCCTGGGACTCGCTGGCCATGAACTCCAGCTGAAAAGGTGAGCTCTAGGTTCTCAAAAAGTAAGACACACACACACACACACACACACACACACACACACACACACACACGCCCACTCACACATGTATACTCAGACATGTATACGCATACCTTAAAATGTGTTGAATTTTCTTGGTAAGAAGGAGCTAGAAAAGAGGCCTAGTGATAGGTACTTTGGAAATGAAACCATTGAAGTACTGGGCTGAGGTAGACTGAGGTAGAGGGCCCTTCATCACTCAGTTAGGATATGTGCTGTCAAGGAAACAAGGGAGCTGTGCTTACATTAGTAATCTAGGAGTAGTGGGAGTTTCAAGATTAAAGTTTGAACTTGTAGATGTTAATAAAATATTGCTATAATAACATCAAATGGAAAATTACATTGAAAGTACGGTTCTTTTAGATTTTTAAAGACAGATATAGTTTTGAACAATGTTTAAGTCTTTAAATTTTATTTATTTTATGTTTATGACTGTTTGCCTTCATTTATGTCAGTGCACTGCATGTGTGCCTAGTGCTGGCAAAAGTCAGAAGAAGGTATCTGACTCCTTTAATAGAAGTTATAGATGATTATAAGCAACAGTAGGGATGCTGGGACTCAAACTCAGGTCCTCTACAAGTGCTCTTAACTGCCGAGCCACCTCTTCAGCCCACTCAGATAGTTCTAAGACCATCAAAAAAATAAACCCAAAGTCAGGAAAAAGTAATTTTTTAAGATTGTTGCTTTGGTTTTGGGTTTGGAAAACAGTCTTTAAAACAGTGGTGTAAATGAAATATGATATGCATGAAAACAACATACAAATGTATGACTTAGTTAAGTCTTATGAGCTGATATTGGTATCCAAATCAATGAATGATTATAAACAATTAATTGACTAGCTTCTAAATCCATTTGGCGGAGGAGACCTCAGTTGAGTCACTCCAAGGCTGATGTCCAGCCTCACTTGTAACTCTGCTGGAACTGTCTCTTGTGTTGTCCTCTAACTGACAGGATTATATGGCACATGTGTTGTTTCTGGTGTTCCTTATGTAATAGAGTTGTGATCCTGGACTACATCATTTTAAGAGCAAGTATGACAGTTTTATATACACATATATATGTATGTAATAAATTGATACATGCTATGTTATATAAGTGTTTTGCTAGATATTTGTAATTAAAGGTTGTAAATTAAGCATTTATTTTGAAACTTTTGTTTACACTGCATTACTTTTATTTGACGTATTTATCCTTTACATTGAGGAAATAATCACTATATTTTTTGCACTTTTAAGCAAAGAAATGTTTATAAAGACAATTTTGTCAGATCATTGACAGATTAGTGATAAAGAATAACCAAGTGCATGTGTGCGTGCTTGTGCACATGTGTGTATTGTCCTTGAGAGGATGTCAGATGCCCGGCAGTATCATTCTCTGCCTCATTCCCTTTTGAGGCAGGTCTTTCACTGACAAACCTGTCTCTGCCCTCTGCAGTGCTAGCGTCCAGGCATGTGTACCCGTGCCCAGCTTTCTGCATGGTGGCTGGGATCTAGACCAAGTCCTTAGTTTGTGTAGTGTGTGCTCGTATCCACCGCGCCTTCTGCTCAGCCCTTGAGCTCTTTTTTTCAATCAGTCTTGATAACTGTGATTAAAGTGTTTATGGTTGAAAATTTAAACTATTGGTAAATTTACTGAGTTTTGTTTTTCGTCAACCCTTGTTTTCAGGAAAATGTATTTTGTGAAGAAGTTTTGTATGTACAACACTAATGATTGAGTAGAGAGCACGTAATAAGCAAGCACTGCCATCGAACCACAGCTCTGACCTTTACAAGAGTTTCAGTTTTAGAACAGTTTGAAGTTTGTTTCTCGGAAGCTTAATATCAGGATTGTCTACTCCTTGGAGAAATTAATTCCCATAAAATTAATATACTTTAAAATTTTATGTATTTGGACTATCTAGGAGGTTGTGTGCACGTGTATGTGCATGGCTGCATTTGCCGTGGTACACATGTGGAAGTCAGAGAACAACTTAGAGAGTCACCTCTCTTTCTACCCTGTGGCCCAGGGGATAGAACTCAGGCTTGGCAGCAAGCATTCTTATCTGCTCAGCTGCCCCTACCTCCCTTTAAGTTGCAAATTTTAAACTTATTTTATGGATTAAGTTTTTTTTCTTTTTTTCTTTTTTCTTTTTTTTGTTTTTCGAGACAGGGTTTCTCTGTATAGCTCTGGCTGTCCTGGAACTCACTCTGTAGACCAGGCTGGCCTCGAACTCAGAAATCCGCCTGCCTCTGCCTCCCAAGTGCTGGGATTAAAGGCATATGCCACCACCGCCCGGCTGGATTAAGTTTTTAATAAATATGATAAAAATTTAATATGCTATAAAGAACTAATATAATTAATTAAAAATTAAGATCTTACTAGGTGAATGAACAAAGGATAATTCATAAATAAACCTAGGATTAAGATCTGTGGCAGAGGAGGAAGGGTAGGAAGGATTGGGGGAGCCAGAAGAATCAAGGACACCACAGGAAAACGGCCCACAGAATCAGCTGACTGATACTCAAGTTGGCTCAAAGAGATCAGGGAGCCTGCACAGATCGGACCTGGGTCCTCTGCATCTATGTTATGGCAGAATAGCTCTGTGTTCTTGTGGAAGGGACTCTTCACAGTGGAGTCGGGGCTGTCTCTGACTCTTGCCTGCCTTTGGGACCCTGTTCCTCCAGTTGGGTGGCCTTGTCCAGCCTTGCTGTGAGATCACGTGCCTGGTCTTACTGTATTTTGTTATGTCATGTTTAGTTGATGCCCCTGGGAAGACTGCTCTTTTCTGAGAGGAAATGAAGGGGGCATGGATCCAGGAGAGAGATTGACGGGGGGAGGGAGGGAAACTGCAGTTGGGATGTAATATGTGAGAGAAGAGTAAATTAAAAAGGGAGAAAAAAGATCTGTGGCAGAATATTTCATCTGGCTAAGTTCTAACATGTTCAGATTTAAGCAATCATTTTTTCCCCTATGGAATCAGCAAAAACCAAAAGTAATACAAACGATATTAAAAGGTCTTAATGAAGCTTCTAGGCGCTTATATTACTGGAAGCTAGAAAAGAGTTTGACGTTGAATCTCAGCAGCATGCCCTCCATAGTCTTTAGTTCAGTTTTGATACAATTTACAGATACTACTCCAGTCAAATAGTCCACATAGGCCAAAATTCATATATACAGTGTTGTTTTTGTTTTTAAGACAATGCCTCATTATGAATCACTGACTGGCCAGGAACTTGCTGAGCAGATCAGGCTGTTCTTAAATTCACAAAGATATACCTGCCTCTGCCTTCTTAGTTCTGAGATTAAAGGCATGCATCACCATGCCTGGCTACAATGTTGTTTGCAGTAGAGAAAATGAAACATACTAAGGTATTGGTTGTTTCTATTTTATGGGAAGGTTTTGTTTTCCTGTTTATTCACTGTGTGTATGAGAAACTGTGAGGATATGTGCATGCCATGGCAGCATGCGGAAGTCCGAGGGCACCTTGCTTGGGGTTAACTCCTCCAGCATGCAGGCCCTAGAACGGAAACCAGATTGTTAGCATGACTGGACCATCTCACCAGCCCTCTTATTGTCATGCTAGGGGATGAACTGGGAACTTATGTAAGGACAACATGTGTTCTAGCACTGGGACAGCTCCAGTCTCGTGACTCATAACAGAATGGGTGCTCTGTAAATAATGAAAATGTTGACAATAATGGTAATAGTTCCTCTAAAGTATTATTTATTGGATTATTATGTGTTGCTTATGAGAATATGAAGCTACATTTTATTAGAGATGACAGAGTTTTTCAGACTTCATGAATAGGTCTTTCTTTACTATTATGTTTTGTAATAGCAATGACATAATTGCAGGTAAATTGGCAAGATGAGGAGCAGCAAGTCAAAAGAGGTGCCTTTACCAAATCCAAGGAACTCTCAAAGCAAGGAGACTGTTCAAGGTATGATTTTTTTTTTTTTTTTTTTTTTTGGACTGAACTTAGTCTCTTTCTAGGGTCCTATAATATGTTAAATTTTGGGCTAATCAGTAGATGAAATTTGTGCATTATCTTTTGATTCATAAAACAGAAGAGTGGGTTATGCTGGAGAGGTGGCTCAGTAGTTAAAAGAGTGCTTACTGATCTTGCAGAGGACCTGTCTTCAGTTCCCGGTACCTCCTGTATTGTATGGCTTGCAAGTACTTATTTATAACTTCAGCCTCAGCGGTCATTTGCATGAACACACACACACACACACACACACACACACACACACACTTAAACCATTTTTAAAAAGTGGATAAATAATTAAAAATTTTACGTTTTAATATACAAGTACCCTTTAAAAAGTGAATTAATTGAGACAGACATATGGTGGTCATGCATTTACTGTAATCCGAATTCAAAAGGTTGAGGCAGGGGGATCATGAGATTAAGGCCAGCTTCTGCTACACAGTATGAACTCTCCTCAAAAATTACATATGCAAAATTAGTGTTTCTTTTTCCAAAATCCTGACATAACTGTAAGTATCTATAGTACATACATAATAAGTTAAAGTTATTTGTTACAGGCACTTTAAGGTATGATATTTTCAAAGGGAAACTGACAAACAAGTAGATCCAGAGGATGGTTCCTGTTTGTGAGGAAGCTAGAAGTTAGCCATTTTTGGAGGAAATGAACACTCTTCTCTTTGAAGAGGATAACCCATGGGAAACAATGCAGCCTCCAAGAAGTTGAAAGACTGTTACTTGAAAGACTGAGTAGATTTGTTTGTGTTGATAATGTGATGTATAGAATAGTTTTAAAAGTATTCTTTCACATATAAAATATAAGACAACACAAAGTTTTTTATTTGGTTGGAGTGTAGTGGTGGATTCCTAAAATTCCAGCACTCAACAGCCTCAGGCAGCAAGATTCTAAGTTGGAGGTCAGGCTAGGCTACATGGCAAGACCCTACCTTATTTTACCTTATTTATTCTCTTCTTCTCCCTCTCCCTCTTTCTCTGTGGTGGGGGTGTTCAGGCTATTGCTGTTAACTGAGTATACTTCTTACTTTTATGGATTTCTTGAGAAGCCTGATCTAGCATTATAAATGCATTTGTTAAGGAATAGCTCTAATGAAATAGTTCTCAAGCCTTTGATCACATTTGAGAGTATATGAAACTTTATAGTTTAGTTTCCTTCAGAACTCTGACTCTGCTACATGTCACTTTTTCTCAGTAGATGTAACCACATCATGGGATGCACTTTCTCAGACCAAGGCTGCTGTAAGTAGTTTTAGTTTCTATTTTAAACACTTACTTGTTTTAAAGTTGATACCATGGTATGGTGTGATTAATTAGAATATTTAATTGGAAAACAAAGGCATATATTCCACAACGAGCAAACATAAGTAGTGAAGAAGTAAACTAGATACTGCTTTAGGTCTCAGGTCTGCATTATGATGACATGTCAAGTATCCATGTGACCTGTGTGGGCACTCACCTCTAGTAGCTGGTTCACTTTGTGAGCTGATAGGAAGGATGGATATGGGAGGTTGGACTGGACCTGTGTAGAAGGCTTGTGATCAGGGATAGGAATAGAGGAAGGGAAAGGAATTGGCTTCTTGAATGGACTATGAGTTATCTCTTCTGTTTGTGGCAGTCATAAGTTCTTTTCCTTTATAAAAAAGAATGAGTGTAGGAGAGTTATTTTCTTTGTGCTTATTCTTGTCTGGATTATAGAAACCTAAGCTAGAAAAGTAATGTATGGACCCTTTAAGGAGACATTCCTCTTTTTGGTTGATTATCTTAATACATGCTTTTTTTTTTTTTTTTTTTACCCCTTTTCTTTTTATATACCCCCTGAGTTTGACTTTGTTTCTTTATTGTCTATTTTTTAAAAATTTAATTATTTTTATTTTATGTGTCTGAGTGTTTTGCCTGAGAGTATGTGTCCACTGTATGTGTGTGGCTGGTGCCCACAGGCAGCTGTAAGCCACCATGTGGGTACTGGGAACTGAATCTGGATCTTTCAAGAGTAGCAAGTGCTCTGAACTGCTGAGCTATCTCTCTAGACGTTGTTTGATTATTTTGTGGAATTTTTCTATGTTCTAATCTTTGGAACTCTTTTGAAAGCAAATCAGCTAATTTTATTTATTTATTTATTTATTTTTAATATTCTCTAGAGAAGGTCTATTCTCTGTCTTGAGAAACATAGCCTTACATAATGATGGGGAGAAAATTATATTTTGATTTAATATAATAAAGATTTAGCTTTATAACAAAGCAGTATGTAATCTCTCTCTATGAGCTTTAAATGTATATAATGTAGAGATGAATAGTAATTGGATTATTTCAGGATTACTTTATGTGTTTTCATTGTATTCAAATTTTAGCTGAGACACATTGAGAACAAATTAGAAGTAACCCCTACATGTACAGCTGTAATCGATTCTGTGATGGATACTAAGAAGTCTGCAAGTGCTACCCGAAAAATAAGTAGGAAAGGTATGTGTGAAGTTCCTCTTAAGAATTTAACTATATTAAATACAGATTCATAAATTATTATTATCGCTGTGGGGATGCGCATGTGCCATGGCCTACACTGCGGAGGCCAGAGGCCACCTTGTAGAACTGGTTCTCTCTTTCCACCTTTGTGTGGGCTCTGGGGTCAGCCCCATTCTTACAGATTTTGCTTCTTTCAGTTTAGTATTTCTTGGTAGTCTGCAGTGCCTGTCCTTAGACTGAGTACTTATGCTGAGTCCTTCTGACACAGCATCACGAAGCGTGAGGCTGATGATGTTTCCACCAGTGCATCATGTCTGACACTTGAGTTTTTATTGTTTGAGGTAATGAGAATTTTGTTTGGGTATCTAAGGTTATATATACTTATTTTTTTAGTTCATAGGTATAGTCTTTGAAGGTAAAATTTAGTTGACGTGACACGTATGTGTTTCTTTTGTGGGTGACTAAATTGTTAGTCATGAATATCTTTCATATAGAAACTAATAAATTAATACTATGCAGATATTTGATTTTTTTTTTTTTTTTTGCTTTGTTTTTGTTTTTTTGTTTCCTTGGTGGAAATGCTTTCTACTTAAACTAAGTGTTGCTGGATTTTGGCAATTCTCGTCTTATTGTTTCGAAGGGAGGGTTCCTGAGGATTTAACCTAGGACCCTACATGCAAGGACAGTCCCTACTGCTGACCTGTATCTTCAGCCTTATTTTTATTTATTTTGTATTTTGAGGTCAATTGTCTACACCGGTCTTGAACTTACATTGTGGTACAGGCAGACCTTGACTGATAATCCTCCTACCTTTCAATGTATAGATTTTGATTTGGTATTACCTTCTTAGAGTACAGTTTTCTCCATAAATTTAGTTGACCGGGCATTTTCTATCTGCTTACCTAATATCTAACCTAAAGACAGTAGAAATAGCACATAGGCAAGTTATTCTATTAGACAGACATGGTTCATATTATATGTTCTCATAGATTTTTTTTCTCTTTCAGATGGTAGATGTCTAGATGATTCTTGGGTCAGTGCTCCAACTTCCAAACTTTCTAAACCACGGAAAGAGAAATCTCGTAGTCCTCTCAGGGCTACGACCCTGGAAAGTAATGTTAAGAAAAACAATCGCGTGGAGTTCCGTGAACCTTTGGTTTCTTACAGGTTGGTATTAGGAAAACACTGGTATAGTCTATAATAACTATAATAGGATTATGATTTTTCAGTTTTTAACACACTGATTCTGAAATTGTGTTAGTTACTTTTCTCATTGCTGTGACCATATGTCTGACAAGCGGCCCAAGGAGGGAAAACTTTATTTTGGTTACAGTTTGAAAGGACTACAGTGCATGGCGGGGAAGGCCTGGCAGCAGACCTGTGAGACTGCGGGTCACACTCTCCTGCAGTTACAGAGCAGGGGAGCAAGGCTCTGGAAATGAAATCTCAGGGCCTACCCAGTACCTCACTTCCTGCAACCAACTGACCAACTCATAAAGTTCCACAGACCTCTAAAAAAAGGGCCAGACTGGGCACTGTTGTTCAAACACATGTGCCTGTCTCACACTCAAGCCATAACAGATAATTAAAAAAATAAACATTCACCAAAACATAAATAAAAACACACAATCGCCTCCAAATTCAACCTTCTTACAAAATGCTGACCATCAGATTGTCTTTCTTTGCGGTACTAGATTCCCAATCCACGATCTCTCATATAGTTGTCAAAGACTCAGCCACTGAGCTGAGTCCCAGTCTGTATCTTCTCTTTTTAAGTATCTGATAGGAAGAATAGTGATGTTGTCTGTGTGTGTGCGCATGTCTTTCTGTCTGTTTATCTGTCTGTGTCTCTGTTTGTGTGTATGCATGCTTTCCACATGTGTTGTTAGCGCCAAGACTGCTTTGGAGCTAGAGTTACAGATGGTTGTGAGCCATCCCATGTGGGTTGTGGGAACTGTAATTCTGGTTCTCTGGAAGAGCAGAAGCTGCTCATAACCAAGCAGCAAACATTATGAGCATCTTTGTAGGCCCTGAAATTAATTTTTTTTTCACTAATTGCATGAGTTTATTCTTTTACTTTGTAGCAACTTAGATGTTCTGGGTTAATATATTATTTTAATAGTGTAGGGTAGATAATAGAAAATGTTATACATTTTTGTTAACAATGCTTAGGATATTTAAGTACTAAAATTAGAGAATTTTATATTTTTGAAGGATACCTTACTAATGATTTGAATGTGTCTTAGTCTTACTGTGGCAAATAGTAAGAAGTAAGACTCTGGGCCTTATATGTATTGAATTTATAAGCATTTTTGGTATATTTCAAAGTGTCAGTAAATCAAGATGTTGTATGATAGTCTTGATAATTTTAGGTATGTATTCTCAAATTTTGTGATAAAGAATTTGGAAGAGGATCCAAATAATAAATTCAATGTTTATTATGTTATATTTGATACTAGCTAAAAGATAGTAAGGAATTTTCAAGTGTAGGTAAGATATATTATGTAGAATAATCAATCAGGTATGGAACTATAGCCATGGGTCTTGTCACTTTGAAAAACCTGAGATTGAGTTACTGACCTCTTTTTATTCTGATGTTCTTGCAAAGAATACTGTATGGTACTTAAAATTTTATAATTTATATTTTTAAGAAAAGAAAAACAGTTACCCAGAAGATAGTTGTATATTGAATGCCCCTTTCTGCCTGGCACATTCCATTTATCATGTAATCACCGTATTCACCACACACACACACACACACACACACACACACACACTCACACTCACACACACACACTCACACACACACACTAGGTTTCATGTAGCCAGGTCTGGCTTCCAGCCAGAATGAATTTAAACTTCTGATCCCCTTGCTTCTACCTTCTCTGTTATTGAGGTCTTAAGTGTACACTACCTGATTTATACAGTGCTGGGATTAACTGTGTATGCTAGGCCAGTGCTCTCTCAACTGAGCTCCTTAAAACCCTTACTGTCTTCTGTAAGAAACACAACCTCATCTGTTTTTGCTTGTATTAGTTACCTTTGAGTAACTATGACCAAAATACCTGAGAGAACTGTAAAAGTTTCTTATTTGCCTGTTGGTAATTGTCATCTCCGAAGCTTACTGCCTCTGTCTGCTAACCTAGGCCTAGTCCTGGAAGCTTCTGCTAATCTAGGCCTAGAATGTTTTCAGCCTCTTAGACTTGCTGCTAAATTAGCTCTCCCTTTCTAGTTTTCTGAACTGTGAATGACTGGTTCAACCCAGCTTTTCTGGCTCAAACTCCTCTCCAAGCTGACTGATTTAGTCTGGCTTCTCTCTTGGCCTCAGACTTTTTGCTCTGCTTGGCCTCAAACTAACTGTAACAATCTGTTCTGATCTTCTGGCTCCTTCTCATTCTCTGGCTTGTTCTGTCTTCCCTGTGTTTAGCTTGTTCTCCCTCTACAACATGTCTCTGTCCAACTGTTCCAGTAAAACTGTCTTCTCTCTTCCTTCCTTCCTTCCTTCCTTCCTTCCTTCCTTCCTTCCTTCCTTCCTTCCTTCCTTCCTT
>JANHMN010000009.1:53031964-53051330 GCA_030674055.1 Rhabdomys pumilio | reverse complement strand
TCTCTCTCTCTTTCTTTCTTTCTTTCTTTCTTTCTTTCTTTCTTTCTTTCTTTCTTTCTTTCTTTCTAAGATTTATTTTATGTATATGAGTACACCATTGCTTTCTTCAGACACACCAGAAGAGAGCATCAGATCTCATTACAGATGGTTGTGAGCCACCATGTGGTTGCTGGTAATTGAACTGAGGACCTCTGGAAGAGCAGTCGGTGCTCTTAACCACTGAGCTGTCTCTTCAGCCCCTTCTTCTTTCTTTCTTATAAGTAGCTTCCCTTTTCTTTTTATTCTCATGAGAATTGGGCATATCCTATTCTGTCACATCTTTCTCTGATTTGCCACTTTGTCTGCCACTCAATTAGACATCACTTTCAAACATGGGTGATTCCTTCTCCAAGCTAATTTTACCCTCATTGTTTGGGATTAAAAGTGTATACTAAGAGCACGTCTATATTCCAGCCAGAGGGATTAAAGGTGTGTGCACACCACAACTAGAAATACCATCTTGGGGTTCACAATGTGATGATCAAATATCAGAGAACAATGTGTTTGGACTCATGATTTCAGAGGGCACAGTCCGTGGCTGGTTAGACCCATGTGCATGAGCATCATGGTGGTGGGAGCACGTGGAGGAGGAGGGCATTTACCTCATAGTGTATGAGAGGCAGAGAGACAGAGACAGACAGACACACAGATAGACTGTGAATGAATGAATGAGTGAGTGAGTGAGTGAGTGAGTGAGTGAGTGAGTGAGAAAAGCCCCTGGCAAGCTCTCAAGCACATCTACTGGTGGCATACTTCCTCTAGCTAGGCCACACCCCAGGTGTCCACAGCCTTACACAGTAATGCTGTTGTTGAGGAACCAAACATTTAACATAAGAGCTTATGGGAACATTTTCTGTTGAAACCATAATACTCCCAACACTCCATTTTCCAAGACAGATTAATCTCTCCTCTATAATACTAGATAATTTCCATTATAGCATTTTCATCTCATATTTTGATTCATGGTTATCTACTGAAGGGTTTAAATTTGATCTTCTCAAAGCAGTAACTGGCTAGTGCTTTGCCATGTGGTAAATATTAATGAATATTTTTATCAATATTTTATTAAGAATATATAAAAATTATAAACAGCTAAAACTATAGTGAAGACCCTGCACATATTCAGTAAATATTCAGTGAGTAAAATATTATGTAAAATTACCTTTTTATCTATTTTCTTTTTTAAAGACTTATTTTTATTTGTGTATATGCATGTGTATGCTGTTACCACAGAGGTCGCAAGAGGGCATCATACATAGCACCTGGTGGAGTTATACACAGATGTGAACTATCTGACAAGGGTGTTGGGATCTGACTCAGACTCTTCAGCAGCTTGGATTATGGACATGTAGCATTAAGCCCTGGTTTTACTTTTTTAAACTTCTAGGGAATTGTTGGTTGGTTGTTTTGCTTCTGTTATTAACTCCAAGTTCTCCGTTGAGTATAAGACTGGGTTCAGTTTGACCTGCTTTGTTTCACTATTACTCAGGCTTGTTTTATTGGCAAGAGAAAATTGTTTGTGGTGTACATAATGTCTTGATTCATCTATTCATCTTAGGATTGCATAATCAAGCTCTTAATGTATGTGTCACCTCACACACCTACTATTTGTGGTGAGAATACCTAATATCTAATTCCTACAGTTTTTAAGTCTACAGAACTTTTTGTTCTTAACTCTAATCATAGAGTTTTTCGTTTCTATCACAGGGAAACCCACGGTACCCCTTTCAGTTTAAGTCCCAGTCATCTGGAGTCAAAGCATGTCTGTTGTATTCAAGAGGAAAAGCCCGAGAGTGGGAAGCAAATGGTACTCAGTCGGGAAGCCTGGGATGTCCATGGCTGTGATTTTGAGAGTGCTCAACCCTCTGTCATCAGTGATACAGTTGTTAGATTTTTAAATGATGGACCAGCAATTGACGCATTGCACAGTTCTGAATGTTTAATGAGAATGGGAGTACATGTGAGAACTGAGGAAGAAATGCCTAACAGAACAAAAGGAAGTGAGAACAATTCAAAGCCTTCTCTTGACATGGAACATGATGTTGATCCGAAAGTGTTGCTGCTGTCTGATTCTTCTCCATCCTCTACTAGTGCCTGTAATTCCCAAAGATTAGATATTTCGAAGCGGCAACAACATGATGTTAAACTGGAAAAACTTAAAGAGCGGATTAGGAAACAGTGGGAACACTCAGAAGAAATAAATGGCCAGGCCCAGACTCTAGGTCATATTGACCATCCAGTAATGGTTGTTAATGTTGACAACTCTGTGACAACAAAAGTCAGGAAAGTGGCAACAGCACCACCTGCTCCAGCATACAAAGGTTGGTACCGATCTGTATGCTTTTCTCTGTCTTCATGTCCTCTGGTTCCCCTAGGATATACAGAACAGCTGAGTACCAAATTAGCTGCATATGAAAAAAATGTACATGTTAAAAATGACAATTCTAGACTTAAGTCAGAATTTCTGGGGATGGGTTCCAGAATGAGATTTGTTTGTTTGTTTGTTTGATTGTGAGTCAGGCTCTCACTGGTAGCCCTGGATGACCTGGAATTCACTATGTGAACAGGCTGGCCTGAAAGTCTCAGAGGTCTCTCTGCCTCTGCCTCCTGAGTGAGGAATTAGACCAGAATAAGAATTTTTAACAAGTCTCTTTAGAGGATCTTCCCTCTTCCTCTTCTGCCACCCTCTTCGCTCCTTTTCTCTTCTTTTTACAATAGGGTTTATTCTATATGTCAGACTGGCTTCAAACTCAGAATGATCTGGGGTGAGATGCTTGAGCCACTGTGCTTAGCTCCTTAGGGACTCTTAGACTATAAAATAGGAAATAGGATTAGTACCGTTTTCTGACAACCAACAGGATATAGTTTGGGATTCATAAGAATTGCTTAACAGTAATACCTGTAGTGGTGCATGTTTGTAATCCCAGCTGCTCTGGAGGATGAGCGAGGGCGAATGTCTAGGTTAAGGCCTGCCCAAACTGCGGAGTTCCAGCTAGCCTGACTGCACAGCATGGCCCTGTCTCCAAATAGAAAGTTTTAAAAAGGGACAGGGATGTAGCTCAGTAGTAGATAGCTTGTCTAGCGTACTCAAGTCCATGGGTTTAATTCTCAGTATTAGAAAACCCCCATTTACAAGACAAATTAATCAGTTTCCAGTTAACATAGGACTGTATAATATTTTGGCATTGACATGGATCCTGTTTTAATTTTTGACAAAGTGTTGAGAGAGAGAGAGAGAGAGAGAAAGAGAGAGAGAGAGAGATCCAAACCCTAAAATACTCCAAAATCTGAACTATGTGAAGAACTCATAGAACATTGTAAGTGGAAAGCCCCACATCTGATCTCATGTGGCAGGTCACAGTCAGAATGCAGGTCCATAATATTATTTAATCAGACTCCCATGGTATAAAAAGCCCAGCCATGCCCCGTCACATTGGATATATTTTTGCCATGCATGTCCAGATTCCCCAACTCATTTGTGCTCACAGGGATAATAAAACACTATTTGTAGATCACACACAGCAGTGGAATTTTCTTATCATGTCCCACAAAGGGTTTGGGGGGGTTCTTAGCTTTTTGCTTATTTTCTGCTCTATGGTGTAAAGTCACTGCTGGGAATGTCAAAGAACCTAACGAATATCCTTAGTCGTAACAATTTATAGGTAAAGAGAAAGTACTTAGATTTATCAGTAGTGCCAACATCAAGCCTTCAAAGTGTGAAACATCCTACAGAAGGGTCGGGCTGGAGTGACCAGCCAGCAGACGTGACCCGAGAAACAAGATAAATGGAGGAAGTTATGTCATGAAAGTGATGAGCAGAAGTTACTGAGAAGGAAAGGCAGACTGCAGAGCTAGAGATGAGTGTCTTCTCTTTAGAGTAGGTCTGATGTTAGGTGTGGTGGGGTACACCCTTAATCTCAGCACTTAGGAGGCAGATGCACGTGGATCTCTGTGTGTTTGAGGCTAGCCTGGTCTACAGAGCAAGTTCCAGGACAGTCAGAGCTACATAGAGAAACCCTGTCTTGAGAAACCAAAGGGAGCAGTTGTGTTTGCGTTGCAGTAGGGTATACCAGTATGTGGGATGCTATTATGAAGCCTCCACTAAGCCACCTACCTTAGTGAACAGATGGAAAGGGACCGTGACTATGGAAGAGTTTAAGAAAACACAGAGGGTTGTTGTTGTTAATATTATTATTATTTCGGGTGTATGGTGGAAAAACATGCACTGATATACAAAGCCAGAGAGAAGAAATTCAATGACTAGTGTGCCAAAGTTGTTGCTGATGAAAATCAAAAATACTCATGACACATTACTGTTTTGGTGATATTGCCCCAGAAAGATGCTAATAATAGCCAAGAAGATAGCCAGCTCAGGAATTAAGGCTGCCAAGGACAGAGGGGCTGTTGAGATGGGTTAATGCAGCAGGCACACAGAAACCTTAAAACTTCATGTGATAACTGAAAGCATTCACCTTCTCTGTTTTAAAGTCTTAACATCTTACTAGTCTGTTGTGCTAATAAAAAGTAAGACCTTAGACAGCTTTTAAAATTGGTTTCACTGTCACATGTTCTAGCAGCACACACTCACTGCTGGGAAGCTACCTTGAATAATGATGGCAGAATTTTGTTATCTCTTGACAACTATTCTGTTCATCTTCAGGGCTAGAGGATGGAACAAAGATTAAAGGAATGACCAAGCAATAAGGAGCCCAAGTAGAGACCTCTCCCATGAGCAAGCACCAATCCTCGACACTACTAATGATGCTGTGTTATGCTTGCAGACTGGAGTCTAGCATAACTGTCCTCTGAGAGCTCCACCCAGCAGCTGACTCCGACAGATGCAGACACCCACAGCCAAACAGTGGATGGAGCTTGGGGACTCTTATAGAAGAGTTGAGGGAAGGATTGAGGGCCCTGAAGGAGATAGGAACTCCACAGCTTCTCTTGAATAAAGCGCTGACCCATGAGTATAGAAGAATATCATTAGAAGTCATTTTATTGGTACTTTTTAAAAAGACCATTAGTATTTGGTTTTACCCTAGGTCTCTGGGCTATCTAGTCTCTGATTCCTGGCCACCCAAGCAGTGTTGGGTATGGGTTCTGTCTTGTGGAGTGGGTTTTAAGTCAATTAGACATCGTTTGGCTACTCACAAGTTTTGAGCTACCATTGCCCTAGCATATCTTGCAGGCAGGACAGATGGTAGGTCAAAGGCTTTGTGGCTGGGTTGAAGTTTATGTTTCTCTTTTGGTAGCCTATAGAGTACTTTCCTGCACCAAAGACACTAGAACATGGGGGTGAAGGCTTTATGTAGGCACCAGTTTGACTTTTCTATGCTCAGTGAGTTGTGTGGGTGTTGTCCTTGGCAGTGGGGCCTTTCTGTCAGGTTGTGGAGAGCACCCCTTTGTCTTAGCAACAACCTGGTTGTTTGGGAATTTCCACGGAACCCCACCTTGGCCAAGAACTCAACTAATGCAGTGCAGTCCCAGTACTAGAAGACTTGTTTGGTGACAAGAGATGCCGAGGTGGGACTCTTGTCTGCCCCCTTATTAGGGGACTTTATTCGGATTGCCTTCATGTATTTTAGGAAGTGTCCACTGTTCTAGGTCCCCATCCCATCCCTTAGACACCCCTTAATTCCAGCTATCTCTCCCTGCATTCCTTCCTTAACCCTTTCCCCTCCATTCCCAACCTGATTCCCCAGTTCCTGTCCCCACCTACCCCAAGTTCACCCATAAAATCTATTGTGTTCACCTCTTCCAGGGAGATCCATGTCCCCTGTGGCCCCTAGCCTCTCTGAGTGTATGGATTGTAGGTTGGTTATTATTTATTTCATGTCTAATATTCACATATAAGCCGATACATAACATATTTATCTCTCTGGGTCTGGGTTACCTCACATAGGATGATTGTTTTTCTAGTTCCATTCATTTGCCTGCAAGTTTCATGATGCCATTTTTTTAAACAGCTGAGTAATATTCCATTGTGTAAATGTACCACATTTTCTTTATTCATTCTACTGTTGAGGGACATCTAGGCGGTTTCCAGTTTTTGACTATTATGCATAGAGCAGCAATGAACATGGTTGAGCAAGTGCCCTTGTAAGATAAGTGTCCTGTAGGTATATGCCCAATAGTGGTATGGCTGGATCTTGAGATAGCTCTAGTTTCAACTTCCTGAAAAACTACTACACTGATTTCCGTAGTGGCAGTACAAGTTTGGACTCCTCCAGCAGTGGATGAATGGTTACCCTTATTTCATATCTTCCCAGCAGGAGCTGTCACTTGTGCTACTAGTCTTAGCCATTCTGACAGGTGTACGATTGAATCTCAAAGTAGTTTTGAATTGCATTTCCCTGATGGCTAAAGATCTTAAACTTTTCTTTTTAAATGTTTCTTGGCCATTTGAGTTTCCTCTTTTGAGCTCTGTTTAGATCTGTATCCTGTTTTAAAATTTGAGTATTTGGTATTTTGATAGCTAGTTTCTTCAGTTCCTTTTATATATATGTATGTATACACATATACTGTATATACTGTGTGTATATAATAAATAAATATATACATATATAAATCTCATATATTTATGAATGATCTTTGGATGTGGAATTGGTGAAAATCTTTTCCCATTCTGTAGGCTGCTGCTTTGTCTGAATGACAGTGTCTTTTACAGAAGCTTTTCAGATACGAGGTCCTATGTATTAATTGTTGTTCTTAGTGCCTGGACTGTCAGTGTTCTGTTCAGGAAGTCTCCTCCTGTGCCAATGAATTCAAGGCTATTCCTCACTTTCTTTTCTATCTGGTTTTATGTTAAGATCTTTGATCCATTTGGAGTTAGGTTTTTTGCAGGGTGATAAGTATGGATTTATTTGTGTTTTTCTACATGCCTACACCCAGTTTGACTAGCACCATTTTTTTGAAGATGTCTTTTTTTCCAATCTGAATTTCTGGTTTCTTTATCAAAAATGAGTGTCCATAGATGTGTGGATTTATGTCTGTGTCTTCAATTCAGTTACTTTGATCAATGTGTCTTTTTATATTAATACCATGAGATTTTATTACTATAGCTTTGTAGTATAATTTAAAATCAGGAATGGCGGAACATCCAGCAGTTCTTTTATTGTTCAGGATTGTTTTAGCTATCCTGGTTTTTTCCATTTCCATGTAAAGTTAAGCATTGTCTTTTCAAGGTCTGTGAAGAATTGTGTTAGAATTTTGCTGGGGATTCCATTGATTTTGTAGATTGCTTTCGGTAGGATGGTTCTTTGCACTATGCTAATCCTGCTGATCCATGAGTATGGGAGATCTTTCCATCTTCTGTGGTCTTTTTTGTTTTCTTTCTCTAGGGATTTGAAGTTGTTATCATACAAGTCTTTCACTTGCTTGATTATAGTTACCCCAAGATATTTTATATTATTTGAGGCCATTGTGAAAGATGTTTTCTGTGATTTTTTTTTCTCACTCCTTTTGTCATTTGTATATAGGAGGGTTACTTATTATTGTGAGTTAATTTTGTATCCAGCTACTTTGCTGAAAGTGTTTATCAGCTGTAGGAATTTTTTAGTGAAATATTTAGAGTTACATATGTATACTATCTTACCATCTGCAAATAAAGATATTTTGACTTCTTCCTTTCCTATTTGAAACTCCTTCATCTCCTGTAGTTGTCTTATTGCTACAAATTGCCTTTATTATGTTTAGGTATATCTTTTGTATACCTGATCTCTTTAGAACTTTTATCATGAGAAGGTGTTGGGTTTTTGTCAAAGGCCTTTTCTTCATCTAATGAGATGATCATGTGGATTTTTTTTTCTGTCAGTTTGTTTATCTGTTAGCCCACATTTATCTACTTCCATATGTTGAGCCATCCCTGCGTCTCTGGGATGAAGCCTACTCGATCACGGTGGATGATCTTTTTGATGTGTTTTAGGATTTTGCTTGCAAGTTTTTTTGAGGATTTTTGCATCTGTGTTCATAAGGAAAATTGGTTTGTGATTTTCTTTGTTGGGTCTTTATGTGGTTTGGGTATCAGGATAACTGTGGCTTCATAAAATGAACTTGGCAATGTTCCTTCTGTTTTTCTTTTGTGGAATAATTTGAGGAATATTGCTGTTAATTTTTCTTTGAAAGTTTGGTAGAATTATACACTAATACTGTTTGGTAGAATTATACACTAATACCATCTGGCCCTGACCTTTTTTTCTTTTTTTGGATGGGAGACTTTACAACTGCTTCTTTTTCAATAGTCGTTATAGGTCTGTTTAAATTGTCTGATCTTGATCTAATTTAGGTAAGTAGTACCTAACAAAAAGTTATCCATTTCTTTTAGATTTTCCAGTTTGGTACAATACAGGTTTTCAAAGTGTGTCTGTGCTCTGTGTTGCTCTGTCCCCCTTTCAGTTCTGATTTTGTTAATTTGGATATTCTTTCTGTCTTTCAGTTTGGATAAAGGTTTGTCCAGTTTATTTTTTCTCAAAGGATCAACTCTTTGTTTCATTGATTTTTTTTTTTTTTTTGGTGTTGTTCTCTTTGGTTCTATTTTATTAGGTTTCAGCCATGAGGTTGATGATGTCTTACTGTCTACTGTTTTGGGGTGTGATTCTTTTTTGCTGTTGTTCTAGAGCAATCAGGTGTGCTGGTAAGTTGCTAGTATGAAATCTCTAGGGTTGTTTTGTTTTACTGTAGGCACTTAGTGCTATGAAGCTGCATCTTAGAACTGCTTTTATTGTGACCCATAAGTTTGAGTATGCTGTGTATTCATTTTCAATGAAGTTTAGAAAATCTTTGATTTCTTTATTTCCATCTTGACCCATCTTTCATTCAGTAGAGAATTGTTCAGTTTCAGTGAGCTTGTAAGCTTTCAGTTGTTTCTATTATTGATATCCAGCTTTAATCTGTGATGGTCTAACAGGATGAGGTGAGTTACTTCAGTTTTCTTCTATCTGTTGAGACTTACTTTGTGTCCAAGTCTGTGGTCAGTTTTGGAGAAAGTTCCATGAGATGCAGAGAAGGTGTATTCTTTTATGTTTGGGTGACACATTCTGTAAATATTTGTTAGGTCCGTTTGGTTTGTAATGTCTGTTCACTCCAGTGTTTCTTGGTTTAGTTTTTGTCTGGGTGAGAGAGGAGTATTGAAGTCACCCACGGAGGGTGTACAGGTCATTGTTCAACTTAAGCTGTAGTAGCTTTTTTTTTTTTTTTTTTAAATGAACTTGGGTGCCCCTGTGTTTGGGCATAGAAGTTAAGAACTGAAATGGCATTTTGGTGGGTTTTTTCTTTAATAACTATAGTATCCTGCCCTATTTCTTTTGATTACTTTTCATTTGAAGTCTATTTTATTAGATATTAGAGTGGCTACACCAGCTTACTTCTTAGGTTCATTTACTTGGAATATCTTTTTCTAATTATTTACCCTGAGGTAATGTCTATCCTTGATGTTGAGATATGTTTCTTGGATGTAACAGAAGAATTGATTCTATTTTTAATCCATTCTGTTAGTCTTTTTATTGGGGGATTTGAGACCATTGATATTGGGAGATATCATTGAGCAGTGTTTGTTGATTCCTGGTCTCTGTCTCTGTCTCTGTTGTCTCTCTGTCTCTCTGTCTCTCTGTCCCTCCCTCCCTCCCTCCCTCCCTCCCTCCCTCCCTCCCTCCCTCCCTCTGTGTGTGTGTGTCTGAGATTATTTATTCCCTATTTTCATGGGTGTAGTTAACCTGCACAGATTGGCATTTTCCTTCTAGCATCTTATGAAGGGCTCAATTTGTAGATAAATATTGTTTAAATTTGACTTTATTGTAGAATATCTTATTTTTTTCTGTCTATGGTGATTGAAAGTTTTGCTGGGTGTAGTAGTCTTGGCTGGCATCTCTGGTCCCTTAGAGTACATAGCACATTTATCCAGGCCCTCCTAGCTTTTAGAGTCTCCATTGAGGAGTCAGGTGTAATTCTAATTGGTCTGCTTTTATATGTTACTTGGTCTTTTTTCCTTGCAGGTTTTTATAGGAGTTGTTTTTTTGTTTGTTTGTTTGTTTGTTGTTGTTCTATTCATTTAGTGTTTTGATTATTATGTATTGGTGAAGCTTGCCTCTGTAATTCTTGTTCGAATTCCTAAATTTTTTATTTTCAGATTTTCCTCAGTTTGGGTTTTATTCATTTTTATCCATTGTTTGTGTTTTTCTGGCTCTCTTTCTGGGATGTGTTAATGTCCTCTTTAAGGACCTCTGTCATCTTCATACAGGTGGTTCTAGTTTCTTTTTGCTGTGCTTCAGCTATGTTGGACTTTTCAGGGCCTGCTGTGGTAGCATAGCTGGGCTCTAGAGGAGACATGTCGGCCTGGCTGTTACTGTATTTATATATATGGGGCTCTAGGCATCTGGGATGGGGATGATTATAGGTCTAGGTGCTGATTTCTGGATTGGTTTTTGTTTCCTCTCTGGATTTTTGGAGAGTGTGATGCCTGTGTGTTACTTAGGAGGATATTTTTATTGGGAGGTGACACTTAGGAACAGGGAGAGAGTAGGGGTGTGAAGGGGCTCGCAGTGTTCAACCAGGATCTGCTTCTTTTGTCTTCTTGGAATGGGGGAGACAGTGAAGATAGGTCACCCCAGAAGATCAGCTAAAGCACTGGTCATGAGACTAGGGGGTTGGATCTAGGAGACCAGAAGGAGGGGAAAGTCTACAGACAGCCCACCTGCTTTCCTGGCAGGAGTGGTCTGGGTTAGCAGGGAGTGCTTGCAGGAGTTGGGCTGGGGTAAAGCAACAAGTTAGAAGAGGAAGGTTAGGAGGGGAGGCCTGTGGGTCCACAGGAGGCGTGAGTAGAGGGGAAGGGAGGCTGCAGCAGCAGGTACTCCATTGCAGGAGGGAGTTAGGGGTGAGACTGGGGGATTGGGAAGAGGGAGTGGTGAAGTTCAAAGTTAGTTTACCTGCTTACATACCGTAGGCTTTTGCATTCACAGGGAATGCCTACATGCCTACTGGTATTGGAGGCTGGGATACTGGGATGAGTTGGGGAAGGACAGTTGTGGGAGAAGATTCCCATGATGAGGTCAGGGAGGAAAGGGAGGCCATTGATTTCCTGCTACAGAGCTGGAGATGAGACTTGGGGTGTGTGTGTGTGTGTGTGTGTGTGTGTGTGTGTGTGTGTGACATTTCTTGTATTATTTAGGTTTTTGAGTCTCCATTTCCAGTGTATTTGAATGTGTATTGCTTTATCTCACAGAAGCCTGCTTTTTCCAACTGGCATTCATCAGTGTATTGTATAGTAGCTAATTACGCATTCCTCTTTTTAAACATATAAAGTTAACTAAGTCTGGAAAACTTGACATTAATATCACAGAAACACAAATTAGACCATAATAAGATGCTACTTTGTAGAATATGGAGAAATTAAAACCTATGTGTACTGATGAGAATACAAAATGGTGCCACTGCTTTAGAAAATAATTTATAGTTCTTACAGTTACACACACAGTTAGTTGCCATGACCCAGCAATTGATTCTTATATGTAATACCCATTGAAAACATTTCTACAGAACTTGTATAAGAATATTTATAGCAGCATTATTAATTATAGAAAAAAGTAGAACAGCCCATGTGATTATGTGAATGGATAATAAACTGTCCCGTCCATTCAAAGAACTGTCAGTTGATCCTGATACATGGTATTAGAGCCTTGAAAATTTACAAAGTATAATAGGCTAAACATAAATGATGTAATGTTGAACGATTCAACTCACATGAAATATCTAGACTAGGCAGATGCATGCAGGTAGAAAGTAGATGAGTAGTGTCAGTGGTGGGTAGGTCTAATGGGCATCAGCTGATATAACAGGGACAGAGTTCCTCCTCTCAGTGAGGAAATCACTCTGGAATTAGAAAACAGTTGTAGTCATGAAACAGATTTTATTTTAGAACACCTAATTGTATACTTAAGAGTGAATTTTGGGACTGGTGAGATGGTGCACTGACCTAATGACCTGAGTGTGACCTTCAGGATCCATATGGTGGAAGGAGAGCCAACTCCTGCAAGTTACTCTCTGCTCTCTCCATTCATTCTGTGCCATGCCTGCTCCTACCCCCAAATAAATAAATACAATATTCTTATAGCAAATTTTATGTCCTTTTTAAAAATTGTATCTGACTTAAAAACAGAACCAATCTTTGATAGCGCCTTGTGTTGGTGTGCATCAGGTTTCAACCCCTCAGAGACCAGGATTCGCACTCCTGATGGAAAAGTGTGGCCAGAGGCGGAGTTTCAAAGCCTGAGCAGAGAGCTGTACCGAGACTTAGCGCTTCAGTTCGCAGGTGAGAGCAGAGCTTTCTGTGTCTTGCTCACTTATCATGTATGCCATAACATATACTATTACACATGAAACTCTCAACAACCTCGAGTTGCTGCCCTTCCTAAGTGTGTTATATACTAACTATAGTAGTAATGGTTTAAGTGATGGGACTCTCTTGGCCTCTTAGCTCTCCTCCAGGGTTAAAATTAGGCTCCATGGCTCATGATACAGAAACTACGCCATTTTTAAAGCTTGGGGACTTTTAAAGTCAAGACATAGTGATTTTATGGAAACATAGAGTTAGTTTGTATCTCTTAGACCTCAAATATCTTTAAAGTGGCCAGTAATTTCAGTCAGCATTTGCAGAAGTCAAAGTGTTACAAGAGGGGAATGCATGTTAGAGAATTCTAACCAGGAGGAACCTGTGGAAGGCCTGAATAACTAGGACAATGAGAACAGTAATGTTCCCACCTCCTGCCCATCTAGTAAGGCGCTGAGCGAGGTCCATGTTGTGCTCAGTCTTGTGTTTGCTTTTTAAATAGTTGAGTAATTGAAAGCTGAAAGAATAATTTTTTAGTATTGCATAAAGAATTAAAATCAAGAATCAAAATCCATTGTTTAATTCCTAAACCTGACAGCTAAGATTTTGGTAATGTTTTTCTTTCTTTCTTTTTTTTTTTTTCTTTTGTGGCATTAAATTCCATCTTTATTTTATTAAACACTGAATGCAGGACTCTTCTCATGTGGAGAGAAAGTGTCATGTAGTAATTATGAACACATATTTTAGAATTGGCTTAAAAGTTCACGTTCTGGCTTTGCTGGTCATTAGCTGTATATATGAGGCTGTTACATAACCTTTTATCCTTGGTTTCCTCACCTCAGAAAGAGGTGACAGCAGCTACACATGACAGGACCGTGTCGTACCTGGTAGGGAGTATTGTGTCAGGGACTGTTTCAGAAGTTATTCTGTTACAGTCTGCCTTCCTCTTTTTATGGTGGGTGAACTCTGTATTCTTAACCTCTACCTGTGTTTTGATTATATTCGCCCGTGTATGTAAATATATTACTTCATCTTGCTTTCATGCTTCTGTATCAAGCTTTCCCTCTCTGTCTGTCATACCCACTAACACACTGTTGAACACATTTGTCACAGCATTCATCATGATAGAATACCTCTTTGGGCACTCTCTCCAGTGTTCCCCTTCTGTTCAGAGCAAAACTGCAAAGTGTTTCCTTATGCTATTGGTCTCTGATTTGTATTCTCCCCTTATGTTTGTTTGTTTTGTTTTTTGTTTGTTTGGGGGTTTTCTGGTATCAAGATCATTAATGAAATTCACTTTGCATACACAGTGTCTAATCTCCATTTGTCATGCTGATTGTTCAGCAACAATTGATACTGTTAACCACCCCTTCCTTGAAAGTCTTTAGTCAGCTTTCTAGAAGCATTGTTTTTTCTCTTAAATCTACCTGTTCCTTATTCTTTTCTTCTTCCTCCTCTACCCTGACATCTTCCCTCTCTTCTTGCTTATTTATCCAAAAAGACCTACTAGGAAAACATATGTACTTTTAACACCTGAAATAGTTATCATGCAAATAAATATTCCTGTAACTTTGTATCTAGTTGAGACTTCCTCCCTGAATTCAAACTCTTATTAACCTGCTAACTATACATCTCCCATAAATGTGTTATAGATATCTCAGGCTTACTGTCTAAAATGGAGATTACTCAATGTGGTGGTGACACATCCTTAAACTTGCTACTCCAGTTGTCAGTCTGGACCACCCACAACCTAAGTCATCTTTGACCCGGTTTTTCTTTCATATTTTCTATCCTGCTATCTAAGTTATATCTATTTAGTACAGTTCTTTTTGCTGTTGACGAAGGTGGTACCTTCACCTAAATCAAGGCACCATTGGTCTGTGGCTTTAATTCTCCAGCCTTCTCTTCACCGGTCTCCTCACTGCTAACTCTTAATGAGTCTGTTCTCAGCATAGCTGCCAGGGTAAGCTTGTTAGAGTCTTGTTTAAATTCTGTCACTCCTTTGCTCAGATGTTCTACAAACTTGCCGTTTTACTGCTGAGTAAGACAGGAAAGCCTGGAGCACCCTTTACCTCAGCTGGATCTCGTTTATATCTGTAACCCAGATTCCAGCAGTTCTCTTTGTTCATTGCATTCTCAGCAGAGTCCTTGCCGATTCTTAGATACTGTTTGTTCCTGCCTTAGAGCCTATTACTCAGACTTCCTCTACTATGCTTATGCTGCAGGCCTCCATGTATATTTTAAATTTCATTATTCATACCTGTCATTTAGATTAGGTTTTTGAACATCTATGGTTAGTATATTTACATTTTGTAAAGTTTTTATGTTGAAAATCTTAAATAAAATGGTAATCTAAGAAAATGTTCACCTGAAATTGCAAACATGCAGTGATTTGAAAGCATGACCGCTAAGTTTCTTTCCATTTCTGGAAATGAGGTGGGTTTTTCACAAGTTTTCTTGAAACAACAACAAAAAAGAATTGGTACCTAATAGTGGGTGGTGGTAACCTTTAAACCTTTCTGTAGGAGAACTTGACATTGATAGTTTGTGCATCATAGAAATAGCTTCAGTTAAAGTTTTTCTCTCATAGTTCAAAGGTCACCAAAGGATGCTTGAAGCAGAAGTGTGTGGACCCCTACTTAGATTTTGTGCATCTTACACATACTTGTGATAGTACTTAATTTATAAACTAGGTGTAAAAGATGAGCTTGCTGTACATCTTATCAAACCCAGCATACATTTTTTTCCCTATGAAGCTGGCAAATGTGACTTTGATTGATTTCACAGGTGCACTCTGCAGCTTCTTTCTGGTATGACTTCATTGCTGGCATCACTGTTCTTGAGTTCTGGAACCTTTAAAAGAGTTTATTCACAGTTATCACCAAAGAGATAGTCTAGTAGTGGAGATGGCTATTTGTGTCTAATAGGTGGGAAGCCTATAGGTATGGACACTCTAGACAGGAATGACCCAGTCTGGATGGCTGGGGCTGGACAGCAAAGATACCATCATGCTAATCAGAGTGATGCACAATTTATAACATGAATTGTTAATGTCTGGAAATTTCCACCTAATGTTTTCAGATTGCAGTGTACCTTGGGTAACTGAAGCTGCAGAAGTAGGGTGCTGTTGTACCCCTGTTTCTTCACTGAGGAATGTAGGTGCTGAATGGGAGTCATAATGATGGCTGTCCATATTTGTGTTTCAGAAGATACCTCTGTAAAAGAGAAGCCTGTTGAAAAAAGTAAAGAGAAGAAAGTGGTTAAACCAGTACGAAAAATTCAGAAAGTAACACAGTTGTCAAATCCAGAATGCAAAACAGGTTGGTTTTCAGTATTTTGTTCAGTTTAAAGTTGGATATTATAGAAATGGAATCTGTATGGATATAAATGTTACCAGATGTTCTCAATGTTAGGAATGTATGAAAATTCAGTCTATTATATATGTCATTATTATTATATGCATGTATTTTGTTGAGGTATAGTCGACAGGATTAACTGTCCGTATTTAGAATATACAATTTGAAAGGTTTTGTATATGTATACATATATAATACACTGTTTATTGTATTAGTACTCTTGTGAAAACATTCCTGACAGAGCCTGCTAAAGGAAGCAAGGCTTTTGTGGCTCACAGTTTTGGGGTGCAGTTAACAGTGGTCAGAAAGGCAATGGCGGGAGCAGCAGGGGTGGATGGCCATATTTTATTCTCAGTCAGGAAACAGAGAGAGAGGAAAGCTGCAGCTTACCTCACCTTTTCCTTTCCATTCAATCTGGGACTCTCACCTCATAGAATAGTGACATCCACGTTTAGGATAGGTTTCTCTTCCTCTACTAAACCATTCTGGAAACACCCTCATAACATAATATTATACGTGTGTTTCCATGGTGATTATAAATCATATTTAGTTTATAATAAAGATTAATATCAGACTCATTGTATGTTCAAGATAGTAAATGTGTCACCTCAAAATTTTTTCTAGTATTTTTTAATACAAATACACCAAATTAGTGAATTTTTTCTATGAGTAATCATTTTCTATAAGATCATGATAGCCTTTAAGATAGAGATCAGAATGCCAGTCTTCTTGCCAGTAGTGGTTAAACCAAACAAAGAATAGATCAAACTAGGAAAACAAGAGATTTCTGCTTCCACAGTGACTAATTTCATTGATTGTTGACATTGAGCTTGGCAATGAGCTAACATTATTTTCTTGGCACATGAGTCAGTTTTAGTGTGATTCAGTTTCCTCATATCTAAAAAGACCAATCAGTAGTATTTGTCTCACAGGATTGTTATGAGAGCTAAAAGCATGACTATTAGAACACTACAGGATAGTACTTCCTACATGACATGAGTTCCAGTTCCTAGCTATTCTGAAGTGTCGTATTCAGCAAGTAGCTTTTGGCCATGAAAGACTAGAGACAGTTTGAGAGCTTGTCACCTTGAGTCTCAGGAGACTCTGAATCAATACATTCACTCATTATCCAGATGTTTGTCAGCAGTGGCTATATGTGTGGCAGTATAGTGGTTAGCAAGACAGAAATTTCCTGAGAGGTACAGTTAGAAACAGTGTGACACATGGTAAGAGACCACAGGGTCTCTGGGAGACAGCAAGTGATGAGGTGCTGTGTTCTGACCATGCCCTTGTCTTTCTGGTTCTGCTTGTCATTAGAATGACAGTAATTTTGTGATTAACTTCAGATGCAGTAATAGAGTGATACTAGTTCTGTACAAATCAAACTTGTTTTTACAAGAATGTAGTTATTTTAGTGGTAAATTAAGTATAAAGACATTTTATATAGTTGGTGGTGGCACACACCTTTAATCTCAGTACTCAGTGGCAGAGGCAAGTGGATCTCTATGAGTTTAAGGCCAGCCTTGTCTACAGAGCAAGTTCCAGGATAGCCGAGACTACATAGTAAAACGTTGTCTCAAAACCAACTCCCATCACAACCTCCAAAACCAAAAATATAATTTATTCTATTACATTTAGAGAAGAGTAAATAAAAAGAAAGAGTGATGGTATATAATCCTGTCAGAGGCTTCCTTTGGAATGAAGTACAAAGGCTGTGTTTACCCAGACAGATAATCTGCTTCATCTATGTGTACTTTGCCATCAATGACATTAATGGTGCTGAAACTATACTAATAATTTTCTAGTGAGAGTCATCTTCGAATTACTTGAAGAGACTATTTCAGAAGGCCGCAATTTAGTTTTTTTATTTTATGTATCTGGGTATTTTGCTTACATGTGTGGCTATGTACCACATACCATGCCTGGAGCCCTCAGAGACCAGAAGAGGGCATTAGATGCCTTGAAATTGGAGTTACAGACAGGTGGGAGCTGCCCTGTGGGTGCAGGGAATCAAGCCTGGGTCCTTTGGAAGAGCAACCAGTGTTCTCTAATTGCTGAGCCATCTCTTCAACCCCTCCCTCACAGCACTTTCAAAAACCAGCATTCATAAATGACTACCCATGAATTCATGTTTGTTAAATTTTGAGTCTAAAAATTAAGGTGAAGTATAAGGAACTCTGCTCTGTCATTTATGAAAATAAAGTGGTTTTTCGAGACAGGGTTTCTCTGTGTAGCCCTGGCTGTCCTGGAATTCACTCTGTAGACCAGGCTGGCCTCGAACTCAGAAATCCACCTGCCTCTGCCTCCCAAGTGTTGGGATTAAAGGCGTGAGCCACCACCGCCTGGCAAAAATAAGGTTTCTTATATATTGAGCAGTAAGCTTAGAACCCTTTCAATACTTTAGACCCATTGTTCAGTACTTTAGACCCATTGTTTATAGTTAATAACAAAGTACAAAGGCATTTCTAAAGTAAACAGGGGCTGACTCAAGAGGTAAAAGGGCTTGCTGTGCAAGGGTGGGGACCTGAATCTGAATTCCTAGAACCTGCATAAAAGCCAGACATACAGCATCAGTACCTGTAATCCCAGTGCTCCTGTGGGAGATAAGAGGTGGACACAGTACTTGGAAGCTCCTGGTCCAACTGGTCTGGCATATGCCAAGAAAACCTGAAAAACTCAGAAAACACACACGTGCACACATGTATGCACACAATATATACACATGAGTACACACCTACATGTGTATATACATGCATACACACACTTTAAGCAGAACATATTTATAATACAGTTTGTAGTTAATATATTTATTAGATTCATATTTCTATTTAGACTATTAAATTATAGCTTCTTTTTTTTTTTTTTTTTTTGTTTTGTTTTTTTGAGACAGGATTTCTCTGTGTAGCCCTGGCTGTCCTGGAACTCACTCTGTAGACCAGGCTGGCCTCAATTCAGAAATCCACCTGCCTCTGCCTCCCAAGTGCTGGGATTAAAGGCGTGCGCCACCACCGCCCGGCGAATTATAGCTTCTTTAAAAGGAACTCTTAATAGAATGTCTTTCATATAAAAGTAGGATAGTATGCTAGAAAACTGGAAAAATAAAAGAAAAAAAACTATTCATTTTGATACAAACAAAAAGTACTAGTATTAGTTTGAGTATTTCTGAATAGTATTTAAATTTTTTTATATTTGTTTATTGTGTCTGTATAGTAATTTTAAAGTCATATTAGTATAATTTTAGTCATTGTATACGTAAAAATTCTTTGTACATATACAATTTTTATCATGTTTTTAACTTTTAAAATTTGTTTATTGAGGAAGGGTCTCACTTTGTAGCTTTCATTAACTAGAAACTTGCTATGTAGACCAGCTTTGAACTCACAGAGGCTCTCCTGCCTCTGCCTCCTGAGTGCTGGGATTAAAATTTTATCCCTATATTTGTTTAGCAAACAAGTCTTAGCTAGTAACTTGAAATTTCAAGAATCATTGTGACAGGAGAGAACTGGGCTGACTGTCCCACATTGTTCTCTGACTGCCCCGTGTGCTATGGCACACTCTCCCCACATTGTTCTCTGACTGCCCCGTGTGTGCTATGGCACACTCTCCCCACATTGCTCTCTGACTGCCCCGTGTGTGCTATGGCACACTCCCC